>CM021102.1:177555239-177886554 GCA_007115665.2 Sequoiadendron giganteum
TGGTTTGGTGTACCCTGAATTTTGTTGCTTATATCTACATAAAAGTGCACTGTTTCTTTTGGAAGTGTAGGTGTTTGAGAAGGGAATGTGAAATCCCCCATGTTTTCTTGTGTGGACTGGCTATCCATATCCTCAAGTTCTTGTTGTGCACCTTCATGCACTTGACTATTTGTTGGAGTCTGCAATGTTTGTGAAAGTTCATCTGTTGAAACATCAAGTCCCGAAAGACTAAGGATGTTCTGCACTACAGAAGCATCGTTGGTGTCAGCAATGACATACGTCTCACTAGGATGCATGTTTCCCATGAGTGCATCAGAATTGAGGGGCCATATCCTCATCCTTTTAAAGCCAACTTTTATGTTAGCTGGAGTCAAAGCTCTTTTGAGTGCCTTGTTGCCTAGCTCCACCAATTCTACCCTTCTAATATTAGTATTCGGGAATCTAGTGAGAAAATCTGCTCATTCTGATTTGAAATATTGCTTGAATGGTGAAAACACGCTAACATCCAAAGGTTGTAGCACATGAGAAGTATGAGCAGGAAGTGTAAGGAGGTCAATACCTAACACCCTTTCCCTTTGGATAGTTGACAATGTAACATGACTTCCATGGCCATCAAAAATTAGCAGGTGCCTATTAGTAGGTGAGACTCCCCAAGAATCGGCACACATAAATGTTCCAACCATTCATAGAAAATCTCCTTTGTCATCCAAGCATGTGCTTGGGTTGCCATAGTTGCATGTGGTTCACAGTTCACAATGTAATTATCTATCTCTGTATTGCCCTTGAAGAGATAGAAACTAGGTATGCTTTGGCTAGATGCATTAACATAGCATAGAATTGTTATCCATTCTCTACTTTTTGGAATGATGTAGGAGACATTCCTGCTGCCTCGCCTTGCCAAGACCCTCATAGTTCTATTTCTGCCAGCTTCAATGCCTATTTTATCACAATTCCAAACTTTGTCAGGATCATATGGGGTGGTTTCATATGCTGCTATCAGCATTCTATAAAATTCAGCTACTATATCGGGTCTAAGGTTTAGCGCCCTGTCTTTGTCAAGACCTTCAACTATGCGCAAGGTCAATTCTAGATGGCACCTCTTGAATCCAATCCACCATGATTTTTCAGGAAGCCCCTCCGTGAAAGGGTTTGGTCTTGTTTGGAATATCTGAGCAATCTCTTGCTTGAGATTCATAATCTCAAGCTTGTGGCCAATATTTGCTATATCTGTGCACCACTTCACAATGAGACCCCCCTCCTCTTCTGTGAGGACTGTGGGTGGACCCTTCTTTGAATTAGTGCTCAGACCGCCTAACCAATTGCTAAGTGTTGTAGCTGGGATTTTCCACTTCTTCGCAACACCTCTCATCAACATCCCATTTTTTTCAACATTCTCCAGTGCCCTCTCCATGTCCTCTGATGACCATTCCTTTTCCTATGATGCTCTTGGCTACTGGATTGGTGGTGCAGCAACCTTGTGGACAACCTCAACAGGTTTTGGATTACTGTTTACTTGTGTAACCTCGGTGAATCTTACACTGTCATTCCTTATTTGAGATGTCTTTGCATTCTTGGTTTTAGTTTTCAACATCAGTTTACCTTGAGATTGCACCTACAGATGTTAAAAAAGATGTTTGGAGTAGTTAAATAAAACAATAAATTGAACACTGTTGAAGTCATAGTGATGCATGAACAGTTCAAATATATTTAATATGCATCTTGACATTTTGAATTTGAATGGTCTAGTTTTTATGAACACTTTGAAATGCAATTGTCTTTATTGTGAATGATCAATTTATTTTTATTGTCTTTATTTTGCTTGGTTTTTAGGAACAGTTTGTAATGTAATTGGATTTATTGTGCATGTTGATAGTTTGTTGTATCTTATTATTTCAATTGAAATTAATTAGAGCATATCTGTTTAGTGAGACATGGACAAACATTGTAAAAAAGAAATACAATGGTACATGTGTAGTGAGGTAGAAAACCTCAATTGGAAGAGAAATGGAGCTTTCTTGAGTGCAGAGCCAAACAATGAAACATGGAGAGCTGAACATATATATGTAAAAAAAAATTCGTAGTAACAATCACATAAACAATTACATATATATACATATATGAATATATATATATATATATATATATATATATATATATATATATTTGTATATGCATGGAAATATGTCTATGTATTATTCTATTCCTTCCATGCACAATATATATATATATATATATATATATATTTGTATATTCATGGAAATATGTCTATGTATTATTTTGCCTTCCATGCACAATATAAATATATATAGAAAAATACATATATAGGAAGAGAATAATATAATTGCATGACAAAATATCTTCAAAATGAAATAAAGTGAATCCATTTGCATGTTTGGGAATAAAAAACAAATATTAAAGGAAAATTGCAGAGTTAGTTTATGTGCATTCTCAAAGAGAGGACTACAAGTGAATGGTAGAAAACCCTGAAATTGTGAACCAATGAAAACCCTAAAATAGCATTTCACAGAGTGAACTATTGTGAAAGGAAGAATAGAATAATAAAATTGCATGACAAAATATCTTTGAAATGAAAACCATTCATATCATATACATGTATGGGAATATATAAGTATGGAAATATGTCTATGTATTATTGTCTTCTTCAATGCACAATATGTATATGTATGTATGGAAAGACAAATACATATATAAGAACATAATAATATAATTGCATGGAAGAATAACATCAGAATGAAAACAAGTGAATCCATGTTGATATTTGGGAATAACAAAAAAATATTGAAGGGGAATTGCAGAGTCAAAGTTTGTGCATTGTCAAAGAGAAAACCCTATAATTTAGAACCAATGAAACCTTTTCCATGTTTGGTAGTAACAATGAAATGAAAAAATTATTTCCCAGACATAACTATTATGCATGGAAGAACATAATAATACATAAACATGCCAAAATATCTTTGAAATGAAAACCAGTCATACCATTTTCATATTTCAGAATAACATGAGAATATTTGAAGCAAACCTTAGAGATGAAGTCTATGCAATGAGGAAAACACAAATGCAAGTGCATGACATAAACCCTCAAAATGATAGACATTAAATCCCTATGAATATTTCTTAGTAACAAGAAAATATATTGTATCTATTTCTATATTTTGGAATAACAAACAAATGTAAAAAGAAAATCGTAGAGTTAATGTATGTGCAATGATGAACACAAAAATACAAGTGTATGGATGAAAACCAGTCAAACCCTTTCCATATTTCATTGAACAAGTCTAATACTAATGAAAAACCATTTAAACCAGTCAAACCCATTTCATATTTCTTATAAGGAAGAAAATATGAAAAGCACAATGTAGAGTAAACAACGTGAAATACATAACCAAATATTACGAAAAAGACAAATGGACGAGCATAGAGGAAAGGAAAACTAGTGAAACCTTGAACTTGAATTGAATTTTTTTGACATTCATATAAAGTGTAAGTTGAAACCCCAGATATTGAGTTACAGGTCAATATGAAAAAAATTGGCATCCCATAAAACATCTTTGCATTCACAGGCAGACATAATTTGTAGCAATAGAATATACGGAGCTTGCCACGATGCTGCTACTGTTGCCTTTGGACTTTCTTCATATTTTTGGAGCAAATTGTATAACTAATAATGAAAGTGGGATGTGCTAAATGAAAATTGCAAGAGATTGAGTAATGCATTTTTGAATTTGAAAATTTCCTTACATGTTCAATGTTGGTTTGGTGTGGAGTCTTTAATTCATGTCCTTTTAATTTCAAATTTGAATTCTTCATCGGATGCCTTCAATTGCTGAGATTGTATGTATTAACTGCGTTCATTGCTTGTTTGCTTTCCAAGAGAATTTGGTGGTTGCAAGTGGGAAAAATTGGAGGAGGAACTAGTAGTAGAGAGGTTCGATTTGACAGATGGGACTCATATGAATGATTGCTACCTGTCTGAGTGTTGCATTGGTGGAAAATGGAATGGGGGTTTGAGTGGATTGGATTTGGTGATGGGACATTCTTGCCTCGTATTTCTACTTGTAGCATGCCAAGTTCCCAAAAGGTGGTTGTGATGTAATGCAAGTTGTGACATTAAAGGGGAGCTTGGGTTATAATAATTTTATACTCTAGCCTTTTGTTTTCAAGCGATGGGCTAGTAACAAACATCATGGTTTGTATGTTTGTCATGTCAAATATGCTTTGAATATTCTCTGACATGTAAGTACGAATATCTATTTGTGTATGTGACAAATATTCTCCGATTATAATACAATTTTGACTGTACAGTGATACGTGTACCTTTGTTGACTTTATGGGTGAAAACTATTTTATAATTGCATATTAAGGCAGTCTAGTGTGGGGCCCAAGTGGAACTACTTCCATCCCCAGTATAGGCTCCCACCCTACTATGGGCCCCTCTCCCCTATTCATTCATAATCAATTAGTTATTATATAAGATTAACATACATTTATTAAATATTAATATATATAAAATACCTCAAGAGTTATCCTTCTCGAGGCATCTATTTTCATCTTTTTTGCAATAGACGTCTCGATAATGATCTCTCGATATATTTTATATATATTAATATTTAATATATGTATGCTAGTTTAAAATTCTACAACCGTCATATTAAAAAATGCAGCTAAAATAAAGGAATATGCTTTTTTTATACCTTAACACTAATTGAACCCTAACCAAATTCTAATCTTAACTATGAACCCTAATTAAATCCTAACATTAACACTAACCTTTATGTTAAATAAATAAACCCTAAACCTAAATGAATCTTGATTGAATCATAACCCTAATTGAACCCTAGTCTTAACCCTCATTGAAGCCTAATCATGAACCTTTCTCTTTTTGAGTCATAATCCTCATATTAACCCTAAGCCTGATATTTATTGTAGAACACTAAACCTCACCCTATTTAAACCATACTATTGTCATCCATTGAACCCAACCCTAATATTTATTGTAGAAAACTAGCCCTAATCATAATTGAACCCTAACCCTAACCCTAATTATATCCCAAACCTAAACCTAACTATAATAATTATTAAATATCAGCCCTAATTAAACTATAACCCTAACCCCAATTGAACCCTAGTCAAAATTATAGAACCAACATAATCCTTAACCATAAGTAACCCTAATTCTAACCCTTAATGTAACCTTAATTCTAATTCTTATTTTATTATGACCTTGACACTAAATATAACCCTAATTATAATTATAAGCCTAACCCTAATTTGAAACCTAACTCTACCCCTAACACTAACCATAGTTATAACTATAATTTTAACTCCACGTATCTCTAATTGAATATTAATTGAGTCATAATCCTAATTGAACCCTAATCATAACCGTCATCAAGCCCTAACCATGACTCTAACCTTTTATGGACCCCAATAATAACCCTAACCCTAACCCTAACCCCAACCCTAGTATTCATAATTAGTTAGTTATTATATAAGATTAACTATAAATATGATTTTGATATAATTGTGCAAAAGTGGAGGTGTTTTAAGTTATTAAATAGTTTTGATACAATGATTTTAATTTGAGATGAATTAAAATAGTATATTTATTTGGTAAACTCTTGACATATTTATCTCTGAGGTGAGAAAGCTCTCAAGAACCAAAGTGGTTTTGTCCTTTGATCCAGGTAATCACTAGGTTTTCATCCATAGAAGGGGTTTAGAACATAATGTTCAAATTGTATGAAAAAGGGAACATAATAATAAAATGCCTCATACAAATTTCAACTACCTATACATATATGCTACTAATTCCCTCAAAGGAATAGGTCGGCTTGAGCCAAAGTGGTGCCAAAGCCCAAATATCTACATGCTACACTTAGGTCGACCTTAATCTTGACCTAGAGGAAATTTCCCCTTGGGGCCAACATATCATGTTGTGAACCTATCCACAGGCTTCCTAGATCTCCTCCCTTATCCTCCCACTCTATAATTATATTTGCATGCTCCGAAGAACACTCATCCCATTTACCTATGGAGCTTACTATTGGGAACCTAGTGGAGGCATATTCTAACAGTGAGTTCTAATTGGGAACTGTTTTGTTCTTCCGAATCTCTAAATATGTGGTGGATATGGTCCAGTAGATTGCATGTTTTGAACCATAGCCTAAAATGTCCTCTTGTTGTAAGATGTGGTATGACCTCCAAACCAGACCAGGCAAAGTGAAGTTGAACTATGGCGCAGAGCAACAATCTTCCAACATTGATATCTCTCTAGATATGGATCCTCTTTTCCTAAATTTTGGATATGAGGTGCACTGAACAATAAAAATATTATGTTCCAAACTACATGTGTTGGAATATTTTTGTGGTGAAATGCAGCAAGATGACCGGGTCCCACTCTATACCTGCTTATTTGAAAAGGAGGACATGACAAGTCCCCCCTCTCAAAATTGCTTGTCCTCAAGAAATTGAGACTTGGATGCTCAAGAATCGCATGACCTTCCCAAGTGGCATCTTCAATTGGAAAATTCCTCCATTGGACAAGGTTATTAGGTAATGTTCCCATTCCTTATCTTCTTGATCTAGGTGTCAATCACTACTATCAAAATGAGAATGAGTTGAACCCCTCATTGTCAAGTGGCAGTAACTCAGCTACTAGAGCTATGTGCAATCCCAAAATCTTCTTCATATAAGATATATGGAAAACATTGTGGATTTTTCTACCCTTCGGAAGCTTAACCTCATAAGAAAGTTCTCTAACCCTCCTGATCACCTTGTATGGCCCATAAAACCTAGGTTTGAGTTTCTCTTCTCCACTTTTTTGAGGGAAGATTTTTTATAAGGTTGCAGCCTGATGAGAACCATATCTCCCACTTCAAATGATCTTTCAAGAATTATTTCTTGTCGGTATATATATTTTTCTGATTTTGAGCTTATTGCAGATGTTCTTTGAGTGTCCTCAATGCTTCTTGACTCTGATTGATCAAGACACTAGCTATTGGAACTCTACTATTAGTAAGAACCAATTCTATGAATTAAATAGCTTCATACCCATAGAGTTCCTTGAATGGAGACATGCTAATTGACATGTGGTGAGTGGTATTGTAGCAACTCTCCCAAATGAAGCCACTTGATCCATGTCAATTTTTGACCTAAGACATAGTTCCAAAAATAGCCCGCAACCCATTTATTCATAATTTTAGTTTTCCCATCAGTTTGCAGATGATAGCTAGTGCTAGGAGTGAGCTTAGTATCGATCAATTGAAATGACTCTTTCCAAAAAACACTGAGAAACCGACTATCTCTATCACTTACAATGTTTTTGGGTAGGCCATGCAACCTGAAAACCTCTTTGAAGAATAGTACTACAAATTTTAGAGCTTTGAAGTCACTGGGAATCATAAAGAAATAAGCATACTTAAATTCATCCTATCAACTACAACATAGATACAATCTTTTCCTTGCACTCTAGGAAAACTGATAATAAATTCTATGGATATACTCTCCCACTTGTGCTCTAAAATGGGAAGGGGCTACAATAATACAATAGGAAATTCTTGTTCTCCCTTTTTTTTTTGACATGTGAGACATTCCCTAACGTGTGAGAGAACATTATCTTTGAGGCCTTTCCAAGCAAACCTTTCTCTACTTTACTGGTAGGACTTATAATATCCAGGATGCCCTACTATTGGTGCATTGGGGTAAGAATCCAAAACCTTTACTTTCCCCTTCGATCTAGATGTCAAGAACACTCTTTTATTGAAGAGAATCAAACCTTCCACCACCGCATATCTTTCATCCTTCTTTGCACCTTCTAGGATTTCGGTAGCGAAGGGGTCTTTAACATACTCCATGATGGGGTCCTTCCAATCAGGTGATGTAATGGCCATATGACATAGTGTGGGTCTCCCTGAGAGTGAATTTTCCACTACATTCTTCTTTCCCTTGACATATTCAATGTCAAAATCATATGTCTGAAGTTTGGTCACTCACTTTTTATATCTATCATTAAGGTTCTAACTTAAAAAAGAACTTTAGATTGTTATGACTTGACTTGACCACAAATCTTCCACATACCAGGTATTGTGATAACTTATCCAAGGAGTGAATTGTTTCCAAAATCTCTTTATCATATATGGAATAACCCCTTTCAATTTCTCTCAACTTCTTGCTCTCAAAAGCTATAGAATGTCCCTTTTGAGAGAGGACAATTATTCCTTCACTAGACGCATCACATTCAACCACAAAAGGAAGTGAGAAATCAGTAATTGCAAGTAATAGAAAATAACTCATTACATCCTTCATCTTTTCAAAAGTTTCTTATGCTCTTTCTATCATCTCAAAAGCCCCTACCTTAGTCAATTTGGTGAGAGGTGTTGTTGTTTGGGAAAAGCCTCTAAAAAACCTCTAGTAGTAACTACGATGTCCAAAGAAACCTATCAATTGTGATAGATTTGTAGGAGGTGGCCAATCCATGATGGCCTAGATCTTCTGTTGATCAAATTGAACTCCCTCAGTGTTGATGATATGACCCAAATACAATATCTCCTTCAATCCAAATTCACACTTGGGACAACTTTAAAAAAAGATGATGTTGCTCTAGGATTTCTAGAACTATGTCTAGGTGCTACAAGTGTTCCTCCCATGTTCTTTTGTACATCAAAATTTCATCATAGAAAACCAAAACAAATTTTTTCAATTTCTTACCAAAGACATGGTTCATACATGATTGGAAGGTTGTTTGAGCATTGCTTAAACCAAACAACATAACCAAGAACTCAAAATTCCCAAAATGACATCGAAAAGTAGTCTTTTGCCCATCTTCTCTCATGCGGATATGATGGTATCCAAATCTTAGATCAATCTTTGAAAAGTACACCACTCCGTGAAGTTCATCAATCAACTCATCTATCTAGGGTATGGGGTATTGGTTCTTGATGGTGTTCTTATTTAATGCATTGCAATATATACACATCCTCAAGGCGCCATCCTTCTTTACCAACAATACATAAGATGAAAATAGGCTAGAGCCTTGCCTCATGTATCCTTTATCCAAAAGTTCCTTGATTGCCTTCTCTATCTCCTCTTTGTAAATTTGGGGATGGCAGTAAGGAGTGGTCATGACTGGATTGGATCCCGGTTCAAGCTCTATTATGTGTTGGAATCCTCTATCCAATGGCAATCAAAGAGGCATATCATTGAAAACCATACTATGCTTATCCAAAGTTTTTTGTATATCAACATGAAATTTCTCATTCTTACTGGTGTTAGATTCTTTTGAGATCACTAAACAACTAGCAGCCCAAGAAATTTGTCTTCTCCACAATAGTCTCTTCATTCTCCTAGTTGAGACTACTTGTGGACCTCCATTTACCATTCCTTTTAGGATTACATCCTTCCCATTGGATTTGAACTTGAGTTCCATGGTTTGATAGTTTGTAGTATACTCTTCCAAGGAGTCTAACCACTGCACACCCAAGATTACTATGGATTAAATAATCCACTAAGCTCTCTTTGGGTTGATTTGTATTCGACTTCAGCAAAATCCTTGGCCATGCGTGCTGTATTTCTTAAAATTCCTTGATCTCCTCTTTTGGTCGCACTTTCATCTACTTCGCCATGTGTCGGCAACATGGGCCTTTGAAAAGATTCTCCCCAATGTTTCCCCTCTGAGCTCCACCCATGTTCCACATTGCATAAGCCCTCATACATCTTTTTGGTGGGCTCCATTGATGGAAGCTCAAGCTAACACTGTGCCACATGTTATCCTCATGGGGATTGCATCCTAAGGAAACGAAGGATGGATATAAAACCTTGCTACTTCTCCATGTGTCACCTCCGTGATATTTTTGACTGCAGGAGGATGAAGAATGAAGAGGAGGCTCCGCTTCTTTGCCATGTGTCCTAACTAACTCTTCAAGTGGTTAGACACATGCCTTTCTAATATTTTTTCTGCTTCACCTTTGAGACCACATTCATCATTTGTTGTGAGTGTTCTTTGTTCGAGGAAAATGAGGATCTTTCTGTTATGATGTTTCTTCAACTCATCCAAGGAGAGGATGACGTGTGCTTGAGGAATTTTTTAGGTCGTTGGCTTCAAGGTGAAAGGTATATATATTTCTGCAAGGTTCTATGAAAGGGTTAGAAAATAACAAAAAGAAAAAGTGAAAAGCTCCAGGACTTTATATTGTTTTTATTATTACATTAAGACTTCAAAGACTACGCCAATTGTTCAGCCTCTCCATTTCTTAGTTAATATAAGACATTGTATTGTGTTGTTTTTTGTATTGAGTAGTTTATCTGCAAAATATATATAATTTCAATAGAAATTTGTTGTTTGGGATCATGTCTCGAACTCTTCTTGTTTAGTAAATGTGTATGGAAATTATATTATGTAATTTGGTTAAATTTATTAGGATCTTCATCTATGTTTCTATTATTCTTGGACATAGTAGATTGTTGAATAGGCCCTCAAACTTTATCCAAAAGGAAGGTTTCCCATGCCTAAACATTTACATCTTGGCGCATCACCTTAGGAATTAGAATTTATTTTTATATTTGCTTCCTTTTCCTATTCTAAATGACGGAGAGCATCTACACAACACAACAAACTTTCAAGGGAACATCAGACCCAAACATAATCTGGAGAAGATCAAATTAAACAAGCAATTGAAATTGCTTCATTTCTTCATCAAATTCATATTGTTTCATTTGGGAACCTTAATGCAACAACAAGAAAAACCACTTCAATAGTACGTCACATCATTATCAAGTTTCAAAGGAACTTATTTATCAACAAACATGACTGATCCAGCCAACAAAAAGTGATCAACAACTTTGAAACCAAGCAATCCTTCCATTATTCACCAAACTTGTCTCTTAACCATTACAAGACTCAAAATAACTTTGTCATCATTGATCTTGACATAAAAAAATTAATAATCTGCTTAATAGACTCTAAACCAACACATCAAAACATGTACCATATCACTCTTCCTTCCAATTTGCTTTTACAAGGAAAAATAGTTTCAAACCAATCATTCATGCTTGCAATCTTTTTTAAAACCTCCAATACATTATAATCACCATTTTTTTGAAGGTTATAAACCAAGAACACACTCACAAAGTACTGGACCATCAAACCTCTTATCTTTGTAGTCAAACACCCTTTTCCACATAGGGTTCTAATTGCCCAAATCACTAAAATAACAAAGTTTTCCCTCCTACATTTTCCCAAACATTGAAACAACTTAACCAAAATCACTTAGATAGTTTCAAACCATTAACTATCATTCAAGTCATTGGTTCTAGAGATTCACTCTTTTTAGCATTCAAGAACACAAATTGCTAGTAGGTTTTACTAGTCACTAAATTGGGTATTCCATACAATCCACATTGTATCTCCACAAAAGGATCACTGTTCCAAGAACCCATTTTTCTCTATTAAAACATATCAAACAATTATATTTGGTTGTTTTACAAATTTCACCAGATCATTTGTCTGACCCACATTTTAGGCATCAAAGTAGGTCAACAATATAAAGAGACTACCGAGAAATCAACTTGTAAACACCCAACACCCCTGGGAAGCAATAGAAAAGGTCACAAAACTTACATTTCACCAACTTTTAGAGGAAAAAAGGCCCATTATTATATTGAACCATAAAACCCTTGATTATGGGCTCCACAATGTACAAATAAGTGAGGGTTTAAAGGAAATGTATAGTCCAAACCTCCTACCACATTATAAATGCTTCAAACATGTTTGATTGGGTCTGAATATGATCTATAAACTATATCCAAGCCTCTTCCAAAGCTATTTCCACAAACCCTTAACTGTAACTATTGGATGTTGTGGTTATATTGCTGATATATGGTTGCCATTGATGTCAACACTATTAGCATTGGTGATTATGAAGGCTGTATATGTCGAGGAAATTGAGAAAATTGTAATAAATATATTGTAGTAGCCAGTGAAGATGAGAAGGTCAGAGTGTTGGAAAGTACTATAAGTTGATAATCAGTAGGTGCGCATTAAAGGTTTTGCTGTCGAGTCTATCTAGTATGTTGTTCGAAAGTTTCAGTGGCACGCATCAAGATTTGAGAAAGTTATGAAGATTTGTGTTCCTACAGTCATTCTGTTATTGTAGCAAATGTTCTTGGAAGAAGAGGATGAAATTCTAGCAATCTCAGTTTTTGCGCATGTTCTTGTGACATTCATGGATGAGTCTAGATCGCTCTCTATCCTTGTTGTACACCCGCATTGTTTTGGGTGATCGTGATTAGAGATTCTTCCAATGTGTGCTTGAGTTTTCATGTTTTTGGCCGACATGATGATGGTAGCGTGTTGCAGATTCATGAGGATTAATATTCTATTGTTTGGTGTGTTCTAAGGTGTTTATTTGGGTCCGCACTATGTTGTGACCGACTTGTGTTGGTGTGCATTAAGATTTATTTATGTATTGAGTCTGAAAGTTGTAATTTATTGTTTATTTGTGGCCGATAGAGTATCTGATGTAAATATGTGTAGCGGATATATAAGAGTGGTTGTTTTTCTCATTATGATGTATGCTCGGTGTGTGTAAGTGAAGTAAATGTGTGAATAAAGATCAAATCATTCAAGAGTAGAGTAGGGTGTAAATAAGATAGAGTAGAGTGTGGAAGATTTTGAGCAAAGTGTGAAAGAGATAGAGTAGAGTGTGGAAGATTTTGAGCAGAGCGTGTAGAAGTTTTTCTGTGCCTAACCAGAACTGTAATTAGGATTTTGCAGAACCTAATTTCTCAGTTCAACCTCATTAGATGGATTTAATATGATTATTTTATGTAAGGAAACAATCCTTCCTCTGAGTAGTGAGCTCTAGGTAGTGTGCCTGAATGCATGTGCATTCCCTATTTACTCTTTATTATACTTTTAACAGGGTATAATCTTGTGGACTAACATCCACCATGGTTTTTCCCCTAACAGGTTTTCCACATATAAAATATTGGTGTTCATGTGTCTCTAATGTGTTATTGATTTATGCTTGCACTATTCATTATCAGATATAAGATTAAAGGTTGATTAATGTTGAATAAGTTTGATTTTGGTAACAACTGATTCACCCCCCTCTCATTTTTCTATTCTTCTTTTGCCAACAATTGGTATCAAATCTAGTTCCTCTGAAGAAGCTTAAACAACTTGAGGTGATTCGAGATGGAATCATACAAGGACATTCCTAGATTCGATGCTACAAACTACTCTCTATGGAAAGTCGGAATGGAGTGTCATTTGAAGTGCATTGGTGAGCCCTTATGGAAGATCACATAGAGTGCATATACTATTCCTCGGAATGGTCCTTCCTCTGAATATGAGATCAAGCAATCAAAAGTTAATACTAGGGCTATAGAAGAATTGTTGAGCTCTTTGATAGATTCAGAGATGAAAAATGTGATAGGATTGAAGACTGCATATGAGATCTGGAAAAAGTTGGTGACATTGTATGAAGGAGACTCACTAGTGAAAAGTGCTAAGCTACAAATTCCGAAAGGCAAGTGGGAGAATATGAAGATGAGTGAAGATGAAAACATCTTTTCTTTCTTGCATAAGATAAATGAATTAGCGATGGACATTAGATTTGTCGGTGGAACCTTGGATGAAGAAGAGATTGTGGCTAAGATACTTAGATTTGTGCCTCCCTCCTACAAAATAAAAGCTCATGCTATTGATGAACTCAGGATAGTGACAAATGTGACAAGAGACATGCTGATTGGAAAAATTGCTGTCTTTGAGTTAAGTGAATTTGGTGAATCTACTCCTAAGATAGAGTCTACATTCAAAGCCACTATATCCAGAAAAAGCCAACAAAGATACAATCCGAGAGAGAGTTCCAAGAAGACATTCAAGTGTGAAGAAGAAATGAAATTGATTGAAGATGAAGAAAGAGAACTAGAAGAACTGGAAGCATTGATTATGAAAAGAGAATCCAAAGGACAAGGTAAGTACAAAGGAAAGCTACCTATTAAATGTTTTTCTTGCAATAAGATAGGTCATTTTGCATCAAGATGTCCTGAAAGAGTTTCTAAGTACAAAACTAAGAAGACTAGATTTCAAAAGAAATGTTATTATCCTGAAGGTGTAACTGATGATGAATCTGATAAAGAAACTAGAAATGAGGATGAATGAGTATTCATTGCTATCAAGTAAAATAGTCTGGTGTCCACTGAATCTACTAGTAATGTGAATGTTGAGAAAGCTCTTGTAGCAAAAAATGAAGAAAAGGATGAGTGGGTGATTGACAACGAATGTTCACATCATATGACTAGTGACAAAAGCAAGTTTGTAAGCTTGGAAAACTATGATGGTGGTGTTGTAAGATTTGGAGACAAAGCTTCTGGTGCAATTCATGGCAGAGGCACTATTTATTTTGGTGGTAAGAACAATAATGATGATGTTCTTTATGTAGAAGGTCTAAAGCATAACTTGTTGAGTATTGGATAGAAGGTAGACAAGGGTTATAATCTTTAGTTCAAGGATGGTAAGTGCAGAATAAGGGGAAGTTCTGGAAATGTGATTGCTTCAGTAGAAAAGCAAGAGGTAATATTTTTCACTTGAGTGTTACTAGTGAAAGTTGTTTAATTTCTCAAGTTGATGTAACCTGGTTATGGCATAGGAGGTCATGTCATGTGAACTTTGATAACATTTCCAAGATAATCTCTACTCAAGCAGTCAGAGATCTTCCTAAATTAGTGGAGCTTACTAACACTATGTGCAAGGAATGTCAGATGGGAAAGAGGACTAGAAATTCTTTTTTGAGAAAACAATATAACTCTAATGGAGTATTGGACTTGATACATACTGAATTATGTGGTCCATCCAGAATCAAAAGCCTTCAAGGTGCAAGTTACTTTATGTTTCTTATTGATGATTACTCTAGAATGATATGGGTTGCTTTCTTAAGAGAAAAACATGAAGCACTAGAAAAGTTCAAAAGCTTCAAAGCTATGGTAGAGAATGAGATAGGCAAAAATATCAAATGCTTAAGGTTAGACAGAGGTGGTGAATTCACTTCTCCGGAATTCAATTCTTTCTGTGAAGAGCATGGAATCCAAAGACAACTATCTGCTCCCCAGACCCCTCAACAGAATGGAGTTGTTGAAACAAAGAACATAACCATTCTAGACACTGCTAGAACCATGATGTTGGAAGAAAATGTTCCTCATTTCTACTGGAGAGAAGATGTAAGTGCTACTATGTATACGATTAATTGGGTAAGTGTCAACAATAATTCTGGTAAGACTCCTTTTGAGCTATGGTTTGGTTATAAGCCTACTGTCAAGTATTTCAAAAAAATTGGAAGCAAATGCTACATTAAGAGAGATGTTGATATAGGAAAGTTTGATGCTAGAAGTGATGAATGAATCTTTCTAGGTTACTCTACTAAGAGCAAATATTACCGGTGCTTTAATAAAAGGTTGAAGAAAATGGTTGAAAGTTCAAATGTCAAAGTTGATGAAGATATTGATAAACCATACAGATGTAGTGGATATGATTCAGATGATCAACATGATAGTACTAACAATGGAAATAATGTTTAGACACATAATCAACTTCAAATTGTTCTGGTGAACCAAGGGAATCATGAATTAGAAACTAGAAAAAGTGCAGAAGAAAGAACACAAGAACAAGAAGTCAGAGAAAATCCTAAAACTCCCAAGTATGTAAGGCGAAACCATTCCGACAGTCAGATCATAGGAGATAAAGAAAAAGGTGTGCAAACTAGAAGAAGAATTTTAGAAGAGTATTGTCTAATTTCCAAAACCGAGCCTAGCAATATCAATGAAGCATGCAAAGATGAATATTGGATGGAATCCATGAAAGAAGAACTAATGTAAATAGAGAAAAATGAGACATGGGATCTTGTTCCTAGACCTTAGAACAAAAATGTGATTGGAACCAAATGGGTGTTTCAGAATAAGCTGAATGAACAAGGTGAAGTGGTTAGAAACAAAGCAAGACTGGTTTGGAAAGAGTACTCACATATGGAAGGTATTGATTTTGAAGAAACTTTTTGCCCTTGTTACTAGAATTGAAGTTGTAAGATTATTTCTTGCTTATGCTGCTTTCAAGGATTACAAAGTCTATCAGATGGATGTAAAGTCAACATTTCTAAATGGTGAACTAGAAGAGGAAGTCTATGTTGAGAAACCATATGGATTTCAACTAACTGATAAAATACATGGTATGATGATTGAAGAAAGCTCTATATGGACTTAAGCAAGCTCCTAGAGATTGGTATGCTAGACTGGATAAATACTTGTTGAAACTTGGATTCAATAAAGGTACTGTTGACAAAAATATGTATTTCAAGTTGGATCAAAATAAAGAATTAATCATTGAAGTCTTTTTTTATCACATTATTTTTGAAGGAGATGATGACTTGTGTATGAAGTTTTCTAATGAAATGAAAAGGGAGTTTGAAATTTCAATGATTGGAGAACTAAAATTATTCTTAGGATTACAAATCACTCAATTGGATGATGGAATCTTTATATCCCAATCCAAATATGTAAAAGAGTTACTAAATTTTTTTGGCATGGAAGACTCAAAGCCAGTTGGTACACCTATGGTAACCGGATGCAAACTTACGCAGAATGATGATTCTCCTAAAGAAAATCAAACACGATACATGTCAATGATTGGTGGATTAATCTACTTGACTCAGACTAGGCCAAATATAATGAATGTTGTATGCATGGTTGCTAGATATCAAGTTGATCCTAAAGAGTCTCATGTGACTATTATGAAAATAATCTTTAGATACCTGAAAGGGACAGTTGATCTTGGTCTTTGGTATCCTAAGGATGATGATCTTACTCTGAATGCCTTTACAGATGCAAATTAGGTAGGTGATGTTAATGATAGGAAAATTACAAGTGGCGGTGCATTCTTCTTAGGGAAGAAGTTGGTATCTTGGCTAAGCAAAAGCAGAATTTTGTTTCATTATCTACTGCTGAGGCATAATATATTGCTGCTGCAAATAGTTGTACTCAAGTATTGTGGATGAAGCAGATGCTGAGAGATGTCAGAATTGAGTATGAAGAACCCATTACCATATTCTGTGATAATTCAAGTGCTATAAAAATTTCTAAGAATCCAGTACTACATTCAAAGACAAAGCATATATCCATCAAATATCACTTCTTGAGAGATAAAGTAAGTGACAAAGAAGTTAGACTCGAGTATATACCTACCAAGGAGAAAATTACAAACATATTTACTAAGCCATTGCCTAAGGATACTTTTGAGTACCTTAGAGGAATGTTAGGGGTGATTTCTCCTCCTAATTTGAACTAAGATGCAGGTCTTTGCATCAGTCTGTGAACTCATAGCCATATCTTATTCTGGATTGATGTTGTGGTGACTGCTACTCAGGGGGAGTAGTCAGATGTTCTAAATATGAGGATTATAGCATGTGTACCTTTTCCATTAATTTCAAAGGGGGATAGGAGAAATGTGAAAAAATAGGAGAAGAATAAAGTGGAATAAGAAAACATGAAAATAGTGCACAATCTAAGGGGGAGATTGTTGGAGCAAAGCTAGTTGGGTTGATCATATTTTTCAAATCATGTGTTGCCATCAACGCCAAAGGGGGATATTTTTGGATGTTGTGATTATATTTTTGATATGTGGTTGTCCTTGATGTTAACACTATTAGCATTGGTGATTCTGAAGGTTGTATATGTCAAGGAGATTGAGAAAATTGTAATAAATATATTGTAGGCAACCAGTGAAGCTGAGAAGGTCAGAGTGTTGGAAAGTACTATAAGTTGATAATCACCAGGTGTGCATTAAAGGGTTATTTATGAGTCTATCTAGTATGTTTTCTGAAAGTTTCAGTGGTACACATCAAGATTTGAGAAAGTTATGAAGATATTTGTTCCTACAATCATTATGTTACTGTAGTAGGTGTTCTTGGAAGAAGAGGATGAAATTTTGGCAATCTCAGTTGTTGTGCATGTTCCTGTGATGTTCATGGATGATTCTAGATCACTCTTTATCCTTGTTGTACATCTGCATTGTTTTGGGTAATCATGATCGGAGATTCTTCTGATGTGTGCTTGATTTCATGTTCTTGACCAACATGATGGTGGTAGCGTATTGCGAATCCATGAGGATTAATCTTTTATTGTTTGGCATGTTCTAAGGTGTTTATTTGGGTCCTCACTATGTTGTGACCAACTTGTGTTGGTGTGCATTAGGATTTATTTATTTATTGAGGCTGACAGTTGTAATTTATTCTTTATTTGTGGCCGACAGAGTAGTCTATGTAAATTTGTGTAGCAAATATATAAGAGCATTTTTTTTTCATTTTGATGTATGCTCGGTGTGTGTAATTGGAGTACGTGTGCGAATAAAGATCAAATAATTAAAGAGAAGAGTAGAGTTTAAAAGAGATAGAGCAGAGTGTGGAAGAGTTTGAGCAAAGTGTGTAGAAGTTTTTTTGTGCCTAACCGAAACTGTAATCAGGCTTTTGTAGAAGCTAATTTCTCAGTTCAACCTCATTAGATGGATTTAATATGATTATTGTATGTAAGGAAGTGAGCCTTCCTCTGAGTAGTGAGCTCTAGGTAGTGTGCCTAAATGCATGTGCATTCCCTATTTACTCTTCATTATACTTTTAACAAGGTATAATCTTGTGGACTAGCATCCACCATGGTTTTTCCCCTAACAAGGTTTCCATGTATAAAATCTTGGTGTTCATGTGTCTCTGATGTGTTATTGATTTATGCTTGCACTATTAATTATCAGATCTGAGATTAAAGTTTGATTAATGTTGAATAAGTTTGATTTTAGTAACAACTGATTTAACCCCCTCTCTCAATTATCTATTCTTGTTATTCCAACAATAACACGTTTTCTTGCATGGAAAACCATGGAAAACACCTATAGCAGCACCTTCATCTAAGTATTATTGCTTTCCCCTGACCTGCCATCACACAAGACAATCCAAAAAATATATTATTAACCTACTCTACTGATCTATATGTTATAATTCATTGGATTAGTCATTAATTCCTTATTTGATTCTCAAAACCCAATCTTTAAGGTTACAAACTGAACTCTATAAAATATGCTCAAACAATTGATACACATAATAGATTCCCTCCAAAATAGATTCAAAAGAAAGATTTTTCACTATTCTACTTGAAACAACAAGGTTTAAGGCCTAGGACTACTGTAGAGTCTGTACAAATTAATGAATAACAAAAAGAAACTCTACAACTGCTAAAATAGGGTACTTTTATTGTTGATAAAACTTCAAGAATACAAAGAATATATTTTTCTCACCTTCCACAAGATTTTTCAAGATGTTTCCAAACCATAAAATACCTTTTCAACTTCCCTCATCAAATGAAACTAACTACAATTGCTCATGGCCTTTGGTATTCCATGATTTTTGCACTTTTCTTGATTTTTGCCTTTTTTCACAATTTTGACAACAAATAACAACCTTTGCCACCCAAGACAACTTTTTAAAAATTTACCATGTAGAGACCTATTTATAACCATAAATAAATTATTGTGTGACCTTATTACATATATTTGCATGCTTTTTCCATTACTTTATAATTGAGATGCAAATTTTGAAATTTTTGCCTTTGAGGACACTTAATGTCAAGGTGCTCCTGCACCATACAACCAACCAAATTTTTTTTCCAAGTCCCTTGGATACATATCCTACAAAATAATTACAAATCTTCCTTGGACTGCTCTTCTTCTTTTCTCTCTCAATTCTTCATCTGTCTTTTCCTTGGTTCCATCTTTTGTCTTCCACTTAGTCTTCACCTCTATCTTCTCTTGTCTTCACTTGCCTTTCTCATTCTCTATCATCAAGTTCAAATTCAATTTCATTTTTCAAAAGGATACAAGACTTCCCTTTCACCACTCTCATCAACATTTCCTCAACCAAGGACACGGGACTTTCCTTGCACTTTTCTTTCTTCCAAGCAATCTTTCCTCTTTTTTCTTGACCAATATTCTTTACAACTATTCCCATCAGTGGAGTATTCTCTGGCTACAAATATTCTAGTGATTCACAATTAGGTATTCATTTGGTTCTTACTACAACACCACAACACTCACCAACTTAGCAAACCATCCATCTTACCCAACAATAGATCTTGGAAGATTCCTCACTGTCTTTGCCTTGCACCTTCTACCCAACTTAATCTCTATTGGAGGATGGTGACCACAAACCTTTCCTTGTATACCAACACACAAATCCTTAGAGTTCTTCCTCTCACAACTTATATGGATCAAACACCTGCAATTAAACTCAACAACAACTCAACCAACCATTAGAAAAATACCAATCCTTAGAACCTTGCTAGCTCTGATACCAATTGATGCAGAGCATCTACACAGCACAAGAAACTTTCAAGGGCACATCAAACCCAAACATAATCTGGAGAAGATCAAATTAAACAAGCAACTAAAATTGCATCATCTCTTCATAAAATTCATATTGTTTCATTTGGGAACCTCAATACAACAACAAGCCAAACCACTTCAACAATAACTCACATCATTATCAAGCTTTAAAGCAACTTATTCATCAGCAAACATGACTGATCCAACCAACAAAAAGTGATCAACAACTTTGAAAGCAAGCAATCCTTCCATTACTCACCAAAATTGTCTCTTAATCATTACCAGACTCAAAACAACTTTTTCATCATTGATCTTGATAGAAAACAAGAAATAATCAGCTTAATAGACTCTAAACCAACACATCAAAACATGTACCATATCACTCTTTCTTCCAATTTTCTTTTACAAGGCAAAATAGCTTCAAACCAATCATTCATGCTTGTAATATTTTGTCAAACCTCCAATACATTATAATAACCATTTTTTGAAGGTTATAAACCAAGAACACACTCACAAAGCACTGAACCATCGGACCTCTTATCTTTGCAGTCAAACACCCTTTTCCACATAGGGTTCTAATTGCCCAAATCACAAAAATAAAAAATTCTGCCCTCCTACCTTTTCCCAAACATTGAAACAACTTAACCAACATCACTTAGACAGTTTCAAACCATTAACTATCATTCAAGTCACTAGTTCTACAGATTCACTCTTTTCAGCATTCAAGAACACAAATTGCTAGTAGGTTTTACTAGTCACTAAATCGAGTATTCCATACAATCCACATTGTATCGCCACAAAAGGATTACTGTCCCAAGAACCCATTTTTCTCTATTAAAACATATCAAAAACTTATATTAGGTTTTCTTCCAAATTTCACCAGACTATTTGTCTGACCCACGTTTTGGGAATCAAAATAAGTCAACAATACAAAGAGACTACCAAGAAATCAACTTGTAAACACACAACACCCCTGGGCAGCAATAGAAAAGGTCACAAAACTCACATTTCACCAAATTTTAGAAGAAAAAAGGCCCATTATTACATTGAACCATAAAACCCTTGATTATGGGCTCCATAATATACAAATAAGTAAGGTTTTAAAGGAAATGTATAGTCCAAACCTCCTGCCACCTTATAAATTCTTCAGACACATTTTATTAGGTCTGAATATTCTCTAGAAAGTGTATCCAAGCCTCTGCCAAAGCTATTTCCACAAACCCTTAACTGTAACACCTTTTCTTACATGGAAAACCATGGAAAGCACCTGTAGCAGCACCTTCATCTCAATATTATTGCTTTCTACTGACCTTCCATCACAATGGACAATCCAAACAACCTATTATTAACCTACTCCATTGATCTATATGTTCTAATTCAGTGGAGTAGTCATTAATTTCTTATTTGACTCTCAAAACCTAATCTTGAAGGTTATAGACCGAACATTAGAAAATATTCTCAAACAATTGATACACACAATAGATTCCCTCCAAAATAGATTCAAAATAAATATATTTCATTATTCTACTTGAAACAACAAGGTTTAAGGCCTAGGACTACTGTAGAGTCTATACAAATTAATGAATAACAAAAATAAACTTTGCAATTGCTAAAATAGGGTACTTTTATTGTTGATAAAGCTTCAAGAATACAAAGAATATTTTTCTCGCCTTCCACAAGATTTTTAAAGATGTTTCCAAACCATTAGCTACCTTTTCAACTTCCCTCATCGAATGAAACTAACTACAACTGCTCATGGCCTTTGGTATTCTGTGATTTTTGCCTTTTTTCACAATTTTGACAACAAATAACAACCTTTGCCACCCAAGAAAACCTTTTAAAACTTTACCACATAGAGACCTATTTTTTACCACAAATACATTATTGTATGACCTTATTACATAGATATTCATTCTTTTTCCATTACTTTACAATTGAGATGCAAATTTTGAAATTTTTGCCTTTGAGGACACTTAATGTCAAGGTGCTCCTGCACCACTAAACCCCCAATTATAGGAAGAGCCAAATTATTTAAAAACTCGGAGGTTACTTAGTTTATCGCAATTGGTCCCCCATTTACTGAGTTTCCCATAAGGCTATTTGCTTAGCAATTTTAGGCATCAACAATTACATCAATATCACCTAAGCCAATAATATGAAAGTCATCAAATACCTTATGATCTCCAAAAGTTATTTCTAGCTTTTGAATCTTCTTCTTGTAGGGTAGGTTATATCCATCAATCATAGTGAGAATGAAGCCTTTCAAGTCCTTTGCATCCAATCTCCTTCTTCTCACCAACCTTTCACTAATGAAATTGTGAGTAGCTCCACCATTAATCAAAATAGTTACTATTTGTTTGGAAAGAACCTCTCAGACTTTGAAAGAGTGGTATCTATGTGCACTTGACAGAGATTCCAAAAAACCTCCATCATCTTTATCCTTGTCTTCTTCTCTAGAGCCATCTTTCGGATCATGAAATTCACTAGGTTCATCTGACACAAAGTCTTTATTAGAGGTGACCTCTACAAAGTGAACTTGTCCCTTTCTAAGGCATCTATGTCCTGGAACCCATGGTTCTCTGCAGGAGAAGCAAAGATTCTTCCTTCAGAGCTCATTCCTTGTCTCTTTGTCTACCTTCTTTTTGATATTAGGAGATACATCCCTGGGTGTAGGTGCTAGTGTGGGTTGTGATCTCTTCTTAAATCTATTTTGTTTCCATGTGTTAGGTTTTATTTATTGAGGAAACAGATGGGCTAACATTAGTAGTACTAGTAGCACCAGCCGTATGGGCTAACATCCCAACCTCTTCTCTAAAATATTTACCTAAGTTCACTGGGGAAGGCTCAAAAACACCATCTAACCATCTGCAAGATGTGGCAAACATCTGCTTGGTACATGGTGTCACTGATGAAAATGTAGCATTGAGGCTATTTGCAACCTTTTTAAAAGGCAAAGCACTAGATTGGTACCACACTTTGGGAGCCAATACCATTGGTACTTGGGATCATCTTGGAGATCCTTTTTATGAGTGATTTTCAAATGATGGAGATCGATCTTCACTGTTCCAACATCTGGTGACTCTTAAGTGGGCTTCTCAAGAGGTCATGACTGACTTCAATGCTAGGTTCCACACAACTTGGCAGAGGATTTCGATCACTATTCGCCCACCTCTCAACCTAGCATTCATGTTATACCTGAAGTCCATCAATGCAGACATTTCTATGATGATTTAGTCCCTTGGTGGGAACACCTTGCCAGATGCATACAACCTTGCTGTTAAGGTTGAAAATAATTTGATAGATGCCAAAAAGTTACTTCCTTGGCCTACCATGCCTGTGTTTGCAGAATTGTCAACTCCCGCCCTAGAGATAGCTTTGACCAGTGCACCTTCTCCTCCCCAATCTATGCATACATACCCAAGCACACCATAGAGTGTTGCTTCTACATCCAACTCTTCAGTAGTAGAGATTAGCGACATCAAGGAATTATTGCGGTCCTTCTCAAATGAGATAAGGAGTATTAAGAGGCAATAGTCTATGCCTCTGAAGCTAGCTTACCAAAATTACCAAGGTGGAAGACCTCCTTACCAACATAATAGTATGAAGGAGGTACACACGCAAATTCATAGATTCAACCAAACCATAAAATTGTGCCAGTGCCTACTCCACTACAAAATGTCCCACCGAGTTCAAATAGAGATTTGGTATTGGGGAAAAATAATCTCATTGATGATATCAAGCATTGGTGTTTCCCCTGCAATGAAGCACATATGCCCAAAAATTGTCCGCGTGGAAATTTATAGTAGAAGGTGGCAGAATAGTGTAGCAAGGGCGTCACATTAGATTCTAGAAGTTATGCATATACATCTTTATAGATGGAAAATGTAGTGCTTACCGCTCGAATGGAAGGGATGTCCTTGGAGCAAGAAACCGACATATCTCTTAATCATGTTCTCTTCTCATGGATGGAAGGAGAAGAGGTGGTGCTTGCAAATGATTTTTCCACATCAAATGCCCAATCAAAATACAACACTCGCTCAAAGAGGAGATTCACAGGTGAACTAGTCACTCAACAACCCAGAAGTGTTCCCGACCAAGCTCCTAGTTCTTCCATAGTTTTTCTAAAATCGTAGCCATGCAAGGAAATTGTTATAACAAGGCCTAAAGAGTAGAAGTCTCCAAATCCACTGCCTTTCAATGTGGTGGAACAGTTGAAGAAATCCTTTGCTAATGTATCCCTTTGGGATATCTTAGCTATTTCAGAGCGTAAGTCACTACTGTAAAAATATTTATGGGAGGGTACAAGCACAAAACTGACAAAGCAACCATCCAAGGAAAAGACCGTCGATCCATTGCCTCAGGCCAAATTCCTTACAAATAATGAAGAGGATTCTTCAGAAAAAAGGTAAGGATAAGTTGAAACTAAAGCCCTTTTTGTTAGCTCTTATTGTGGGAAACAAATTGCTGCATAATTCTATGATTGACTCTGGTGCTAGGACTACAGTCATGACCAAGAAAATAAATAAAGCCTTAGGAATTAGCTATGAACCTTTAAACAAGGGGGTTATGCATTTGGATGGAAATAAGGTTGATAATAGTTATCATTAAGGACCTTGCACTAACTTTGTTTTTCGTCCCTAGCAACACGGTTAAACAAGATACTATGATAATTGATGTCCCTCCCATGTTCAATCTTTTCTTATCTTAGGAATTTACTACCAAGATAGGTGGGTACCTTTCTTTAGATTGGTCACACCTAATTATTAGAACTAATGATGGGACCAAGATGAAGCCATTTTTTGAACCATTGCATTCAAAACATGTAGCAGATGAACCAATGATAAATTTTGAGGCTACCCATACCTCTATCACCAAAGAGGAAATGTATTGCACCGAGCTACTTGAGGGTCAAAAGGTAACCAGAGATCGAAATGATGATGAAGAAGTCCTCTTGAGTAAATTTGTTGACATTGATCCTTTTGAGAATTATCATGCAATCGAAATATGGACTTATGTGATCTACGATGAGGATCAAGTGATTCCGAAAATTGTGAAGGATCCCCAGTGTAATCACACCTCAGGGTTGTGGATGCTGCACTTTGATGGAGCAAGGTGAAAATTTGGTGTAGGTGTCGGGATATGTTTGAAATTTCCATCCAATGAAGAGACTCTCAGGTATTTTTGATTTCAATTCATTTGTTCAAACAATGAAGCTGTAAATGAAGGCCTTGTGCAAGGTTTAAGCCTTGCATAGCGGATGGGTGTAAAACATATAATGGTGTTCAGAGATTCAGAGCTGATAGTTAATCAAGTATGAGATATCTCTGTGGCAAAGAATATCCACATGCGGTATTATAGACATAGGTTTTGGGACCTCATTGAAGGTTTTGAAGCTTTCAATATTCAAGCGGTGCCTAGAGAGCATAATTCAGTTGTAGATCGCATGGCGACAATAGGATCCCAATTCGAACCTTCTTCCAATTTGATTGAGAACATACACTCTATGCGAGTGATTGTACAATCCTCAATCCCCGATAATGACCAGAGTTGGAAAGTATTTAAAAGTGATGCTCACATCACTTCATTCATCTAGCATTTGGGAGAGTTTTTTGATTAGCTCCAACTAAAAATTGAAGAAGCATGTGAAGGGAAAATTATTCAAATGAGGTCCAACAAGCTTTCAAAAGGCCTAGTCACTCTCAAAAACCTATTTGATTATGATGATGCAAGAAACAAAAGGAGGAGGTTTGTAGTAGACAAAAGTGATTACGCTGACCTTCAGGTCAGAGATGGAAGAAAGCTAAAGGTTGAGAAGGAAGTTCTGCAACATGACAAGGACAAGCTTACACATTTTTGTGAAAAGTATAAGGAGTAGTGGCTTGGTCATATGATGACCTTAAGGGATATAATTTTGAAATCATTCAAAATACTATAGAGCTGACGAAAGGCGCAAAGCCTATCCACTAGAAGAAAAGGTCAATGAACCCAAAGATTGAGTCGCTTATGGCAGAAGAACTGAGGAAGTTGATCCAATCTCGAATCATTTTTTTGATCAAGCGTGCAACACATGGGTGTCTAACCTGGTTCGAGTCTGAAAGAAGAATGGAGACATTTGCCTCTGTATTGAATTTTGGGTCCTGAATAGGGCATCATTAAAAGACCACTACCCATTGCCTTTGATGGAATCAATCTTGAAGACTATGGCTAGCTCAGAGATGTTTTCTCTTCTAGATGGTTTCTTCGATTATAATCAAATCTAAATCAAAGAGGAGGACTGACACAAAATGACATTCACTACCAAATGGGGAATGCTTGCCTATTCAAAAATGCCTTTCGGCCTCTCAAATGCAGCACCTACCTTTTAGCGAGCAATGAATATTACCTTCAGAGAATTGATCAATAAGATCATTTTAATCTACTTGGATGATCTTACCATGTTCTCTAGGTTAAAGGATGATCATTTTGATCATCATGGAATTGTTTTTTCAAAAATGCTAGGAGTTCAGGGTATCCTTGAACCCAAAAAAGTGTGTCTTCATAGTACCTCAAGGAAAATTATTGGGGCATGTAGTGTCCAAAGATGGTATTGCTATTGATCCGGATCAGGTGAAGGTGATCAAGTAACTATCCCTTCTAGTGAACAAAAAGGAAGTTCAATTCTTCTCAAGGAAGGTAAATTTTTTAAGCAAATTCATTTTGGATTTTGTAAGATTAATTAGGCCAATCACCCTGATGCTCAAGAAGAATCAATTATTCAAAAGGACAAAAGAGGCCAGGGAAGCCTTTGAGAAAGTCAAAGAGGCTATTCTTTTAGTCCCTGTGCTGGTAAAACTAGACTTATCAAAGGATTCATAATTTATGTGTTAGGTATGTGCAGGATCATCATGGAAAAAATAGGCCCTTAAGTGGCGATGAAAATTTAGAAAATCAAAGTTAGGCAACTTGACATAAAAATTTGAATAAGTTATCTATATTATTTCAAAAATATGTAAAAATATAATTTGTAGAAAATTGAATGTAGTTTCTAAACTACTAGGTTTATTTTAAAAAAAATCTATTTGGGGTATGTGCAAGATCATCATGGAAAAAATAGGCCCTTAAGTGGCAATGAAAATTCAGAAAAATCAGAGTTAGGCAACTTGACGTAAAAACTCGAACAAGTTATCTATATTATTTCAAAAATATGTAAAAATAGAATCTATGGAAAATTGAATGTAGTTTCTATACTACTAGGTTAATTTTTGTAAAAAAAAAATCTATTTGGTGAAAAATTGAAATTTCGATGCAGTAGTACTTAAATTTCAGGGAAAAAATAAGTAGGTGTCTGTTTGACCACCCTAACCATAATAAAATGATAATATTTTTTTATAAGATTTTAGATATAAGTATAGGACTCATGTCTGGATGTGATGCATATTTTTTTGTAATTTGTTTTCAAGTAAATAATTAATTATGAATTTTTTATTACAACTTTTAAAAAATATAAAAACTCATATGTCTGACCACCTTAACTTGGTCAAAACTTCATAAAATTCATTTTTTTTTTTAATCCTATAGTATGCCAAGCATAGAATGTGACACATGTTTTGGATTAAAAAAACGTGATACCATTTGAAAGCTATAGATGTTTTTCTATTAGGCTATCAATCAGGACTTTAGTTGTAATTATAATAGAAAATGAATAATAATTACTTATTAAATTCAAAGTAAAGTATAATTTATATTGGTAGAAATCTGATAAGTTCCTTTACAAACCCTTTTCGTTTCATCAATTTTGGGTAAAATAAAAGTCGTCAACCACATGGGCGAAGTCTGGGAAAGCAAGGTAAGTTGTTAAACATGTTTTTCATGTTGACTTCTTAGGATTGGCAAGTCCGAACCAAATTCCAAAGCAAGCCCGAGCCTAATCCCTAGGCATTAAATTTTGTGTCATCATATCGGATATTTGATTCAAATCAGAGAATCCGATATCTGATATGTTTTAGATATGAGTTTTAAATTTTTTATATAGTTTTTAATATATGATTTCAAAAATGCAATAAAGTTTATAATTTAATATATATAATATACAATATAGTTTATAATGTAATATATAATATATAATTTATGATAATCTCTTACCGAATTATGTATTTAATATATAATATATTATATTATTATGTATAATATTTAAATATTATTTAAATATTTTAGTTAATCTATAAATATTTAAATATATATATATATATTTATATATTACTAATATATAAAATATTTAAATATTATCTCTTTCCCTCTCTCTCTCTCCACCTCTCTCTCTCAATCACTCCTATCTCTCTCCCCTATACCCTCTCTCTCTCTATCCCTCTCTCCCTCAACCCTAAACCCCCTCTCTCTCCCTCTCTCCCTCCCACTCTCCTCTCCTTCCCACTCTCCCTCTCCTTCTCTCACTCTCCCACTCTCCCTCTCACTCTCCCACTCTCCCACCCTAAACCCCCTCTCTCTCCCCTCCTCTCTCTCCCTACCTCCCTTCCCCCTCCTCTCTCCCTTCCCAACACTCCCTCTCCCTCTCCCTCTCCCATTCCCCCTCTCCCTCTCCTCCTCTCCCTCTCCCTCTCCCTCTCCCTCTCCTCTCCACCTCTCCCTTTCTCCTCTCCGTTTCTCCTTTCCCCTCTCCCTCTCACTCCCACTCTGCCTCTCCTCCTCCTCACTCTCCACGCTCCCTCTCCCTCTCCCTCTCTCTCTCCCTCTCCCTCCCTCTCTCCCTCCCACTCTCCCTCCATCTATCTCTCCCTCCCACTCTCCCTCTCTCCCTCTCCCTCTCTCAATCTCCCACTTTCCCACTCTCTACCATTAACCCTTAAGTCTATGTGGGCACAAATCGGATATCTGATTTGTAAAACTACGATGTGAAGAGCTAAAATCTTACCATTGGAAAACATTTTAAAATGTTTTCCAAATCAGATATCCAATTATTTCGGATATCAAATTTGTGGGCCATTTTTGTGCATTCCAACAGACCCTACATTCTATTTATAGCACTTTGCAGGCGACAAACACACGATTTCATACAAGAAGAGACAAAGATCATTTTTTTGGAGCATATTGTACTCAAATTTGTCATAAGGAATGATTTTTTAGCATCTTTTATGAGGTATAATGGGGATCTACAGTCGTCGGAAGCAAAAACGTAAGAGAAAGCTTACAAAAGAATAAATTGAAGAATATAGACAAATATATAGAGAAGGTCATAGGAAGAAAAGACAAGGTATGTTAAATATTGGTGAACTTGAGCCCTATGGTGTTTCAAGTGAAATGGAAATTGAATATGTTCAAGGTGAAAATGTAGAACATGATATTGAAATTGGGAATGAAAATGTTCAATGTTCAATGTTGGAATTGAAGATGTTGAACATGATATTTAAATTGGGAATGAAATTATTCAAATTGATATTGAAAATGTTCAAGGTAAAAATGTTGGAAATGAAGATGTTGAACATAATATTGAAGCAAATGTAAATTATGTTTCACTAGATTACATGAGAAATGAAGAACCTTGTGTGGAAGAAAGACATATTCCAAATTCAAGACCTTTGAGGACCCCTAAATGGTTAGTTGAAATTGATGATAACATTATAAACAATTTTGAAGGCAAGAGGTCAACACGAATTGTTCAATTGTGGGCTAGAAGAATTTTCAACCAATTTTTTAGCTATAAGACATTGACCAAGCAATGCCAACTTTTTGGACAATTGCTAAAGATGCAAAAGATGAGACCTTTGCTAGCCAAATTGAAGATTCGTGTGAACAAGAAGACCGAAAAAAATTCTATTATTGTCAAAATTATTTTTAATGCCCTCAAGTCTATTGGAAAAAATAACAAGGAAAAAGATAAGAGAGCTGCTCGGAGAGTCATTACAACCGCCCTAGTAAGCCATCAATTGAAAAAGGCTCGCTTTATGAGACAAAATTGTATTGATTTTGACATAAATCATAAAAATTTGGATATAGCACTTGCAAGAATAGAAAGAATAGATGATCCTCTTCAAAATGATACATGGGATTTTTCCAGGAGGCTTCCACGTGTTGATAATAAGCTATTCGATAATGTAAAGCAGGTAATTCAGCAATTTTGGCATGATAAATCTAGAGTATCACCCAATGCAAAGGATTTTTTAAAGTTAAGAATTGGAAATCAAGACCGTACACCACATCCTAAAAATTTCTTTGAATCAAGCAAAACAATGTTGTTCAACAAATTTATTGAAACACATCCAAATATGGAAATCTTGCAAAGGACTTTTGAAGGTTTGAAGCCATTTTATTGTGTGCCTCTTAAGATTCATAATACTTGTTGTTGCAAATTCCATGTGGAGTTCTCAATGTACTATGAACTATTATTCTATATCTGTTCTACTTTGTATACTAATGAAATGTTGTAGGAGTGTGGTGCAAGGCATCTTCCAAAATCATCAAGGGACTTGCTAGATCTATTTTTATGTTCTAGAGATGATGGTTACTTTTTCTATAGAAATGATTATTTGAATGCGAAGTGCTCACAATGTGGTGGCTTGTCAAACTTAGTTCAATGTTTTGATGAGGGTTCTGAACATGAATTTGGAAAGAATCTTGTTGAGAAAAAGATCTATGAGATAGTCAAATATACTTTGCAGAGTGGAGGTGAAGGTTCTGGATGCGAGGTGGTTACAAAAGAATGTAGTGTTGTTGATTTTATTTCAGATTTTAAGGACAATATTTTCTACAAGTATGCAAGGCATAGTCATAGGTCTTAGTGGTTGGATCAACAATTCAGGGTATGTAAGGACTCTTTTCTGATTGGCACTATTATATCAATGGTTGATTTTGCACAAAACTACACATTGCAACCACAAAATGAGGTACAATCTTAGTATTACAATTCCATTTAGATTGCTATTTTTGTCCACATAACGTTTAGACACGCACCTGATAGTATAGAGGAGGATCAAAAGATAATAAGAGAGTATCATTTTTATATGAGTGATGATAGATCTCACTCATTCGAGTATGTACAACATTGTTTCAAGAATTTTTTTGAGTTCTTGTAGGAGCATGATATAGCACTGGGCTGACATCTCATTTGGTCAGATAACTGCACATGTCAATTCAAGAATGCTCGTATGTTTTATTGGTTGAGTCGAATGCATGTAGAGAGGGTTGTACCTAATATTTGGAGTTTTTCTGAAGCTAGGCATGGGAAAGGGGAGCATGATGGAGTAGGTGCATGTGTAAAGAGAGCTCTAGTTAAGGAGCAATTAAATATTTCAAGAGAAAAATTCAGCGATGCACGTTCTATTGTTGATTGGCGTATTTCAACATTGTCACAGGGAGGCACACTTGATTCAACCGTGCACAAATTCTTTTGGTTGGTTGAGGAGGGTATAGTGGGAGGCAGATTGGATTGCCATACAATCAAAATTCTTCAAAGATGCATTTGTTTCGAAGCTCAGATGCAAGCACATGGACCATTTGGACATGTCAGTTGGCTTGTTTTTGTCAGAGTTGTATTCAGTGCGAATGGGATCAATGCGATTCAAGTGAGTGGGTGGATACATGGGTTCCACAGTATCTAACTCCTTTATCTCAAACTATATCCATGAAAAATGACACAATGGAAATTTCACTTGATTATGACCAACTTTCAAATCTACTACAACCAGGACATGTTTTTGTAGTTGTTGCACTGCAAGGAAATGAAGAGAGATCAAAATATTGGTTGGTTCGATGTGTGCGGGTAAAGCACAAGCTAACACAATCGATGGAAGATGATGATGGGTTTGTGTATCCTATAGGTTCAGTTGTGGTTGCAAGAACTTGGTTGTGAACATACATGATTAGAAAGAATGGCATACCTACATTTGAAGACTACGAGAAACACAAAACCATTCTCATGTAATCACACCTTGTTATAGCAACAAATGTTAAGTTATTGAAGCATCATGCCAAACCAAAGACAAAACAACTATGGACACTTAGTAATGCTGATCATGAAGCAATATTGGATACTCTTAAGGAAAGAGATGACCCTATAGGCACACTTGAATAAGATATTCAAGAATGGAAGGTACAATGCTTAGGTTCATTATGCTTAAGTTCATTAGTGTTCTTTATTTAATACTGATATTTTGTATACTATTGCAATGCAGGTGTCTTTAATAGTGATATTTTGTATGTACTTTTAGGATATTTTTGGCATGATTGATCATAGACTTGCTGCAACAATAGCCATCTCTGATCCTTTCAAAGAGGTATGCGACAAATTCCAATAATATAGATTGGTTATTAAAAGCATCTTTTATAGTTTGGATTACCATCTCATCATCAATTAGGTCATTTAGAATAATATAGATTGGTTATTCTAAGCATCTTTTATAGTTTACATTACCAATTCATCATCATTCAAGTTGTTTAGATTAATATATATTTTTTAGTCTAATCATTTTTTTTTGTGACAATATAGATTTATCATTTGACAACTTTTGCAATATTCCTAGCATGATTGATCATGGGCCTGCTGCAACAATATGTAGCTTTGATCCTTTCGGAGAGGTATGCAACATATTACAATATTATAGATTGGTTATTCTAAGCATCTTTTCTATTGTATGTAGTTTAATTGCTACCTTGATGGTTTGTACAGGTGCTTGTCACTCTAGAACGTCAACATACTACTCTTGTGGAAGACTATGCCCTGAATGTCTCCAATAGGAAAATTTTGTAAAATTTGAATTTTGAAATGTGAAAGAATGTAAAAAGGTCATAACTATGTATAGGCATAATCTATATCCAGTGATGTTTTTTGAAATACAGGTCAAATGTCTGGCATTGTATAAAGGGTATGTTTAAAATGTAAAGAGTTTTTTGTACTTAATCGAGCTACAACCAGAGGTTTTCTTCTTGGTTCTTTCCTGTCGGTATGCTCGTTTGAACTAGGTTTTGTAACATCTCCTATTTATAAATTACAGTGGCTTGCCACTTATTCCAAAAACAAACATGTAAAAATTTCATGTGAATTTAATTTCCCATGTAATTGATTCTTTGATCTAGAAAAGTGGAAACAAGGTATTTGGGTGTGCATGATGTTCAAGTTGATTGGGTAAGATTTTTCTGATGCAAGAGCTAGGTGGCTTTAAATAACACACTTACAATTAAAGATGATTTAAACTCCAATTTGATCATCAAAACCAAACTTGGGTGCAACTTCACTCCCCAAACCTTGCCACACCCTATAAACTCATCAAACACGTCTATTAGGACTTGCAAAATCTTGATCCAACCTTAAATATTTCTGCCCCCACATTTCATTGACATTAGCATGTTGTAACCACCATTTTTCACCTAATTTCACTCATTTTTGTCATGCATGGCAACTCACCAATTGAACTATAGACCTTTCTAGCTCTTTAAACCCACATATTCACCTTATACAGTCCAAATAATATCTACTATGGCCATACCATCGAGTTACAGACCATACAATAGATGGTATGGCCTTTTAGAACTTTGGACTCTTAAGGGAAATCACTGGTCCAGTGTAGCTCAGAGTGATTCAACATATTTGGGTGCAAAAGAGGACCATCCCTAGTGTAAACGTACCCATCCGAACATTTTGGAACAGTCCATTTGATCGTACGAGTTAGAGAATGAAAGTTGCACGACTTTGCAACTTTACATTGCTTGCATCTGACAACTTTTTCCTCAACTGAAAACTCATCACCACAGGAAAACACTTCCGAGATAGAAAAAAATGAGAGAGGTTATTGTAGATGGTCCCAACAAAATCCCATAACCTCAGATAGAGAGTCTTTAAGCATCACGGTTTCTGATAAATAGTCCTTCAAAGATTTCTACCTTTTAGCACTTTGCACTCTTAAGGGAAATCGTCGGTCCAATGTAGCTCAAAGTGATTCGTCGTATTTGGGTGAAAAACATGACCATAACTAGTGTAAAAATACCCATACCGACGTGTTGGAATAGTCTGTTTGGTTGTACGAGTTAGAGAATAAAAGCTGCACCACTTTGCAACTTTACATTGCTTGCATTTGGCAACTTTTCCCTCAAATGAAAACTCATAACCACGGGAAAATGCCTCCCAAATAGAAAAAAATGAGAGAGGTTATTGTAGATGGTCCCAACACGATCCCATTTCCTTAGACATAGAGTCTATAAGCATCACAGTTTCTGAGAAATAGCTCTTCAAAGATTGCTTCCTTTTAGCACTTTGGACTCTTAAGGGAAATCGTCAGTCCAATGTAACTCAGAGTGATTCAGTGTATTTGGGTGCAAAATAGGACCATACCTAGTGTAAACGTACCCATCCAGACATGTTGGAATAGTCCGTTTGGTCGTCTGAGTTGGAGAATGAAAGTTGCACCACTTTGCAACTTTACACTGCTTGCATTTGGCAACTTTTCCCTCAACTGAAAACTCATCACCACGGGAAAATGCCTCCGAGACAGAAAAAACTGAGAGAGTTTGTAAGCATCATGGTTTCTGAGAAATATCCCTTTAAATATTACTGCATTTTAGCACTTTGGACTCTTAAGGGAAATTGTTGGTCCAATGTAGCTCAGAGTGATTCGGCATATTTGGGTGCAAAAGAGGACCATACATAGTGTAAATGTACCCATCCGGATGTGTTGGAATAGTTTGTTTGGTCGTATGAGTTGGAGAATGATAGTTGTACCACTTTACAACTTTACATTGCTTGCATTTGACAACTTTTCCCTCAACTGAAAACTCATCACCACGGGAAAACGCCTCTGACATAGAAAAATCCGAGAGAGGTTATTGTAGATGGTCCCAACACAATCCCATATCCTCAGACGAATATTTTTTAAGCATCACGGTTTCTGAGAAATAGCCCTTCAAAGATTGCTACCTTTTAGCACTTTGGACTCTTAAGGGAAATCACCTGTCCAATGTAGCTTAGAGTGATTCAATGTATTTGGGTACAAAAGAGGACCATAACTAGTGTAAACGTACCCATATGGATGTGTTGGAATAGTTTGTTTGGTCATATGAGTTGGAGAATGAAATTTGCATCACTTTGCAACTTTACACTGCTTGCATTTGGCAACTTTTCCGTCAACTGAAACTCATCACCATGGGAAAACACCTTTGACATAGCAAAAACTGAGAGAGGTTATTGTATATGGTCACAACATGATCCCATATCCTCAGAAGGAGAGTCTGTAAGCATCACAGTTTATGAGAAATATCCCTTTGAAGATTGCTGTCTTTTAGCACTTTGGACTCTTAAGGGAAATTGTCGATCCAATGTAGCTCAGAGTGATTCGGTGTATTTGGGTGCAAAAGAGGACCATCCCTAGTGTAAACGTACCCATCTAGATATTTTGGAACAGTTCATTTGGTCATATGAGTTGAGAATGAAAGTTGCACCACTTTGCAACTTTACACTACTTGCATCTGACAACTTTTCCCTCAACTGAAAACTCACCACCATGGGAAAACGCCTCTGAGATAGCAAAAACTGAGAGAGTTTATTCTATATGATCCCAACATGATCCCATAGCCTCAAAAAGAGAGTTTGTAAACATCACGGTTTTTGAGTAACAGTATGTCAAAGATTGTTTCCCTTCTACACTTTGGACTCTTAAGGGATTTCGTTGATTGAATGTAGCTCAAACTGCTTCGGTATGTTTGGGTGCGAAAGGGAACCATAGATAACCTAAACATACCCATCTAGACATGATGGAACAATAGGTTTGGTCATATGAGTTGTAGAACAAGATTCATTGATGCCCTTACAAGTAGTTTTCAGCCTCCAATCGAACTCCAATGCTGTTTTTTGTGTGAAAAAAAGCCATGAGACCATAGCTTGTTGTGAAAAACTAGTCAAACACCTTTATTTCAACCCTACCACAACTTCTAGACTCCTATCTTTCAATTCCCTTTACAATTTTAATAAATTTCCTTCGAAAGACTACATGGCAATTTTGACAATTTTGAAGCAAGAATGCATTTTTGGCATATTGGACCCCTAGACTCAAAACTTCAACTTAATACACCTTAAATGGTCTTCATTGAACTTATTTAGCATAAATAGATCACACCTAACCTCTCAAACTATCAACCTTCAAATGTGTAATCTTGCAAATAGTAGATTAGGTGGGAAACTATAGAGGAAGAGTTGATGGTGAGTGGCCTAGTGAAGGCTAGAGAAGAAGAGTTTGAGGATTATGGTGTTAGGATAGGGGATTGTCCTTGGTTGTGATATTTGGTTGTGTGGCAGATGTATGCTACTATGGGGATGGTTCTAACCATAAAGAACTTGAGAAATATAGAGAAGAGAAGAGTTGAAGGGTAGAGATACATGTCTAGTTGGCAAAAGCTTATGGAAGAGCATGAAATAGAGATACTAATGTATGGATGTTTAGATTTGTATACGGAATTTTTGTGTGCAGGTGTCAAAGCTTTGGAAACACCATTTTCAGGTGTCAATGAAGACAAATAGCAGCAAGAAGATCCATTTGAGAAGGATCAAGCATGGCAAGACCAAGACAACACAAAGCATGAAGGGTACAAAATCCCTCAGATGAAGATTTCCATGCAAATGACTTGGAGCAGGTTTGAAGGGATTGTGAAGAAGATAGGAGTAGACCTATGGAGTGATTTATGGGGCATAAATCTTTGGTATCCGAGGAGTATGCTGCAGGAGCACCTAAAACATGTAAGATTTCATGAATTGACAAGGCCATTCCTCCTTCTCTATAGGCTGTACCTCAAAGAATTGGGTGTGAATTAGATAGGGGTAGGCATAGGAACAAGTTTTTAGGGGTGATAAAGGGATTAGAGTAGTCTGAGAAGGCTTCCTTGTTAAGAAACACATATTTTTGTGCCTTTTGAGTAAGGCTAGAGATTGAGTTTTTGAGAAGTTGAATGAAAATAGGCTAGAACTTGTGGAAAATATTGGAATAGGTGTATTTAATGGTGTTTAAGAGGTCTGAGTGATTAAGAGTAACCAAAGAAGAGTAAAAGTGTGAAACCCTAGTTGGAAGGGGCAAAAACAAGGGAAAATTGGTAATTTTACAAAGAAAGTGTAAGCCAAATTATGGGGCAACATAATATAATGATGTTTTAAGTTTAAGAAAACAAAATTAAGAGGGAATGAAGTGGTTTCAGGATTGAGTGTGGTCAAAACATACAAGTTCCAATAAGCCCTACCAACAAGCCAGTGAACTGTTTGATAAAAAACTTTGGTAGACATGTATGAAAAATATGGTAGCATAGACAAGGCAGTGGACTATTCTAAAAAAAGCCTCAAAGAAATTTGGTCTCATAGAATTCCATGACAAGAAAATGCAATTGACAACTACTCCTAGTTTTTAGTTATGCAATGTGAAGTAATTGCATAACTGGTTAGGTTGACTTTGTAAAAACTATATTGTAATTGAATTTTTTTCATCTATCAACATCTAGTTGTTAGTTATGCAATGTGAACTAATGCTTTGAGTTTGAAATATGTGCAATGCAATGTAATCAGCGATATAAATATAAACTACATAATATAACCATTCTTTTTTATGCTATTGTACATTGATATTTAACCATTGCTCAAGATAAAATTTTCAAAGAGTTTAATCATGCACATGAGGAACAAATTAAATTTCGATTGTCAACTTCTGTATATCAAATTATCCAATAATCAAGTGTATGTCCATATACAAAAATGACATCAATGCCAACTCAAATAAAGTTTTACAAAATGTGGCATATGCTATCTCAATATATATTCAAAATTTACATGCCAAAATGTCTATCTCATCCTAAACTACTGGTGGATCATGAAAATGGAGCCTCTTTGAAGCACTCGTTGGCTCTAAAGGTAGTTGCACAAGAAAAATTCAAACCACAATTGAGATTAGTTATACTATATAATTAAAAATTGAACAATTAACATCAAAATCAATATACATTGACTTTTAATTGAACCCTAAAATTGAAATCTTGATTACTTAAAATATACGTCTCTTCAAAGGGTCAGGAGTCCTAGAATATACCAAACCAACTTTTGAAATGCCAATCTATATATGTGAACAAAAAAAATAAAAAATTGATCCAAGTTAGCATACGATCATTGGTAATAGGAATATATTTACTAAACACAAAATAAAATAAACACATACCTCTTTAGGTTGATCTTTTTCTTTATCTCCTTCAGGTATTTTGACACCTCCTCCTTGAGGTGTTCCAATACCTACTCCTTCAGGCGTTGTGTCACTTGTCAACAACGATGTATAGCTCATAATCGCATGTACATAAAAATGACAAGTACATATGAAACTACCAATCTATGTCAATGTATGTATAATCAATATAAGATCTTAAAAATCTTAATTCAATCCAATTTGAGTTCAATTACCTTCCCCTTATCTAATTTTGTGCCTCCATAGTCTGGACGAGGCTGCACCTCACTCGCACTAGGTATTTCCTACGAGAGGAAATAAGATAAACATATAAGTTATTATATAATTTCATTAATGACAACTAAAATGACAAGCAAGTATATAATAAAAAATGTAAACGAGTGAGTGTGAAAATATATATTGTGTGTTTTGAGGCCAAATGAAATGGCCCTAAGGGTGCTATCAGTCACCCGTGTGAGCTCCTCCTCAAACATCAAAAATTTAAATAGACCATGTAAATAAATATTAGTACTTGATACTATCTCTTATTAATATTCATTTAAAAACAAAAGCAAGTTATGAATTTACAACTTAAATTTTACTTATGTCACTATTCCAACATCCCACTCTCTAGCAGGAGAGGACTCTATAAGGTGCACTCCACTCCCCTGCGATTGATCTTTAATGTCCACATCATGGAGGTCATAATCAGGAGTGTCCAAGGGATGCTCAACGGGTTGTACAAGAGGACCCAAACATATCTAGTGGCACATAGTGAAAGTATGTGGCACACAAATATGTGGACTTGAGGATGATGATGCAACAACACTCGAGCCTTCGCCAACATCACCAGAATGTGGTTGAGCTACTATAGAAGCATGTGAAACCAGTTGACCACTCAAAGAGTGAATAGCCTGAATAGTCTGTGTGGCTGCATCTTGGATAATCTCTGGATGATATACTGGAGGTGGCCGAGGAAGGGGAGGAGGGGGAACATATGGGCACGAGACTGCTCTAACTACCCCTGGTCTATCTTGGGGCATACCTCCATCAACGCCCTGGAAGGGTTTAATGTCAAAGTAATTGACATGATGCCCTAACACAAAATCAGCATATAATTTTTTAATATACTAAAATGGTATGTCAGAATTGTTTTTCGGTGGTTTATCAAAAACCATACACCAACAATCCCAAAAGTTATCTACAATGTCCCTATTTGTGCACCATTTTATATAAAGTTTTGGTTTATTAACATTCACTGGCAAACCGGTGTGGGGGTTAACAAATAAAGAGGCTATTTGGGCTTGGTTATTTGGAGATCTTTTAGATCATCGCAAGACAATCCACATGCATAATATTCCCTCATGTCTTCTCGCCATGAATGAAAGGAATTATGTTGGGTGGAGAGGGTTTCTATATTTTTAATTATTTCCTTCAATGTGTTTGTCATATATCTCAATCAAGGGTTTGTCTTATAAACTTCACAAATGCCCCTCAATTGCCCAAATTTTTCACCAATTAAGTCTTCAATTGGTGGTTGCGGAGGTGGTGGAGCATTTGGCTATGGAGGTGGTGGAGTGTTTGGTATTTTTGCATTTTAATTCCCAACCATAATACCTGATTAAAGTAAAAAACTAATTAATCTAATTGAAATTACACAATATAAATGAAATTATTGTAAAAAAAACCCTAGTTTTTAATAAAAATCCAAAAAAAACCCTACTTTTTCACAAATATCCATAACAAACTCTATTTTTTGATAAAAATACATCAACAACACTAGTTTTTAATCAAAATCCATTTAAAAATATTAATTTTTAATAAAAAATCATTAAAAATCAATAAAAAACCCTACTTTTGAAAAAAAATATCATAAAAACTACTTAAAATTATAAGAATCTAATTGAAAAATCGATTAAAAAATTAAAAAAGCCAAAAACTTACCTTTCAAATCGGATATCTGGTGAAAATGGATATCGGATTTCGACTTCTCCCTGTGCGCCTGCGTTCAAAATGTGTGAAATGACTTTAACAGTCGACTGATTTTTATTTATATAGTTTTCTCAAATCGAATATCCGATTTGTAAAAATAGGTTTGGGCATTGCTTTGGAGCAATGTACTAACACCCGAGCCTAAAAAAAGTCAAGTCAACATTTCCGCATTTTTGAGTTGATCCAGCACGTAATTTTTTTCCCATTGCCACTTTTTGGCCCATCATGATCCTACACATACCCTTTGGTGAAAATTTGAAATTTCATTGTAGTAGTACTTCAATTTCAAGGAAAAAATAAGAAGTAGGTGTCTATCTGACCACCCTAACCACAATATTTAATGATAATATTTTTTTATATGATTTTAGATATAAGTAGAGGACTCATGTCCTGATGTGATGCATATTTTTTTGTAATTTTTTTCCAAGTAAATAATTAATTATGAATTTTTTATTACAACTTTCAAAAGAATATAAAAAATCATATGTTTGACCACCTTAACTTGGTCAAAAATTCATGAAATTCATTTTTTTATTTTTTTAATCCAATAGTATGTGAAGCATAGAATATGATGCATGTTTCGGATTCAAAAAATGTGATACCGTTTGAAAGCTATAGATGTTTTTCAATTAGTCTATCAATCAGGATTTTAGTCGTAAAGCATAATTCAAAGTAAAGCATAATTTATATTGGTGGAAAGCTAAGAATATCCTTTAAAAACGTTTTTCGTTTCATCAATTTTGGGTAAAAAAAATGTCATCAGCCACATGGACCATCATATCACTTACATATCACCACTTTTTGGCCCATCATGATCCTGCACATACCTTGACATTCATTAGTCGATCTATCATCGCTACTATTCTAACTCAAAAGGATGATGAAGGAAAAGAACACTCGATAGCTTTCCACTCCCGAACCTTAAAGTATTATGACACAAAATACAATTTTGTCGAGAGATAGGCATTTTCCATCATCAAGGGCCTTAAAAAATTCTGAACCATTATATCTTGTAGTAAGGTAGTCATATTTGTACCATCAACATCAACATAGAACATTCCAATGTTCACAAGTACATAATGGAAGGAGAAATAACGAAAAATAGGGCCAACTGGATAACAAAGATCCTTGAGTATGACATCGATGTTAGACCCACAAAAAATTTGTGAGGAAGAGGGTTATGCGAATATCTAGCACAAGACAATGAAGTGTTGATGGAAGAGGAACAACTCAAACTAATTTTGCTAAATGAACTTGAGTCTGAAAGCTATTGGGTAGAAGATAGAATGAGATTCATGCAGACTGGGAAATATCCAGTGAACCTCCCTTCTCAAAAGAGGATATTTTATAAATTGCAAAACAATGGTTATGTGTTGATTGAAGGAGTTCTCTTCAAAAGCAACTTCAATGGTATTCTGCTACAATGTGTGAACTGAGAACAATCACAAAAGAATCTAAATCAATTCCATAACAGTCCACTAGGTGGACATTTCTCTATGAAAACCACCACTATTAAAATCACATGCGTGAGATATTTTTGGCCCACACTGTTCAATGACTCATACGCCTTAGGCAAATCCTACAAAGAATGCCAATTCTTCGTAGGAAGAAGGAAAAATTTGGCCATGCCACTAAACACAATAGTGGTTGAAGAGCCCTTTGCACAATGGGGCCTGGATTTTATCAAAATGATTAATCCCATTTCCAGTGCCGAACATAAATGGATTCTCATGGCCACAAATTATTTTACCAGATGGACCGAGGCCATTCCTTTGAAGAATTCAACTGAAGTAAAGATTTTAAATTTCCTAGAAGAGCTAGTAACGAGGTTTAGCTTACCCAAGACCATCATCTCCGACAATGTAAAAGACTTCCTGGGTTTGAAGGTATGTTAATTCACACTCAAGCATGAAATATTCTTCAAAACCTCTTTGAATTATTACCCACAGGGTAATGGTCTACTTGAGTCGAGTAATAAAAAATTAGTTTGACTCATCAAAAGGATTGGGTTGGAGCATCCGAGAGAATGGAATTTGAATCTCAAAGCAGTGCTATGGGTAGACCACATAATCCCCAAGTAGGTCTTAAAGACTTCACCATACAAAATGTTATATGGGAAGGAGGTACTGTTTCCTGTCTCTATGGATATTCTCGTGCTACAGTTACTAAAGTATCTAGAGGTAGAACAAAATGAAGCTATGGAGGCTCGATTAGCTGAGCTATTAGAAGTACAAGAAAAAAGGGAAAATTCCCTAATGGCCATGTGCAACTGTCAACACGTGGTTAAGAAATTTTTCGAAAAGAAGACCTCCGACCAGGGTCTTAATTGCGAAGATTTGGTACTCAAATTTGAAATGAGAGAGCCACAAAACCTAGCCAACATGGTAAGTTTGATATTCTGTGGGAAGGACCATTCCACATCATCAAATGTAAGCAACACAATGCATTTGAACTAGAAAATATGGAAAAAGAAGCATTGGGAATTCTTGTCAACAAAATTCACTTAAAATTGTTCAATTAACTTTATTAACCCTTTGACATGTGTAAATATGTGAATATATAATTATTCATTTTTTCTGTCTTGTTCGATCAAGATTTTAAGTGGAACCCATGAACAAAAAAAGGAAAGAGAAAGCAATGGAAACAAAAGCTTAACAAAAAGTTATATATTCATCATTTATGGTATTATGTACTCCAAAATTTACAATCCAAAATGGAGTTTGAGCTAAGCTTTTCGAGTATATATATTATAAACTTTTGAGATATACATACAAAAATGAAGGAAGAAAAGTTTCATTCATTTAGGAGGAAGTTTATCATCAACAAGAGAAGAAACATTAGCATAGGCAAGAGCATCAACGACAACAGTAAGAGGTGGTGGGTACATCAGGTTCCTGAAGTCGGTATACCACCCCGCATTGTAGAAGAGCTCTACATTACATAGAACCTCATCAAGAAGTGGCTTTCATGAGACACCCTTGGGCGGTGTTATTCAATAATCATCTTGCAAAATCCACTCAAAAATGGTACCTAGGGCACCACTACATCCTCCTTAATGTGTCGACGAAGGTCAATAGTTGTTGAAAACCCAAGGACATACACACCATTTGTCATAGCTTCCCCAAGCCCACCGAGATACCACTTGGGAAAAAAATCCTTGGTAAGCCACATTATCATCCCCTATGGCACCTGAATATCGAGCAAGGAGGCAATGAAATGAGGGGTATGTGAAGGATCATCATGGAAAAAATAGGCCCTTAAGTGGTAATGAAAATTCAGAAAATCAGAGTTAGGAAACTTGACATAAAAATTTGAATAATTTATCTATATTATTTCAAAAATATGTAGGAATATAATCTATAGAAAATTGAATGTAGTTTCTAAACTACTAGGTTTATTTAAAAAAATAAAATCTATTTGGTGCAAATTTTAAATTTCAATGCTGTAGTACTTAAATTTCAGGGGAAAAATAAGAAGTAGGTGTTTGTCTGACCACCCTAACCACAATAAAATGATAATAATTTTTTATAAGATTTTAGATATAAGTAGAGGACTCATGTCCCAATGTGATGCATATTTTTTTGTAATTTTTTCCAAGTAAATAATTAATTATGAATTTTTTATTACAACTTTTAAAAAATATAAAGACTCATATGTCTGACCACCTTAACTTGGTCAAAACTTCATGAAATTCATTTTTTTTTAATCCTATAGTATGTGAAGTATAGAACATGACACACATTTTGGATTCAAAAAATGTGATACCATTTGAAATATATAGATGTTTTTCAATCAGCCTATCAATCAAGACTTTAGTCGTAATCAAATAGAAAATGAATAATAATAATTTATTAAATTCAAAGTAAAGAATAATTTATATTGGTGGAAAGCTGAGAATCTCCTTTAAAAACCCTTTTCGTTTCATCAGTTTTTGGTATAAAAAATCGTCAACCACATGGTCCATCATATCACTTACATATCACCACTTTTTGGCCCATCATGATCCTGCACATACTCTGAGAGCAGACATCAATGTTAACTCTGTACTTATCTTCATATTCTATGCAATCCCCACACAACACCCACTTTATTGCAATAATGGCCAGAGAATGTTTATTACTTGTCATGTGTTTGAAGCGCCTACTAGAGATCTCTCCTAAAAAATCAGCTTGAGACCTATTGCTCGTAAGCCTAATTGGAGTATCCATTGCCTCTATCAAAAAACCCAATTACCAAGTATGAATTATGTGGTTGTCACTAGGTCTATTTATAGAGGTAGTTGGGGTAGAATGCGTGTGATAAGAATAATAATTGATCGAGTTGTAAGCTCAAAAATCCCACCAGAGTTGCAAGACCAAATTTCTCACTAGGTTGTATTTGTTGTGTACGATAAGCATGAGGTTGATTGAGATTACTCGAAATTCCCACCCAAAGGATTGCTGTGTGTGAATTAAGGTGAGATAATTAATCAACTAAAACTTGTGGTAGGTGCAAGTGGTAATCCACACAGTCAAGAACCAGGTGTCTAGCTATAAACGTTTCTCAACCTCCAAGGATCATTTCAAATCTTTTTGTGTAATTATTACACCTTTTAGTTGAATCATTTGGCTAAGGTTATTAAGTGAAAAAGCATGCGAAAAATTTCATATCTCTTTTTTCTCAGCTCAATTTCCCAGTAGATGGCACCATAGGACATAGTGGCTAAATTGTCATTATGAATTTGTCTTTTCAAGAGATGGGAATTCATTTTGTATGAACAGATGAGTTGGTGATTGCATGCTGAATTTATTACTAAAGGCAACTGTTGTTTCTAACTTCAGTTTTAGAAAAAGAAACGTGCATGCAAAGGAAAAGCACTACGAGGAAGATATAAATACATAGTTTGCTAAGAAAAACCCAAGTGTGATGCGAGAAGAATCGAAACAACCAGATTCAAAGAGATAGTTGATAAAAAATGCATTGTGCATGAATGAGTTGAACCAAAACAAAAAGAAAGAATTCATCTGAATTTGCGTTCAGTGCAAAACCTTGTATTAGTGTTTTTTGTTTGGGTTCCATTCATCGAAAACTGGTGTGTTTTAGAGAAGGATAATTTTGTGAGGCAAGAAAGGACGCTGTTGGGTCGAGAGAAATAAAGCATTTGGGAAGGATGGCACATAATCCTGGAATGGCAGTGCAGGAAGGTCTAGTTGTAAGCTTATCTGACACCATGAAGACAACGTCATGGGTAAATTTTTTCAATAAAATATCTTACACCACAATAGGGATGTTGAAAAATCCGAAATGGCCCCATACATAGACCATGGAGAAGACAACCCACATGAACAAGATCCAGAGTGTAGAGGAGCGGGATAATATTTACGAACCTAACCTCAAAATAAACCCTTAGAGTCTTAGGGAAGCAGCTTGTGAAAGAATGAAAAAGGCTGAAGAGGATGGGGACAAGAATCTTTGGCATACAAGTTATGGTTATGTGGTCTCCCACAACATATGGTCTCCTTGGTGCACCATTTCCCAAAGTTGATTCATCAGTGTCATAGCCGATCGAAACCTAAGGGTAGTAATTAGTGCTGCTATTATTAGGGATATGTTGTGTACCCCTACAGTGCAAGGAGCGAAGGTAGGTGAGAAGTTAATTGTGGATCTCATGGAGAAATTTTTGAGACCTAGGAACCTGGCCATACAGGTTTTTAACATAGAAACGAAAAGGTCCAAAGAAGATAAGTGCCTACCATAGTTTCTAGTCGTGCTCAATGCCTTCTACCAAGACTTGCAAGGCATCTTTTCTATGATGGATTTCATTTGCGGCATGGATAGTGCCAAGGAGGTATACAAATTTCAAATGGGTTTGGGTTTCTAGTTAAGGAAACAACATTCCCTATTTTGGTATGACTTCACAGAGATCATTTGTCTAGAGATGTTGGATCAATTCAAGGAATATTAAACGAAGGGTAAGTTCAGATTCTCTTCTTTTCTTGCTCATATGTTTTTGCACCAAAACCTTGATTTATTTCAAAGACATATTAATTTGTCTATCTTCAATGAAAGGGGAGCTCGTAGGCCAATTTCTCTATGGATCTCTCTCCTTTCCACAACCTATGATTATTATGCATTTTTTGAGTCCTTCCTGATTCCAATATTGCAAGATTTAGATGTGGACGGAGAGGTCAAGTTTTATCATTTTTTTATTGAGTAGGTGGGATGGATGCGAGGTTTTCTTCCTCATTGTGACTGGTTCCTCGATGAGGATTTTTCATTTTTCAGGTTGAATGGTTTCACTGAGGAGCCCTTTTGGCTACCATTATGTGTCACATACATGGTGTTGGCCATTGAGGTGTTTAGGTAGCTATTGTTTATTGATAAGATATTCTATAAAGGAAAGAATAAGAAAGGCTTATTCAAATGCCCCTTAAGATTTGGCATAGTTATAATGCAAAGGAAGTAGGCACATGGTCTTCTATTAGAAAATATTTCTCATGTAGGGCTAGTATTGATTGAGGACAAATGTGATTATAATCTCGACAATGATTTAGCAAACATAAAGGTTAAAGTGAAACACAACCCCTGGCCCTACTTGGAGGGATGTCAGAATTCGTAGCCAGATAACCTGAAAGTCCTTGTAGACCTGACCTATATTCCCACTGAAGAATGGAGGCCGCCATGGAATTCCTTCTATTTCCCTTTGGCCAAGGCTAGTGACAAGTACAAAATCACAACTACCCTTTTTAATGAATTGGACAAAAATTATAATTGGAGTCAAGAGAAGATTGTCACCTTTGGGATCTATTGTCAGGAGACCGAATGTATTGATGCTCCGTTCCAGGAGCTCAACATGGATGAAACATTTGATGATCTCTGGAATAGGGGGAATGATGATAGTGATGATATTGTTGAGGAAGCGGGGGAGGAAGAAGAAACTGAGGGTGACGATGCCAAGGGACAACATGTCGGAGGTTGCTCGAATATACAAGCAACTACATCCTGTGTGAAGGTCAAACTGCCACAATCATGGGTTGTTAAGAGATCCAAAATGCCTCAACAGTTTGAAAAGGACTTAGATTTAGATCATTCTCTACCTTAGAAGAGGCAGCATATAGACATCACTCAAGGAGAGAGCTCACGAGTGACTGTTACAACGAGCCACAAGTCAGAGTCTTCAACAACTCAGGTACATTTCTCGCCTTCCTTTCTCTCATCTCAGTCTTTGGTCTATCATGTTGCATCCACCCCTTTGATCACCTCGAGTGTTAGCCTTTAGTTTTATGCTTCCACATCCATGGGGAGTTCCCACCAAGCTCCCTTCTTTGTAAGGGAACATGTGGCTTTTACCTTGCCACAAAATTTACCACCATTTATCTGGGCCCAATTTGTGTCTATTGCTGCAAATACTTTTGCTTCCATCACGTCGGCTCTTGCTCAACAAATGGTAAATTTTGAGTCCCTAATACCATCATTGTCTCCTATGAGCCCTTCCACCACTCCCAAGACCGAAACCTAGTGTAATGTTCCCCCTTTCTCCCCATTAACAATGACTCTGCCAAAGAAAATATCATCCAAGTCTTCAATGGTCTCATTCCATTTTTCTCTTCCTCCCGATGCACCCTTTTCTGCTGGACAGAGTAGATCACCAACAATTTTTTTTGCACAAAATACCATGACTAAGGCAGTGTGGGCCATAAGAATTAAAAAAGGGAAAGAAAAAGATGTTGCAAAGAATGTCGAGCCATGTGTGCATACCCTTTACAATGAGAACCAGGGATCAATAATGTTTGCGACTATGATGCCCAATGTCATCAGAACTCAAGGGGAGATACAACCTAAAGACTATACGATCCATGCTGTAGGGCTTGATCCAAACACATCCTGGCCATAGGACAAGGTTGAGTTGATGGAAGAGACCCAGAGAGTTGTGATGACCGAATTTTTGAAGCATAGTCGATAGCTGAAGAAAAGAGAGGAGAAGATCAGTATTGTCAAGGAATGGGTGGATATCCTAGAAAAGAAGAAGAAGGTCAAAGATGTTGAGTTTTCACGCCTATCTCAACAAGCACAAAAAATCCAAGAGGAACTTGTGAAGTTCTAGTCCTAGGATCCTGAACCGGTTTCCAATTTACAATAGAAGAACCAAGAGCTTCAAGAGTGGCTATCTCAAATGGAAAAGGAAGTGCATGAAAAGGATCGGGAGCTTCAGAACTAGCGGGGTCAATTTGAAAAATAGATCGAAAGGTTAAAGGTGTCATTGGTAATCGAATCCGATTCTCGAGGTCAAATAGAGGAGCTGCTCAGGAGCAATGGCATAGAGCTAATAGATCTACAAGAACAACTCAATGCATTAGACAAGAAGGTTGATGAGTTGATGGAGGAAACTAGGTCAAAAGAAGTTGAGATCAACCTTTCCAAAATTCCCTTACAACCCTCTGTTCCTCAATCAGATTCCCTTTTTGTGGCTCAATAGCTATACGTCTCCTATTGGGAGAAGGTCAAGTCCTCCTATTTTTCCCTACATCCAACACTCTAATTCATGGTGGATGCAACAAGTTTAAGCAGAGAAGTGCGTGAGATGATTGATAAAATTCTGCAATCCGTTGTTGAGAGGGTTCTCGAGGCTGAGAAATTCTTGGGAAAATTGTACAAGGTAACTGATGTGGAATTGACAAGGGTGGGGATTGAGAACCAAAGGTTAGATGCCAAGAAGGAAAAAGAATTCATCTATTACCATGTGACGATCCTCCAGGCCAAGAGTTGTTTGGCATCCCAGAGTCTAACGATGAATAATCTATAGGTACAATTTTTGCATTTGACTCAGTTGGGTTTGCCTTCTCCATTTCTCTTCGATAAGTCAGTGGACACGATGGAGCATATCATGTCAAGAATCAAGGAGAAGCAACAAGATCTATTTGCTTTCCAATCATTTAGCCAACCCCCATGGCAGTGGACATCAAAGGCATTATTCACCTAGTTGTGTGTCTTATTTTCTAGCTTGAGTCTGGGACCGAGACCTCCATGGAGCTACCTTTCAAAGAAATCATCGATCTACATGAGGTGCAAGAGGATTTGTGCACCTTAAAAACACCATATGAGGTTGACTGGCTGCCTCTGCAGATCACCCTTTCAACGCTCTAATTTTCTCGATGTAGAAGGCTCTAGTTTGTGAACCAAGATTTTGGGTTCTCATTCCATAGGCGAAATTCCCTTGATAGTCACCAAAAGTTGTGGATTAAATAATCCACGAAGCTCCCTTTGAGTTGATTTGTATTCGAATTTACAAAACCCTTGGTTGCGTGCGCTATATTTCTTAAAACACCCTGAGCTCCTCTTTTGGTCACACTTTCATCTACTTCACCACATGCTGACAACACAAGCCTTTGAAAAGCTTTTCCCCATTATTTCCTCTCTGAGCCCCACCCATGTGCCATGTTGCATAAGCCCTCATACACCTTTTTGGTTGGCCCCACTAATGGAAGCTCAGGCTGACATAATGCCACATGTCATCCTTGTAGGGATTGCATCCTAAGGAAACGAAGGATGGATATAAAACCTTGCCACTTCTCCACGTGTCACCTCCATGGGAGTTTTGATCACTGGAGGACAAAGAATGAAGAGGAGGATATGCTTCTTTTCCACGTGTCCTAACCAACTCTTCAAGTGGTTAGACACATGTCTTTCTGAGATTGTTTTTACTTCAACTTTAGGACCACATTCACCATTTGCTGCGAGCGTGCTTTGTTTGAGGAAATTGGGGATCTTTCTATTACAATTTGCCTTTGATTCATCTAAGGGGAGGATGATGTGTGCCTGAAGAATTTTTTGGGTTATTGGCTTTGAGGCGATGGGAAAGGTCTATATATACTGCTACAATGCTCTATGAAAGGGTTGGAAAATAACAAAAAGAAAAATTGAAAAGCTCCATTTCCTTTATATTGTTTTTTATTATTACATTAAGACTCACAGACTATGCCAATTGTTCGACCTCTCTATTTATTAGTTAATATAAGACATTGTATTGTGCTATTTGTTGTACTAAGTAGTTTATCTACAAAACTTTTATAATTTCAATAGAAATTTGTTGTTTGGGATCATGTCTCAGACTCTTCTTGTTCAGTAAATGTGTATGGAAGTTATATTATATGTCATTTGGTTAAATTTCTTAGGATTTTCATCTATGTTTCTGTTATTCTTGGACATAGCAGATTGTTGAACATGCCCTCAAACCTTATCCAAAAGGAAGGTTTCTTGTTCGTAAAACAGTTACATCTTGGCACATCGCCTTAGGAATTAGACTTTATCTTTATATTTGCTTCATTTTTCCCATTCTAAACCCCCAATTATAGGAAGAGTTGACTTCTTTAAAAACTCGAAGGTTACTTAGTTTAGTGTAATTGGTCCCCCATTTATTGAGTTTCCCATAAGGCTATTTGCCTAGAAATTTTAGGCATCAACAATTACATCAATATCACCTAAGCCAATAATATGAAAGTCATCACATACCTTATGATCTCCAAAAGTTATTTCTAGCTTTTGGATCTTCTTCTTGTAGGGTAGGTTATATCCATCATCCATAGTGAGAATGGAGCCTTTTAATTCCTTTGCATCTAATATCCTTCTTCTCACCAACCTTTCACTAATGAAATTGTGAGTAGCTCCACCATCAATCAAAATAGTTACTCTTTGTTTGGAAATAACCCCTTAGACTTTGAAAGAGTGGTATCTATGTGCACTTGAAAAAGATTCCAAAACACCTCCATCATCTTTATCCTTGTCTTCTTCCCTAGAGCCATATTTTGGATCATGAAATTCAATAGGTTCATCTGACACAAAGTCTTTATTAGATATGACATCTATGTAGTGAACTTGTCTACCTTCTTTTCCATATTAGGAGATACATCCCTAGGTGTAGGTGCTAATGTAGGTTATGATTTCTTCTTAAATCTCTTTTGTTGCCATGTGTTAGGTTTTGTTTGTTGAGGAAACATATTCTTAGGAATTGATGGTTCAAGCATTAAAGCCCTTTTTATAGCCTCCTGAAGAGAGACAAGTTCAAAAGATTTCACAAAATCTCTGAGAGGTCTAATGAGTGCTGAGATGAAAAGATGTACTATCCTTTTCTTTGATAGTTTTGGAACCATCACAACCACCTTTTGAAATTCTATAATGTAATTATCAATTGAATTATTATGTTTGATCATGGACAACTTGTTGAAATACTCTTCTTCATCCTTCAGTTCAAATCTATCAAGTATCCTCTTCCCGAATTCATGAAATATTTGTATTTGATCATGGCCTAGAGTAGTGCGACCATGAAACGACCACTCATATGCTTCTCCTTCCAGATGTAGGGAGGAAAATTGAACATATTTCTCAGTCATATGGTTGAGCATGAAATAGGTTTCCATCTTTTGTAGCCAAGCTCTTGCTGAGATCTTATTACTCTCATCAAAACAAGTAGTTACAAGCTTCCCCCAACTTGTGCTTTAGGTCCTTTCTCTTGTACAATCCTTTCTTTTGTGGTTCACTCTTCCTTACAGCTTCCATGTATTCCACCCAAGACAAATCTGATTTGATTTCATCCGATAGAGATTGATATTCTCCACACCACTTACAAATCTTTTTTGGATTGAAAGCACTAGTGTCTATTTGTTTTCCCCTATCTTTCTCAATCTCCTTAAGGAATATATCTTCTTTGAGGGCCCTGTAGGAGCACTATTAGTTCTACCATCACCTCCGCCATTATTGGATGATGCTTCACCTCTTGGACTATTTTGATTCTCATTTCCTCATATTTTATCCACCAAGATCTTCAAAACATCCCTATTTTTTGCTAGGGTTGAGGGGATATCCCTGAACCCTCTTGTAATCTCATGAATTTCAATGATTATTGCTTTGATTCTTTCTTCTTCCTTCGCCATTTATCCTTCCTTAGGACCTAGATCTTGATTTAACCTCAATGATCTCTTTTGATATCTAATTTCCCTATCACTCAACATCAAACATTAGTAAAACCCTAAACCCTATAGGTTGGCAAAATCATGCTTTGATACAAATGTAATATCCTAGAGATATAACTTAACAAAAAATACTTATTTGCAGATTGGAATTCAATGAACAACAATATATGAAACATAAACACTTGAAATCACAGATTGATAAGCCACATTATATCACCCAACTAATGCACATATATTTAGATCAAACCATAACTTCTTACAAAAATTCTTTGAGGAACAATTTAATCTCTGAGGTGATAAATCTCTCAAGAACCAAAGGGGTTTAATCCTCTTATCCAAGTAATCACTAGGGTTTCGTTCAATGACTACAACTCATATGGGTTTTCATCCACATAAGGGGTTTATAGCATAATGTTCAAATTGTATGAAAAAGGGAACATAATAATCAGATGCCTCATATAGATTTCAACTACCTATACATATATGCCACTAATTCCCTCGACGGAATAGGTTGGATTGAGCCAAAGTGGTGTTAAATCCCAAATCCCAAATATCTACATGCTACACTTAGGTCGACCTTAAGACCTGAAGGAAATTTTTGCTTGGGACCAAAATATCCTACTGTAGACCTATCCACACACTCCTTGGATCTCCTCCCTTATCCCCTTTCTTCATAATTATCTTTGCACACTCCAGAGAATACTCATACCATTCACTTGTGGAGCTTACTGTTGGGAACCCAGTGGATGCACATTCTAATAGTGATTTCTCATTGGGAACTACTTTGTTCTTTAAGATCTTTGAATATGTGGTGGATATGGTCCTGTAGATTGTGTGTTTTGAATCACAACCTAAAATTTCCTCTTATGGTAAGATGTGTTATGATCTCCTCATCAGGCCAGGCAAGGTGAAGTTGGACTATGGCATAGAACATCTTTTGACAGTGATATCTCTTCGGATATGGATCCTCTTTTCTTGAATTTTGGATATGAGGTGCATTGGATACTAAAGAGATTATGTTACAAACTACACATTTTGGAACTCTTTGCAGTGAAATATGACAGGATGACCAGGTCTCACTCTGTAGCTGCCTATCCAAAAAGGGGGACATGACATAGAAACAAAGATAGAGACTTGTTATGGACAATGTCCCATCTATGCATGTATGTGTAACAATAAAGTATTTGAAAATAAATAAATTTATTTAAGTAAATAAATATAAATTAACAAGCACAATTGAATTTAGATAAATTAGATTTGGGTTAATAAATGAACAATAATAATGAGCTAATTAAATAAAAGAAATTAGATAATTAGTTTTAGTATTGATGAAAAATGAATGATGTTGATGATGTGAATAGTTCATGTGTCATCTCTTGAATTTTGATAACTTTGGTCTAATAAATGTCTAATTTTTTTGAATAGGCACAAACCCCTCAAGTTCACTCCTAAGTGTCACAAATTTGAACTTTGGCGTATGGATTTACAAAGTGTTCATTTTGATCATTCATATCTAATTAGTTTGTGAGTATTATGGTTTTATAAACACCTTAAAGTAATATGCTATATTACTAGGCTCAAGTTATCTTAGATTTGACCCTTGGTTCAACTAAATTTAGAGTTTTGAACAAAGATTCAAAGATAACATGCTCAAGTGAGAGGGATGTCTATAAACATACATGAGGTTCTTTGTCTCTTTAGAAAACTTAATTATGCTCTAGATTTATTTTTTCTTATAGATTCTAGTATATGAATTAATGAAACATTGAATGTCTTGAAATACCAAGACATAGGTCATCTCACACAAACACATGTTAAGTCAACACATAATGACTAGTAAAAAAGGGAAAATATTTTAGAATTTAAATTTGAATATTTTAATGTTAAGTTCATTCCTACATGCCATGAGACCAATCTTGAGTGGCACAAAAATGAGTTTAGGCAAGGAAGTGATAATATTGAGATAGGGAGAAAATATATTGAGATAAGTGTGAATGGGGTGTAATAAGAATGGGGTGAAAAGTGAATGTGTGGGGATAAGTTTAAGTGGGAATAAATAGGGATGGACACAAATTAGAACATGAGCCAAGTTTTTTTTAAAACAAGGTAAAGTTCTACAAATGTTAGCCCTTCAAAGAATATATGTACATTTTTTTATTTATTAATACAATGTGTTGGATTACCCATTAATAGATTATGTGGAATTTAAAATTGTTGAAGTGATCAACCATGATCACCAATGAAGTAATTATATATATTTTTCTTCTTGATGCGTGGTTTATTCTTTAATCTCCCATATACCAATCTTCATTGGTTAAAGGAAGAGAAATATAAATTGTCTAACAGTTATGAAAATAAATCCAAAATATCCTTCAAAAGAGACGAGCGAATCAAAATATTGGACAATGTTATTCAAAATTTTATTGTTCTTGTGTTAAGAGTTGAGAAAATTAACAAGTTACCACAAAATTAATCTTTTTCTAGAACATATTAATTAGAAGTGGAGATAAATGAAAGAGAAAAATAAAAATAAAATCAAATTATTGACATATTGTTCTCTCCCTAAACATCAATATCTATGTGTGGGTTAAATTTATCAATTTTAACTCTATTATCTCACATTTGAATTCTAAGTTTGTGGAAATTTTTTAGGTTAGATAATAAAGAAGATTATTTGAAGGTTAGAAATATCTTGACTACTTAAACTAAATTGGTTAATGAATTCATGTTGTAAATACTGAAAAAAATTAATAGAAAACATCCAAATATTTAGAATGAAAATTTAGAATATTTCGTATATATTATAAAAGAGAGATTCATATATATATACAATTTTCACTTTAATTTTACAAGAGATCAAAGGAATTTCAACTCAAATAATAAAGATATAATTAAAATAAAATTGAGATTTAAGAGCTTCAAGTTGAAAATAAAAAATAAAGAAAAGAAATTAAAACAACTTAAATGTGATTATACACACAATTAAGAGATTATTCCTAATTCATGTAAGAAGAATTTTATACAAATAATTTATTTAAAAGAAAATAAAAATATCATTAAGAGTAAGAAAATTAATTCAATAGTTATCCCCTTATTAAAAGTATCTTACCGTTTTTTATTATTATAGAAAGCTTAGTGAAATATTAAGTATTAATGTTCACTCCTATTAAAATCAAAAGTACTCTTATCAATATCACGTATTATGAAAATAATATGTATCTTAATTATGTAGGAGTTATATTTTCTATTTCAATGAAATCCAACAAAGACTGGATGATGAGAATTATATATGAGTTTATATAATTATGACCCTCTAAGGTGACTTTTACAAAGAGTTTTCATATTTATTCTTACGAGTATCATTTAAATACAATAAATATTAAAAATACTATTTATATTTATGAGAGATGGGTTCAACTTTTCTTAATTAACAATCACTTCAATAAAAGTTCAATTTTTTACCTTAAAATAATTTAATATTTTTAGATGTGAAAATAAGTAATTTGTAGAGTATTAGATGTCTCAGCTTTAAACAAATACATAAAGGATTCAACATTTCATATCTATTTAAAAGAAAACTAATAGATTCTTACAAATTTCTACTCGTAAAAAAAGATTAACTCACAAACTACACAATTAAATCAGATAATTTATAGAATGTTGAATTTGATGATTTAAAAAAAATAAATCAAAGATTCAAGTTTTCATATTTTACTACTTAATTTTTTTTTTTTAATAAATTCTTATAAATAACTACTCATAAAAGAAAAAGATTAAATCCACAACTATATAATTAAATATTAACAAAATATCAAAACTACTTATAAATAACCCAACTTGAAAATGCATCCTCTAAACAAGTTTCAAATACCCAAATATTTGAACTTACAACATACTAGCTATTAATATGAGAACTTACGAACCCATCTGTCACTTGGAAAACAAAATTAGGAAAAGTCAGGTGTATTGATCATCACATATAGATAATAAATTCAATGGCAAAACTTGTTTTTCTTGAGCAATTTCATTGTTTGTTATTTGAAGAAGCAAGGATTAGTAAGACTGCTAGCTTCTTGGTCATAGATAATAAATTAAATGGACGAAATTCATTTTCATCAAATAGTTTCATTGCTTATTATTGGAGGAAGCAAGGATTAGCAAGACTGCTAGCTTCTTGATCATAAATAATAAATTCAATGGACGAAATTTGATTTCCTCAAATAATTTCATTGCTCGTTATTTGAAGAAGCAAGGATTGACAAGACTACTAACTTCATGATCAAGATCCATAATAAAAGATGTAACTTCCAAAAAAGTTAGAAAATAACTTATAACTACGATATTCTGGATCCCTTAAATTACTTGATCTTATGAACAACATTAAAATCTTTCATTCATTTCTGTGAGAAATACATAAGCACAGTCACACAGAAGCTCAAGAGACAAGGTGGAGGGAGTAACGGATGCCATGGCAGAGACAGGCATTGCCGTGAGGTGTGACCTCCCATCTCAACCTAGCGGGCTGAGGATGGTCGTCGCAGGAGCACTCGAGGACAACAAATCCCCCCCGATCACATTCCCTCACACCCACAATGCCCTCCAGATTATCAAACTTGCGCTTGACAACACAAGGCATACTCTGTTTCTCAGCGGGAATCTTCTCAGGCGGGTAAGGAAGGGAAGAGGGCCAGGCTTCATAAACAAACCTCATAACAGCGTCCGCCAGAGCCGAATCCTCCGGCATTTCCTGCAACCCATTCTTGACATCCGACGCGATCTGTAAGAAGTCATCGGCACATTTTCTACAGAACTTCTGGATCTTATGGTGAAGAGTACAGTCAGGAAACCGGGCGTACCCTTTCTTCTCTTTCATCTTCTCCAGTCGCCGTTGCACAAGAACCGGGTGGCACTTAAGGACGACGACCCGCGGGTCGTTTTCGCCGGGTCGGTAGGGCGGTTTACCGGGGTTCCGGGTGGCGTCGACATAGGTCTTGAAAATGTGAATGAGGACAGAGCACGCCACAGCGGCCTGCACGTCGGTTTTAAAGCCTTTTATATTGATGTTCACAGTTGGGTAGTCGGACACCAATTTAACCTCATCGGGCTTACGCATCTCAGCAAAAAAAGGTGAAAATTTGCCGGTTCTGTGATTGTATTTGCGGCGGACGCCATAGAAATACGACCGGCACTGGGCTGCTATTTCCTTTGAGATTCTCTTCGCTTCTGACTCGTCCACCGGCTGCTGCAATGCCCGTGCCTGAGGCCGTGGTCCTCGTTTCCGTGGCTTCTTTCTGTCACTTACAGTTTTCTCTTCAACATTTGGAACTTCAGTTTCTTTTTCATCATTCTGGCTTTCTGCAGATTCTGCTGCTTCTGCTTCTGTTTCTTCTGGTGTTTTGGGTTTTCCTTTGTGTTTCGCTGTGGGTTTCATTTGGGAAAAGGAATTGCAGGAATCGTCATCATCTTCGTCATCATCGGCGTGTTTGTTTATGTTAAAATTGGAGTCACTGACAGAATCGTCGTCACTGTGAGTGTGGCTTTCAATTTTGTTTTCGTTTTCGGATGAGAGAATGTCGTCGTCACCGCCTGAAAAGCTGTCCATGGTGTTTGTGTACAGAGCTGAAATTTGGACTTGTATGTAAACAAGTGAAGGCCTCTTGCATGCAAATCAACGTTAAATTCAGTAGTTTGTGTCGGGTCGTAGCGTTTGAGCTCCTACAATCTCTGTCGCTTCGCCTTCTTTGACTATACTTTCTAACTGTTTTTAGTGAAATGAAAATGTTTTAGCCATATTTTTGTACTTGTATTTTATCTTCTCTTCAAAATATATCCATTCATAATCAATTACCTAATTATTATGTAAAATTAAATATAAATATCATTTTAATATAATTATGCGAAAGTTGAAGCATTTTAAGTTATTAAATAGTTTCAACATCATGATTTTAATTTTTAAGTGAAATGAAGATGTTTTAGTCATGTACTTGTATTTTATATTCTTAAGAGATTTTTTGAGGAAGCTTGTAGAAATAGTTTTTTTTTTAATATTCTTTGAAGTGAGAATACATTCATTCATAATCAATTAATTATTCTCACTTAAAAGAATATGAATTAGAGGTTACGGGTGCAAAAATCCATATGGCACAATATCCCAAACCATAAACATGCATTTTGACACATGTATAAGATCCCTTTACAACCCTTGCAAGTTTCATTATGTTGTAATATTTTTTTCTCCAAGCTTGAGTGCCTAGAATATGCTAAAAACAGGCTATGATAGATGCCTTACAACTCTCATAGAATTTTTCATAAAATCTGCCATACTTAGAACACTTATAGTTATAAGAGAATTTGTCATAACATTTGTCATAAAATATGCAATACTTATAACACTTATAGTTGTAAGAGAATCTGTCATAAATGACATGAAATACCAGATTCTCTTACACCTTGTCATAACCCATCTTGGGTGCCATCTTCCACAATGTATAAAGATACCTTATGACGTGTCATAGAATATATCATAGGCCAAATATTCCAAAGTGAGATGCCTATGTCCACTTGGGATGATTATGTTTCATCAAATCAATATTAGGACTTTAAGGTTGAGACATCTTAATCCCAACATTCTCCCACTTATTGAAGACCTATCGAGAGTCATACAAAATCATTTTCTCAAGGCCCCAAGGCCTATAGAATCAAAACACCATTTGAATTTTTTTCTGCTTACTAGTTTCATCAGTTCATTTGTAACATTCACCGAAGTGTCAACCTTCTCTAAGTTCATATTTCCATCTTCTACCATATCACGAACAAAATGATACTGAACATTGATATGCTTTGTTCTAGCATGGAAGATATAATTCTTTGCTAGGAAAATCACACTTTGACTATCACAACAAACCATAATTTATCTTGCATCAAAACCAATATCAAAACATAATGTATTAAGACAAATAGATTCCTTATAGACATGAGTGTTTGCAATGTACTATGCCTCTATCATGGACAATGCGACTGCAACTTTCTGCTTACTCATCCAATCGCTAGCACCACCAAACATCATAAACACATAACCACTGGTGGATCTTCTACTTCCAATATCGTGCTTGCCCAATAAAAATCCACATATCCACAAATACTCATAGAATGTTGAGGTGTTGTAGGATAACCATGAAAACACAAGGCATACTCATAAGTGCCCTGTAAATATCTGAACACTCTCTTAACTGCATCCCAATGCAGCTGTCTAGGATTGGCCATGAGATGACTAAGGAATCCCACTGCTTAGGCAATGTCTGGTCTTGTACACACCATAATATACATTAGACTGCCAACTACACTCACATATGGTACTTTGGCCATGGCCTCCATCTCAGTAGGATATTTTGGACAATCATTCATTGAAAGCGTTGTCCCTTGCATGACAGGAACAACTAACCGTCTGCAATATACCATGTTGAATCTCTCCAACATTGAGTTCACATACTTTCTCTAGCTTTAAAACCAAATATTTCTATTAACTCTATCTCTTGTGATTTCCATTCCCAAAATATACCTACTTGCACCTAGGTCTTTCATCTCAAAGTGTACTGACAATTGAAACTTTAAATTTGAAATCATACTTTTACCATTCTCAATAAGCAACATATCATCTACATATAAGACAATAATGAGAATGTGACCATTATCACATTTGAAATATACACAATGGTAAAATTTAGATCTTTGAAATCCCAATGACAACACATAAGTATCAAACTTCTGGTACCACATTCTAGGAGACTGTTTCAAACCATAAAGAGCCTTCTTTAGTTTGCAAACCAGATTCTCTTTAACTTTTTCAATAAAATGCTCTAGTTGTGACATGTAAATCACTTTCTCCAAGTTACCATGAAGGAACACTATCTTCACATCATTTTTTTCCACTTCTAAGTCATATGCTACTGCAAGTGACAACAAGAACGAAATAGATGTCAACTTCACAAAAAGAGAGAATATCTCCCCATAATCAATTTCCTCCACTCATGAAAACCCTTTAGCGACTAATTGTTCCTTATACTTCTCAACACTACCATCAAGACCACACTTTTTTATGAAAACCCATTTACAAACAATAGGTTTATGTCCACTAGGAAAAGGTACTAGATCCCAATTCTTATTTTTCTTTAATTCAACCATCTCCTCGTCCATGGATTTTATCTAGGAATTTGCATCACTCATACCCATAGCCTCTCTAATAGTCCTTGGCTCATTAGTGTTATCAATCAAAGAAAAAATGCAATTGGAATCCAATAATGAATAATCAAACCTTTTTGGTTGTCACCTAACTTGTGTAGACCTCCTCAAAGGCTGAGGTTGAGGTTCTTCTTCTTCTTCAAAAATTTCAAAGCTACTTGAGCTATCCTCATCATTAGGTCCAACAAGAGTGTGTAGTTCATCTTTCTTCAGAATAGGTGGAATTTGAACTACCTACTTATATTTCTCCTCTTTCTCTAGCTACAACTCAACAGTGGAAGGTTTCAATCTCTAAATATCACACTTCTACTATAGATAATATTTTGAGCTTTTGGATCCCAAAGCTTGTACCCTTTCAACACCATATCCGATAAATATACACTTAACAACCTTATTCTCCAAATTTTACCTCTTCTCAATCAGAACATGAAAATATAAGCTTCGTAGCCAAATACTCTAAGATGTCTCATCAAAGGATTTTTACTAGACCATGCCTCCAAGGGTGTCTTACCAAAAAGTGTTGATGTAGGAGATCTATTGATCAAATACCATGCAATGGCTATTCTTTAGCCCAAAAATTTTGTTCAAGGCTAGCACTACTCAACATACTCCTAACACTCTCTATCAACATTTTGTTCATCCTCTCTACAACTCCATTTTTCTGTGGAGTGTAGGGATTTGTCTTATGTCTCTCAATCTCATGCTCTTTATGGAACTTGTCAAACTTTTTAGACAAAACTCACCACCATTTTTAGTCCTCAAACACTTAATCTTTTTGCTAGTCTAATTTTCTACCAAGGCCCTAAAATCCTTAAATCGACTGAAGATTTTAGTTTTACTTTTGAGAAAATAAAAAAATGTCCTACTTTAATCATCTATATAAAAGAAAAAAAGTATGTAGATTTTGATAATGAAGGAACATTCACAAGATCAAAAAAATATGAATGAACATAGTCCAAAACCCTAAAAGACTTGTGAGAAATAGAGTAAAAATAAACATGGTGTTATTTTCCATATGCACAATGTTTGCAAAATTAGAACTCGAGATTACACTCATCAAGGCCTTCAACACGAATCTTATTTTTAGGGTTCTAAGACCCTTCTCACCAATATGACCAAGTCATTGGTACCATAACATTGTCTTCTGTGCAAGAAGCTTCATTTCCATGGAATGATCACCCTTAGTTATCCAAAATGCATGATCATTAGATGTATTTGTAAAACACTTCTTCACTGCATGATTTGATGGTGAGGATGAGGAATCCAAAGGTCTCTTCTTCGATACATCAGAAGAACTATTGCACTCTATTGTGCATGCATCCATCTTGTACATAGTTCTAACACTAAAACCCTTAGCGAACACCATAGCTCCTCTTGTCATCTTGCATCCTCCACCAGAGAAAACAACTTGCACTCCTGAATCATTCAGTTTACTTACAAAAAGAAAGTTTCATGCCAAACTGGAGATATGCAAGACACCATCAATTCCCTTCACTCTTCCATCAAGAAATCTAAATTTGACTCTTCCACGACCAACAATCTTCAGGTAAGAGTCATCACCTAGGTACACCTTCCCACCATCGTACTCATACTTCAAGAACAAATCTCTATGAGAGGTCATGTGAAAAGATGCACCTGAATCTATCAACCACACATAATCTGATGCATGGGTTGCCAAGGCTACAATAAATGCTTCTCCTTCATCTTGGGATGTTTTTCTGGATTCAAAATTGGAGAAACACTTGTTTTTATTCTTCTTCTCCTTCTTGCAATATTTACGAAAGTGATCGGTTTCACCACAGTTCCAACATTTTTCCTTGGTCTTCTTACCAAGAGACTTAGATCTCCCTAGAGAATTTGACTTGGATTTATTGTCTTTCTTTTTCCCTCTCTCCTTTGGTCTACCATGAACAACAAGGGTCTCCTTGACCATCTTATAAGACTTCCTTTGCATCTCTTTAGATAATAATGAGGCAACCACCTCATCCATCTTGAAGATGGAAGTAGTACTTCCAATAGCCATCACCAGGTGACCCCAAGAGTCTGAAAATAAACACAAAAGGAGCATACAATGGTCTTGTTTTTCAATATTGTCTCCAACAAAACCCAATTAAGAAATCAACACGTTGAATGCATTTAGATGGTTTACCGCAGATCCTCCATCTTCCATTTTCAAAGAATACATCTTCTTCTCAATAAAAGCTTGTTTATGAAGGATTTAGCCTGATAGAAATCACCAAGCTTCTTCCATAGAGAAGCATAAGTCTTATCTTCATGGACATTTATGAGAAAGAAATCAACCAAACAAAGTCTAATAAGACCCTTGGATTTTTTTATCCATGAGCTCCTAATCTTCTTGTTTCATGCTCGTTGCTTTGGTTCCAAAACTAGTAACCCATAGATCATGATCTATGAGTATGTCTTATATTTTGAGCTTTCAAAGTTCAAAATTTTAATCATTAAAATTATCCATCTCAATCCTCCCAGATGTTCCTACCATCTCTTTCTTGCAACAAGGTCACGAAATACACTTCTATAAAACTCCCACTGAAATAAATATCAGCTCAAAAAACCCTTCTAACCCAACAAAGGAATCAAGGTTGGTTAGGCTCTGATACTAATTGAAAGGAAGTTGGGTGAGTGGAAACAATTTCCTACACTAATTTAAGTAGGGGAGAGTTATAAACATTTCTTTCTTTAACATTGTAGAAACTGAAAAATTTCTTGAATGATATCATGCACTTGAAATAGATACGAACATCAATTCCTCTTGAAACACATCCTCTTTTTTTCTAAATTAATTGAATTAGCCTAGCTATTTAATTAATTACCTCATTTTCATCTATTAACCTAATTCATCAAATCGGGTTAATTCACCCCCTTTCACACTAACATTTCATCTCATTAAATTAAATAAATCAACACATTTAATTTAATTCCCCAAATCTTCTAATTTAATTAAATAGCCCTAAGTTATTTAATTAAATGTCATTCCATCTCTCCCCCATTCATTAAATTATTTAATTTAATGAATATAACTTTAATTCTTCAAATGATCCCCATGATTAAACCTTGTTTAATTAGAAATTAAACTAAGTTTCCTCCAAAAGGGGAATATTCCCATTGAATATTCCTTATCCCTTTTTGCACAATTAATTTTTTTTTAATTTTCAACATATATTTATCCTCACCCATGAGAATATTCCAAAGAATATTCTCTCTCCTCCAATCATCTCACTTGGCTTTTTGAACAAGCTAAACCTTTATCCTCTTGAGCAAGTCACCTTGTGACCTATGTGTGTAGGTCAAAAGTGTGTTTGTTTGGAACAAAGGTGAGCCCTTGATTAATTCTCATCTTGCATTCTCTCTCATTGATGAGAATCCATGATCCATGCCTCTTCTTCCTTTCATCCTTGACTTTTGATTAATATTTTTGATCTCAACCCTTCATTTCTCATTTGTTCTCCTATAAATAGAACACTATTTGGAGACAAATGAATCCATATTTCAATTGATAACTTATGTTGTTGAATTCACTTGCAAGTTCACACTTACTCACTTTTAGTTTTTTTTATTTCATTTTTAGTTGCATAATAGCTTTGAGATTACATTAATGGCTCCCATGCATCCATCTTAGCTTGTTTATAAATTAGGGTTTGAATCTTTTAGCTTAGAATTATCTTATATTAGCTTAGCAATTGCATAGTTAGATCAATTTTAGCATAAAATCATGTTAATTTAGCTTGCTTCATGTTTAATTTAGCATAAATAAGGTTTTCATCCATTTAACATATGGAAGAGAATCGATGAAACCATTGTGATAAATGGATGAAACCTTATTTATGCTAAATTAAACATGAAGTCTCACTAATCATGAGATTGGAAAAGGGTCAGTGTTCTACATCAACACGACACCAATTCCAAAATGGGATAAGTTTCAAATGGGTTAGAGTAAGCATTTAATTCTTTCATAGTTTGTAGTTTTCAATTTCAATAAATGCTTAGTTTAAACTTTCAATCTTAATTATCTTGTTTGTAAGATTGAGGTTTAGTGGATACATTATGCTTCGATTCTTCATAGATCAAGCATAATTGACCCAACTTGACAATCCTTATCTCACATTTTAGAACTAGAAGGAGGGGAAACTAATAATTTAATCAATTTTTAGCTCAAATTATATTTGTTTTCTTTGTTGCAGGATACAACAATGCCCAAATCAAATACATTGACACACTTTGAAGAGTGTTTCCATATAGCGATGCTATCTGAATTTGAAATAATGACACCGATTAAATGCACTAGCACTAATTTAAATCTTGCAACACAGATTTAATATAGAGGTATCAAAGACTTTAAATGGCGACACCCCCAAATCCATTAGATTGACGCATAGAACATACTGACACTATAGTTCTCTTTGTTTTTTCCATAGAGCAACACCCAAATTTACCAGAGCGATGCCCAGGTTTCAAATTGCAATGCTATTGTGTGTAGCAATGCCCAACCAGAGTAAGAATTTTTATGATCATTTTTTCAACCTGTGCTTTAATTTTCTCATTTTTTTAGATCACTAATACACTTCTAACATTGTTTTGGTTGTTAGATTAATAGGGTTTTGTAGGTTGAGCGACATGGAGCTAAAGTGAAGAAAGATTTATTATCTTGAAATTTTATGATTGTAACAAGTGTTTACCGCTTTGTGGAAATTATAACCTAACTTTTTATGCTTTCTAATTTCTACTCTAGGAACTCACTAAATTTAAATTGGGTTTAACATAAACACTCAAATGAGACTAAAATTGAACCCTCATATCATCATTGTTTTTTGGGTTTAAAATTGAACAAGACAACTTCATATTTCATTTGGTGCTTAAAACAAACTCATCAGTGCTTTGAGGTGTTAAAATTTACAAATGTTTGTTGTTTCTTGATTTACAATGTTGTTATTGGATGCGTATGCAATTCTCTCGCACCACTCAATGATCTTGAGAAATAGAAACATTCCTTAACACTTTTCAAAATCACCTACATCTTCCAATTTGTATTAAAACTAAACCCCTTTGGGAGTGTGAGAAAAAGGTGTGGTGTGTATTCTCTCTTTGTTTATATGATCGGAGATGATTGAACTACAAATGTCTTCCTTTCTATTCTTTATCTTTAGAGGGCCTTCCTCCCCACTTCAAGAGGAGGGAATGACCCAAACGATAATGAACTAAAGCCAAGTTCTTCCAAACTGCTATATAAATGTGTAGTTGTAATGAAAATTGTGATCAATGGGATGTGTTACATAATAGCTCTCCCCTAGTATCTTTATGATGTGTAAAGCCCTTTTTCTAAGGGTTGGGAGACCTCTTGATAGAGTTAATCACTATATCCCCTAAGCTGGAAGCCCTTATTATGAACCATTGTTTAGAATCCAAAATCCTTAATACTTGTTGGTGCAAGAATGATCATTCTGAAGCCAACCCACATTCTTACTATTCAATTGTAGAAACAAACAAATCCATTTGATATCTAGATTTTAAGGATTTTGAAATTTGGTGGTCCCGAGAAAAGGGGAGCCAATGCTACTAAATTTCTATTTTTTCTCATTGTTTAGTGTTTAAAGAGATCCAAGTGGGGACTCAACAACTATAGCCATTTTAAACCTAGGATTTTCAATGATTGTGAGTTAGTTTGATATATTTCTTAGTTCCAAAATGTTACAAAAATAAACATTCAGTACCTTTCTAAAAATTTCAAACACTTTCAAGGTTTAAATATGGATAACTCTTGAATTAGCCTTGATATTACTGTTTGTCCTAATGGTTTCTATCGTTAGAAATTTCTAAATATCTTGAATTAATCTCAATCCATATTTTCCAAAGACAACATACATGATTTTCATGAAATGGACATTGTGAAAGTTATGAAATTTTTGCAATAACATTTAGTTTGAAAACATAATTAAGACGATAATTTGTAAAATCAATTCACTTAAGAAAGATAACTTGACATAATTGAACCCCACATGACCATTTGGAGATCGATCACTTCCATTCAACAACCTAACCTTACAAGTGCTATCATTTAACTAAACTTTTAATTCATTGAGGGAGAACAAACGAATATCATTAGTAGTTTGATAAGCTTCACTTTTGAAACCAAGGAAACATCCAATCAGTTGAGAATTGTTGCAACCATCTTAGATAAAGAAGAACAAAGAACTGATATTTTGGCTAGAAGGAATATATTACCACCTCTTGTGTGGCAATAAATATCTTCTTCTTCTTTTACGATCTCACAAAAAATCAAAATCTTAAAAGTAAGGTCTACAAGTCATCATTTAAAACTCAGACATCTTAAACCAAAAGCTCTCAAGAAACACATTTTAGCACTTCACAAGAATCGAGACAAGTTGGTAGAAAATTTTTACAGACACGCTTTAAGGTATAGTCCAAAATTATATGCATTCTTTTGGAGTCAAAACCATGGTCTTTTTCATGATATAAAGCTTTTCTGAATGATCTATCACACAATCAAAATATGTAAGGTAAGATCTACATACCATCATTACAGACATAGACATCAAAATTCAAAGTTTGGTAGGAAGTGGGATGTAATAATTTATCATAATCATAACCTCTTGTTAAGAAAATATTATGCTCGAGTTAGGAGGAACCAAATAGGTTTAAACATCCCCATCTATCCTCTCATCTAAGTCAACATTGGGTCTTTAGGATTTGAAAATTTTAGAGGTCTAACATCATTCTCACTGCCTTGGTCTTGGAAAAAAAATGTTCATTCTAGGTCAACATTGGGTCAAACATTTCATTCATCCATTCATCAAAATTTCATCTTTCACTTCACAAAAATTTGTAAAACTTTCAAATACACAAAAACTTCTTGACTTCAACATCCATCAAAGCAACCTCTAACTTGGCTACATTGTATGTGAAATTTATCCATTTCCATGCACCTAGCTAAGATAGTTATCATCTTTGGACTATTTTATCTTGAAGGTCATGAGTCTACCTTAAATATTCCCAAGTTCATCAACATATTTTATCCTAACATCAAAACATCAAACTCAAGTCAAACGTGTTGTTATAAAACGATTGCAAAGATCAATTTCTATATCACCCATATTTTCAGCCCCCATTATCATCTTTGCTCCAAAAATACATAGAGTGTCTCTTTTACCTAGATTTGAGTCAACTAGAGAGTTCAAAAATTACAAATATCAACACAAATCTAAACCTCCTGATATCAAGGACACCCCTCTCCATCCACATCCATGAGTACGACAAGTATGCCCACCATCACACATAGTATGGATCAAGTATCTCAAGATAGCACACAAGGAAATTTTAATACTATATCCTAGAGTCAACCCTCAATGCAAATGGGGGCATCTTTACCCAATTGTCCTATGGGTTCATCTATACCATTGGTGTCACAAAACACATCCAACCCATCTATCATTGACCCAAATAAAAAAACACCTTGGTTATGAACCCCATCAATAAAGGAAATTCCCTAAACATTGTACAAGGGAACATTTTCAATCAATGGAATCAAGGTCCTAATATGTCATTACCATTTCAAAATCTAATGACACCATCCTCATCTTTCCCCACGGTCCCCTTCACTATGAAAAATCAAATGGGACCTCAAACTTACATTCCTCCACATTAATCTACCATCTTACAAGGAATGTTAAACCAAGGGAACTCTCGACCTCTCATCACCAACTCACAACCCATCCAAAACATCAACACCCACAACCCATCACAAATGTATCAACAACCAATTGGTCCTACATTGAAAAATCATACCTTAGCCTTACAACAGACACAAAAAACTTATCAACGAGCCATCCAATAACAAAAAGAAACCTTAGCTGCACAAGAAGAAGAAGAACAAGAAGAAGAAGTAGCCTTAGCTGCACAACAACAAAAACAACAAGCTTATCACGAATCCTTAGTAGCACAACAAAAATAAGCCTATCAACCATCCTTAGTATCACAACAAAACCATCAATCCCAATAGCTTGCAGTGCAACAAAAACATCAATCCCAACAACAAACCCTAGTGGCACAACAACAATAGAAAACCCAACAACAAGCCCTTGTGGTATAACAACAATAACAAATTTCATACTATAATCCTCAATAGAGCATTTCCAATACAAACATGTTAGGAACATATACATCAACAACTTAATCACCTTCACATAACCCCTCCACCATACACCCCATACAACACATCATAGTATTAGAATCCCATATACAAATCATCCATCATCCCATCATGTGTTCCTCCACCAAACTTGTAGGATGACCTACCATCACAATTCAAGGTGCTATCCAAAGAAATGTAGGACCTTTGTATGGGCAAGACAAAGAAGCCCCATACACATAATCTATGTCCTTATCCATTTGACTGAAACATTGCAATGGTGCCACTCACTCCCAGATTTGAAATCCACAAATTTGATAAATACAAAGGGAGAGGGAGTCTCGTGGACCATGTCAAATAATTCAATATCATGTGTATAGAGGTGGCTTACAATGATTCTTATTTAATGTGTCTCTTCCCTCGAAGCCTAATAGGTCCTACTATGGATTGGTTTTCTCATCTATCTCCTGGAATCAATTTTTTTCAAGAAATCACTGATAAATTCATCGATCGCTTCTCCTTCAACCTTGACATGGACATTAGTCTAGAAGATTTGTAAAATCTCAAACAAACCAAAGGAGAATCATTCACCAATTTCTTGCAACGATGGAGACAAAAAGCTAGTAAAATCAAGTGGACCTTTCTCAATGAACAAAAAGTGGGAATCATCATACCAAATCTAGATCTTGATCTATCTTTCCACTTGAAAATGTAGTGCATCACATCCTATGATGAGATTTTCCCTTGAGCCCTTAATATCAAATGAGATCTAATATCATAGGGAAATAATCAAGCTTACAATTGAGCATCAACCAGTTCAAATGGCAAATCCCGTGTCTGGGCTAAAAAAATGTGACAAATGATAGTGTGCTAGATGCTAAGGTGCTCCTAAGTTCTCCTAGACTGAACAACAATCAAGTTTCTAACATTCAACCAACTATGGAGCAAAAAACAGTCCCTCAAAATAATCAAATCAACAATACCGAGATGCAACAAAGACGAACTACCAACATGAACAACTATCCCAAGTGCAAGTATACCCAATTATTTGAACCTATTGAAACCATCATGAAAAATTTGGTAGATTCAAACTTAATAACACTTCCCAACTTTGAAAAATTCCAAGAACTGTAAGAAACCATCATGGTATAATGAGAACGATCTTTGTGAATTTCACAAAATCAAAGGACACAAAACAACAAATTGCATGAGACTCAAGAATATCATCCAAGATCTCATATAAAATGACACCATCTCTATTGAAGTACTAGCCAAGAATCAAGATATTAAGATATACAAGAACCCTATGCTAGATCATAACAAAGGGAAAAAAAAGAAAAAACTAAGGATTACACAAATGTACAACATAGCTATTCAAACATGGTCACTTCGTATAATAGCGTCATCATTGTCATCACCATCAAGGGACCTAGTGTAGAATGTGGAGTCACCACATGACATGGAAAGGTCACCACCCAAGGAGTCCCATATTAGTCTAGGGCACAACCTACTTTTCCAATATCAAATCCTTGCAAGTATAACCTCCTTGATCATCTTAATAAGACCCCAATATAGATATTGATCTTAGAATTGTTGAGGCTATCAGCCACACATAGGGAAATCTTAAAGAAAGCTTTATTAAATTAGTCATTTGTTGCCAAGGATTTTGATACAAATCAATTTCAAGCTATGGTAGGACATATTACCACTCACCTTCTCACTTTCTCACAATAAGACCTACCATCACAACCATCTCATAATTAGTTTTTACACCTCAAGGTCTTCATTCATAAGAACAAGGTTTAAAAGAGTCTTAGTAGATGGAGGTGCTGGTATGAATATTTGTACCCGTAAGCTAATCAAAGATTTGGGATACTCAGAAGATACCATTGAGAAAGGAAAAAGTACCACCATTAGAGCATATGATGACCAAGAGCAGATATCCCAAGGCATCATTGTACTACCCATCCAAGTGGGACTTGTTATTGCAGAAAATACATGCCAAGTGCTAGATCTTGATCTTTCGTACAACATCTTGCTTGGTCGACTATGGATCCATGTCTTAAAATTTTTTGCCACAACCTATCATCAATGTGGCAAGTTTCCTTTTGAGGGCAGAGAAATTACCATCCATGGAGATCTTGAGCCTTTTTACTACTACAATAATATTGATGTAAAGTTTTATAAGATATCCCAAGTTCCTAAAAATGATGAAGGTCCTACACCCACACCTACCTCATTTTTTGATCCATCATCCCTTGTATCCACCTCAACAACGAAACACCCATTGTGTAGAACATTCCTGACATCAATGCAATGATTCAGGATGATGGTTGTGGAGATAATAAGCTACTAAAAGATACCCTTGTCTTAGTAGAGCTACCTCTTTCTCCTCAATCTCATGAAAAACCCACATCTCGCACCAAAGAGCTCGAAATAATCAAGATGGAAGCTACTACCTTCACCAAGTGGGGGGATCTAAATCAAGAAAATGTCAATGAGGAGGATGTCTCTAAGCTTCTCTATCAGGATGAATGAACTTTCCTTGTTCTTCCCATGGAAGGTGACAATAAAGGTTTATAACTAATGAAGGAGTGGGGTTATAACAAGAATGATAAACTGGGATAGAATGACAATGGCTTGCGAGAACCTATTGTTCTTGAGAAATGATTAAAGAATCTTGGTCTAGTTTGTACTACTAGAAAGCTCACCCTTATTGGCAAAGGTACTTCTACTAAATGGGTTGAGGCTTCCTCTTGGTTACCTACACTGTGTGATATGACCTTAGATGACTTCCCCCTTGATTTTGATGACCTATTTTAAGATAACTCCCTCTTCATGATATCCATTACATCCTTTGCTTTAAGCAATCAGCCAACTTAACTATGCCTAGTATACCCACAAATTATTGACATGGACCAAAAGGGACCATTTATTCTTGATTTATTCAAAAATGATGAAGTGAACTCAGAATTCATGGGACTCCATGACAACTTATAATGGGAATATCACAAAGAAATTTTTGACATAGAGCTATACATAGGAGCATACTATGGGGAGACGATTGAATCCTTCAGTTGCAAAATTGATGAAATGAAAATAACATGCAGATCCTTGAGTTAAAACCACATTATGGTACTCTTTGATCCTAAAACAATAAAAACAAAGGATGTATTTAAGGGTGAAAAAATTTGTGAGGCACCCAAGGATGAGGTATTCAGTCTCCCCCTTAGTGCAATGCATCTAGAAAAGTCAGTAGTGTAGTAGAAAATTACACTTCAGTCAATGTGGGAACAAAATAAGCACCTACGATCACTTTCTATGTTGAATCCTTGTTGGATGAAGAATAGAAAAACCTAGCAGAAAACCTAAAAGAGTGGAGAGATAAATTTCCATGTTCATACACAGATATGCCAAGCCTTGATCCTAAAGTAGTTGTGTGTCACTTAGCATTCTATCTTGAAGCCAAGCCAATCAAACAAAAATTAAGAAAGATGCACCCTCATATAAAAATATTGGAAAGGATGTATCTAAGGGTGAAAAAATTTGTGAGGCACCCAAGGATGAGGTATTCAGTCTCCCTCCTTAGTGCAATGCATCTAGAAAATTCAGTAGTGTAGCAGAAAATTACACTTCAGTCAATGTGGGAACAAAATAAGCACCTACGATCACTTTCTATGTTGAATCCTTGTTGGATGAAGAATAGAAAAACCTAGCAGAAAAATTGAAAGAGTGGAGAGATAACTTTTCATGTTCATACACAGATATGCCAAGCCTTGATCCTAAAGTAGTTGTGTGTCACTTAGCATTCTATCTTGAAGCCAAGCCAATCAAACAAAAATTAAGAAAGATGCACCCTCATATAAAAATATTGGAAAGGATGTATCTAAGGGTGAAAAAATTTGTGAGGCACCCAAGGATGAGGTATTCAATCTCCCCCTTAGTGCAATGCATCTACAAAAGTTAGTAGTGTAGCAGAAAATTACACTTCAGTCAATGTGGGAACAAAATAAGCACCTACGATCACTTTCTATGTTGAATCCTTGTTGGATGAAGAATAGAAAAACCTAGAAGAAAACCTGAAAGAGTGGAGAGATAACTTTTCATGTTCATACACAGATATGCCAAGCCTTGATCCTAAAGTAGTTGTATGTCACTTAGCATTCTATCTTGAAGCCAAGCCAATCAAACAAAAATTAAGAAAGATGCACCCTCATATAAAAATATTGGAAAAAGAAGAGTTACAAAAGCTTCTTGGCATTGGATTCATTCGATTGATAGATTATCCTGAGTGGGTTTCAAACCTGGTACCAGTCTCAAAACCCACTGGGAGCATCAAAATCTGCACTAATTTTAGAGACCTAAACAAAGCATGCCCAACAGATGATCTCCCTTTTCTTGTTGAATGTTGTGGTTGTGTTGTTGATATGTGGTTGTCATTGATGTCAACACTATTAGCATTGGTGATTTTGAAGGTTGTATATGTCGAGGATATTGAGAAAATTGTATTAAATATATTATAGGCAACTAGTGAAGTTGAGAAGGTCGGAGTGATGAAAATTTTTGTACGTTGATGATAAAAAGGTGTGCATTAAATGGTTTGTTGCTGAGACTATCTAGTATGTTTTCCAAAAAATTCAGAGGTGTGCATCAATATTTGAGGAAGTTATGAATTTTTGTGTTCCTACAGTTATTCAGTTACTATAGCAGGTGTTTTTGGAAGATGAGATTACAATTCTGGTGAAGTGAGTTGTTGTGTACATTCCTGAGATGTTCAATGATGTTTCTAGATAATTCTCTATTAGTGTGGTATAGTCGCATTGATTGGTGTGTTTTTGATTGAATATTTTTCCTTGTGTGTTTAAAGTTTTCATGTTCTTGACCGACATGATGGTGGTAGTGTGTTGCAGATCCTTACGGATTAATCTTGTATTTTTTGGCATGTTCGAGGATGTTGATTTAGGTCCTTAGTATTTTGTGATTGACTTAGGTTGGTGCGCATTAAGATTTGTTCATGTATTGAGGCCGACAGTTGTAATTTATTCTTTATTTGTGGCCGACAAAGTTGTTGATGTAAATCCGTGTAGCAAATATATAAGAGTGATTGTTTCTTCATTTTAGTGTATGTTTGGTGAATTTATGTGAAGTATATGCAATATATGTGTGAATAAAGATCACACCATTTGATTGCATGAAAGAGTGTGAAGAAGATTGAGCGAAGTGTGAAGAAGTGTGTGCGTGCCTAACCGTAATTGTAATCAAGCTTTTGTAGAAGCTAATTTCTTAGTTCAACCTCATCAGAGGGATTTAATCTAAATTTTTTATGTAAGGTAGCGAGCCTTCCCTTTGAGAAGTGAGCTCTAGGTAGTGTGCTTGAATTCATGTGCATTCCCTATTTATTTCTTTCATTATACTTCTAACATGGTATAATCTTGTGGACTAACATCCACCATGTTTTTCCCCTAACAGGGTTTCTACGTATAAAAATCTTGGTGTGCATGTGTCTCTGATGTGATGTTGTTTTATGCTTGCACTATTAATTATCAGATCTAATATTAATTTTTTTTTAAGGTGGAATAAGCTTAATTTATGTAACCACTTATTCACCCCCCCTCTCAATTGTCTATCCTTGTTTTGCCAACAATCGGTATCAAAGCTAGTTCCTCTAAAGAAGTCTAACAACTTGAGGTGATCTAAGATGAAATACTCTCTATGGTACAAAATACTCTCTATGGAAAGTTAAAATGGAGTGTCATTTGAAGTGCATTGGTGAGCCTTTCTAGAAGATTACAAAGAATGCATATACAATTCCTCATAATGGTCCATCTACTACTAATGAGATCAAAGAAGTAGAAAGTAATACCAAGGCTATAGAAGCATTGCTAAGTTCTTTGATAGATTCAAAGATGACAAATGTAATAGGTTTGAAGACTACACATGAGATTTGGATAAAGTTTGAAACATTGTATGAAGGAGATGCACTAGTGAAAGTTGCTAAGCTACAAAGTTTGAAAGGAAAGTGGGAGAACATGAAGATGAGTGAAGATGAAAACATATTTTCTTTCTCGCAAAAGGTAAATGAATTAGTGATGGAAATTAGGCGTGTCGGTGGAACCTTGGAAGAAGATGAGATTGTGGCTAAAATACTTAGATTTGTTCCTACTTCTTACAAAACAAAAGCTCATGCTATTGAAGAGCACAGGACAGTAACAAATGTGACAAGAGACATGTTGATTGGAAAACTTGCTACCTTTGAGTTGAGTGAATTTGGAGAATCTTCTCCTAAGATAGAGTCTACATTCAAAGCTACTGTATCCAAAAAAAGCCAACAAAGATATGATCCGAGAGAGAGTTCCAGAAAAAAAATTCAAGTATGAAGAAGAGATGAAACTGATTGAAGATGAAGAATGAGAGCTAGAAGAACTATAAGCATTGATTATGAAAAGAGAAGCCAGAGGACAAGGTAAGTACAAAGGAAAGTTGCCTATTAAATGTTTCTCTTGCAGTAAGATAGGTCATTTTGCATCAATATGTCCTGAAAGAGTCTCTAAGTATAAACCTAATAAGACTAGATTTCAAAAGAAATGTTATTATGTTGAAGAAGGATTTACTAATGATGAATCTGATAAAGAAACTAAAAATGAAGATGAATGGGTATTTATTGCTATCAAGGAAAATAATCTGGTGTCCACTGAATTAGCTGGTAATCAGAATATTGAGAAAGCTCTTGCAGTCAAAATTGATGACAAGGATGAGTGGGTGATTGATAGCAGATGCTCACATCATATGATTGGTGATACAAGCAATTTTCTAAGATTTGAAAAGTATGATGGTGGTGTTGTAAGATTTGGAAATAACAATGTTGGTGTGATTTGTGGCAAAGGCACTATTTATCTTGGTCAAAAATGCAATACTGATAATGTTCTTTATGTTGAAGGATTGAAGCATAATTTGTTGAGTGTTGGACATATGGTTGACAAAGGTTACAATCTTCAGTTCAAAGATGGTAAGTGCGGGATATTGGGAAGCTCAAGAAATGTGACTACTTCAGGTACAAAGACGAGGTAATATTTTTCACTTGAATGTTTCTAGTGAAATTTGTTTGATTTCTCAAGTTGATGTAAGTTGGTTATGGCATAGCAGGCAATGTCATGTGAATTTTGATAACATTTTCAAAATAAGCTCCACACAAGCAGTCAAAGATCTACCTAAGTTAGTGAATCCTAATAACACTATATGCAAGGAATGTTAGATGGGAAAACAACTAATAATTTAATTTCGGAGAAAACATCATCATTCCAATGGAGTACTAGATTTGGTACATACTGATTTATGTGGTCCATCTAGAATCAGAAGTCTACAAGGAGAAAGGTACTTTATGTTGCTTATTGATGATTATTATAGAATGGTATGGGTTGCCTTCTTAAGAGAAAAACATGAGGCATCAAAAGCTTCAAATCTTTGTTAGAAACTGAGACATGTTTGAAGATAAAAATTTTAAGATCAGACAAAGGTGGTGAATTCACTTCTTAGGAGTTTGATTCATTCTATGAAGAGCATGGAATAAAAAGATAATTATTTGCTTCCCAGACCCCACAAAAAAATGGAGTGGTTGAGAGAAAGAACATAAATTTTTTATATGTTGCCAAAACTATGATATTGGAAGGTAATGTTCCTCATTTCTACTGGAGAGAAGCTATAAGAACTGCTATGTATACTATCAACCGGGTAAATTTCAATAGTAATTCTAGTAAGACTCCTTTTGAGCTATGGTTTGGTTATAAACCTACTGTTAAGTATTTAAAAATCTTTGGAAGCAAATGTTATATTAAAAGAGATGAGGATATAGGAAAGTTTGAAGCTAGAAGTGATGAAGGAATCTTTCTGGGTTACTCTACTAAGAGAAAATATTACCGGTGTTACAATAACATATTGAAGAAAATGGTTGAGAGTGAAAATGTCAGAGTTGATGAGGATATTGAAAGATCATATAGGTATTATGGATATGATTCAGATGACCAAAAGGATAGTACTGATAATGGAAAGAATGCACAAACACATAATAAAACTCAAAGTGTTATGGTAAATCAAGAAAATCATGAAGAAGAAGACAGTGCAAATGCAAAAGAAAGAACAAAACCAAAAACTCCAAGGTATGTAAAGTGAAGTCATTCTGAAAGTCAGATCATAGGAAACAATAACAAAGGTGTACAAACTAGAAGAAGAATTGTAAAAGAATATTGTTTGATATCCAAGAATGAGCCTAGCAATGTCAATGAAGCATGTAAAGATGAATATTGGATGGAAGCAATGAAGGAAAAACTGATGCACATAGAGAAAAATGATACATGGATTCTTGTTCCTAGACCTCTAAACAAAAATGTGATTGGAACCAAATGGGTCTTTCAGAATAAGATGAATGAACAAGGTGAATTGATCATAAATAAAACAAGACTAGTATGTAAAGGATATTCATGGATGGAAGGTATTGATTTTGAAGAAACTTTTTCCCTTGTTGCTAGAATTGAAGTTGTAAAGTTATTTCTTGCTTATGCTACTTTCAAGAACTACAAATTCTATCAAACAGATGTGAAGTCAAATTTCCTGAATGGTGAACTAGAAGAAGTTTATGTTGAGCAACCAGATGGATTTCAGCTGACTGATGATAAAGATATGGTTTATTGATTGAAGAAAGCAATATAGGGACTCAAACAAGCCCCTAGAGCATGGTATGCCAGACTGGATAAATACTTGTTGAAGCTTGGATTCAATAAAGGTACTACTAAAATAATTTGTATTTAAAGGTGGATAAGGGTAAATAATTGATTATTGAAGTCTTTGTTGATGACATTATTTTTGAAGGAGATAATGACTTATGTATGAAATTTTTTGATGAAATGAAAAGTGAATTTGAAATTTCAATGATAGAAGAACTGAAATTATTTTTAGGATTGCAAATTACTCAATTAGATGATGGAATCTTTATTTCTCAGTCCAAATATGTAAGAGAGTTATTGAAATTTTTTGGCATGGAAGGCTCAAATCCAGTTGGTACACCCATGGTAACCTGATGCAATCTAACATAGAATGATGATTCCCCTAAGGCTAATCAAACAAGATATAGGTCAATGATTGGTGGATTGCTATATTTGACTCAAACAAGACCAGGCATTATGATTGTTGTGTGCATGGTTGCTAGATATCAAGCCGATCCAAAGGAATCACATGTGACTGCAATAAAGAGAATTTTTAGATACTTGAAATGAAAAATTGAATTTGGGTTATGGTATCCAAAGGATGATGATCTTACTCTAAATGCCTTTACAGATGCAGATTGGGTAAGAGATGTAAATGACAGGAAAAGAAAAAGTGGTGGTGTGTTCTTCTTGGGAAAAAAGTTGGTGTCTTGGCTGAGTAAAAAGTAGAATTCCATTTCTCTATCTACTGCTGAGGCAAAATATATTGTTGTTGCAAACAATTGTACTCAAGTGTTGTGGATGAAGCAGATGCTGAGAGACATCAAAATTGAGTATGATGAGCCAGTTTCTATATTTTGTGACAATTCAAGTGCCATAATTGTTTTTAAGAATCTGGTGCTACACTCAAAGAAAAAACATATATCTATCAAGTATCACTTTTTGAGAGACAAGGTGGGTGATAAAGAGGTCAGATTGGAATATGTGCCTATAAAGGAACAAATTGTAGATATCTTTACTAAACTGTTTCCTAAGGATAATTTTGAGTATCTTAGAGGCAAGTTAGGGGTAATTTCCCCTCCTAATCTAAACTAAGATGCAAGTATTTGCATCAATCTATGGACTTACAATCAGATCTTTTTTCAGATTGATGTTGTGGTGGCTGCTACTGAAGGGGAGTAGTCAAATGATTCAGATGATATGTGGATCATAGCATGTGCACGTTTTCCATTGATGTCAAAGGGGGAGAAGATTAATGTGAAAAAATCTTGAAGAAAGGGCGAGAAGAGTCAAGAAAGGGAGAGAAGAGCTATGAGAGGAGAACTACATAACAAAGGGGAGAACTATACTATGTGAACAACTAGTTGTGTTGATGGTAATATTTTTCACATCATGTGTTTCCATCAATACCAAAGGGGGATATTTTTGAATTTTGTGATTGTGTTGCTGATATGTGGTTGTCATTGATGTTAGAACTATTATAATTGGTGATTTTAAAGGCTTTATATGTTGAGGATATTGAGAAATTTGTAATAAATATATTACAGGAAACCAATGAAGCTGAGAAGGTCAGAGTGATGAAAATTTCTATATATTGATGATAAGAAGGCATGCATTAAAGGGTTTTTTTCTGAGCCTATCTAGTATATTTCTCAAAAAAATTAGAGGTGTGCATCAAGATTTGAGGAAGTTATGAAGTTTTGTGTTCCTATAGTTATTCAATTACTATAGCAGGTGTTTCTCAAAGATGAGAATGTAATTTTGGTGAAGTGAGTTTTTGTTTACATTCCTGAAATGTTCAGTGATGTTTCCAGATTATGCTTTATCAGTTTGGTACGTCCACATTGATTGGTTTGTTTGTGATTGAAGATTTTTCCTTGTGTGTTTAAGGTTTTCATGTTCTTAGCCGACATGGTGGTGGTAGCGTGTTGCAGATCCTTATAGATTAATATTGTATTGTTTGGCATGTTCAAGGATGTTGATTTAGGTCCTCACTATGTTGTGATAGACTTAGGTTTGTGTGCATTAAGATTTGTTCATTTATTGAGGCCGACAATTGTAATTTATTTTTTATTTGTGGCCAACAGAGTTGTTAATGAAAATATGTGTAGTAAATATATAAGAGTGGTTGTTTCCTCATTTTAATGTATGCTTGGTGAATGTATGTGAAGTATATGCAAGATATGTGTGAATAATTATTAGATCATTCGAGTGTAGAGAAGAGTGTGAAGAGGATTGAGTGAAGTGTGAAGAAGTGTTTATGTGCCTAACCGGAACTATAATCAAGATTTTATAGAAGCTAATTTCTTAGTTCAACCTCATCAAATGGATTTAATCTGATTGTTTTATGTAAGGTGGTGATCCTTCCCTTTGAGTAGTGAGATCTAGGTAATGTGTTTGAATTTATGTGAATTCCCTATTCATTTATATCATTATACTTCTAACAAGGTATAATCTTGTGGACTAACATCCACCATGGTTTTTCCCCTAACAGGGTTTCCACGTATAAAAATCTTGGTGTTCATGTGTCTCTGATGTGATGTTGTTTTATGTTTGCACTGTTAATTATCAAATCTGAGATTAAAAGTTGTTTAAGGTGAAATGAGCTTAAATTATGTAACAACTAATTCACCCCCCCTCTTAATTGTCTATCCTTGTTTTTCAAAAATTCCTAACATTGATCTCATTGTGGGCTTAACAACTAGGCTTGAAATGTTATCCCTCCTAGATGGATTTTCAGGCTACAATCAAATCATTATTGCTAAGTAATATCAACATAAAACTACATTCAATTGTCCATGGGGAAAGTATTGTTGGAACATGATGCCATTTGGGCTAAAGAATGTAGGAGAAACCTATCAAATAGCAATGACCCTCATCTTCCATGACATGATCCATAAAAATGTTGAATATTATGTGGACGATATTTTGGAAAATGAAGAAAAAGGAGTGAGCACATACAAGTCCTAAAACCCATCATTGACAAACTTGAAGAATACAAGGTATGACTGAATCCAAAAAAGTGTGTCTTTGGGGTTACATTAGGGAAACTTCTTAGCTTTATCATCTCACAAAGAGGGATATAAATTCATCCAACAAAGGTCAAATCCATCCTCGACATGGAACCATCACAAACAATGAAGAAAATGAGAGGATTACAAGGAAGATTGTAGTCCATCAAAAGCTACATAATGTAGCTATCGGATAAAATCCACCCCTTTTCACATCTTCTCCATAAAGGGATAACCTACAAGTGGGATGAAAAATATGATAAATCTTTCCAGTAGATGAAATATTATCTACTAACACCTCCAATTCTCATTCCACCAATACCAAATAAACTAGTAATCTTATATATCTCAACAACATTAGCACCACTAGGAGATCTTCTATCACAAAATGATGAAAATGGAAAGGAAAGGGCTATCTACTACATCAACAAAACCTTGGTGGGCTATGAAATGAACTATTCACCTATTGGGAAAGAATTACTAGAATTAGTTTTTGCTTCATAAAATTTTAGACACTACATGTTGTCACATTAAATCAAGCTCATTACAAAGATCGATCCATTGAAATACCTGTTATCTAAAGTAACTCTCATAGGGTGAATGGCCAAATAGGTAATGATCTTAATAGAGTTTGACATGGAGTATAAGGAGTGCAAAGAAACCAAAGAACAAGTGATTGAAAAACAACTAGAAAAGGCACCCATCTATGTAAAGAGCTCCTTGGTATCAAAATTTCCTAATGAATCAATGTTCCTTATCAACCTCATAGCTCAGTGGAAGATGTAATCTGATGGATCATTCACCCAAAATGGATCCAGAGCATGCATTATTTTCATCACCCCTCAAGGTGATTGTATCCCAAAGTCATATAGGCTATCATTTCCTTTCACTAACAAGATTGTTGAATATGAAGCCCTAATCATAGGTCTAAGGATAGTGGTTAAATGGTAGATTCAAGAGATGAAAGTCTATGGAGACTCACAACTGGTTATAAACCAAGTCGACGATGACTATCAAACTAAGGATGAGAATATCACTCCTTACAAGAAGATGGTGGAAAATCTCAAAGGACCTTTTGATAGACATATATTTTGAGAAGATTCCTCACATGAACAACCGAGCAACAAATGCTATGGAAACAATCAAGTCATTGTTAGACATGTCAAACAACATCCTCCAATGCAAATTATTGGTAGAACAACTTCTTGTACCAACTTTTGAAATCCCTGAATCTGAATTCGTGCGTGTCATTGTGGGTCTTGGATCCCCATGGTATCATGACATCTTTAACTATCTAAGTAGAGGAACCCTTCCATATGATATCACCTCAAACTTTAAAAATACCTTTGTTAAAAAGGAATCTTGATTTATGATCCTAGGTGATACCCTTTACCATAACATCAAAGGAACATTGGTATGATGTCTTAACCAAGAAGAAGCCTTAACCACTTTAATAGAAGTACACGATGGTATATGTGGTTCCCATTCCAGTGATATGATGCTAGCTAATAAAATTTTGAGGATGGGGTACTATTGGGAAACCATGAAAAATGAAGCTCATTTGTATGTGTAGAATTTTGTCCAATTTCAATAGTGTGGAGACCTGATTCATGCCCCAACTTAGGAATTGCAACCAATGATCGCATCTTGGCATTTTTCACAGTGGGGACTTGACCTCATAGGAAAAATCACCCCAACCTCATCTAATGGCCACAAGTTTATCATAACCACCAATGAGTACTTTACTAAGTGGGTAGAAGCCATTTCTATGACCTACATAATGAGAAATAAAATTGCAAAGTTTATCCTAAACTACCTCATTTATAGTTATGGTGTCCTGCAAACCCTAATCTCAGATAATGAAACACGCTTTAAGAATTAGGATGTGAAAGAGATATGTCAAAGATTCAACATTCAACACTAATTCTCTTCCCCGTATTATCCCCAAGGCAATGGCCAAGTTGAGGCTACAAGCAAAACTATCTTGAAAATCTTAAGAAAAATGGTCAATGAAGCTAGTCATGACTGGAATCTACAGCTAAATCCTACTCTTTGGGCCTATCGAACAATAATTTTCATGCTAATAGGTCCAACCCCTTTCTCCTTGGTCTATGGATCAGAAGCTATCCTTCCTTTTGAGGTTGAGCTCCCATAATTGTGATTAACACTACTAAACCTAATCATCAATGAAGAATATAGAGTATCATGACTGAATGAGCTAGAATTCCTGGATGAACATCATCTCAATGCTCTTAATCACTTGCAATTTTCTCAAAATTGACTGAAAGAGAGCTATAACAAGAGGATCAAATGTCGGTATTTCTAAGTAGGGGATCTTGTCTTAAAGAAAAATTAGAAGAATCTTCCAGATTAGGACAATAAAGGAAATTTTGAGCCTAATTGGTTGGGTCCCTTTATCATCACAACAAGCTATGGATCAGGGGCATATCAACTATTAACACTTGAAGCTAAACCCTTATAGGAGCCAACTAACAACTTGCATCTCAAAAAAATTAATGCCTAGTCTTGAAGGGTGTAAACGTGAACGGGTTCCCAACTAGATTTCAACACAAATTCAATAAGTAAAGTCTCCTCTAATAATTTAAAAAAAAACATCAAGAGGAAGACACATCAAAATGAAATCCTCAAGAATCAAACTTTAAAAGCACGAATACATTCAATGTATTAACCATAAATCTTGCATTTGTTTTACTTATATGCCTAGAAAATAACTCAAGAGACCTAAATCTATCATTTCAAATTCTCTTATGGCCTCTTTAAAATCAACAATGAGGAAATCATCATCCCCAGTAAAAACTAAATCATCTACATACAAGAAAATAATTAAAATGTTACCATTTGTTTCCTTGATGTAGAGAGTGTGCTCACCATTGCTTTTGCTAAAGCCATTGCTCATTAAATATGAGTCAATCCTATTGTACCATGCCTATGGAGCTTACTTCAGCCCATAAAGAGCTTTCTTCAGCCTATACACCTTGTGTTCTTGCCCTAGAACTTCATATCCAAAAGGTTGTTCCACATAAGCCTCTTCTTTCAATACTCCTTTAAGGAAGGAAAACTTCACATCCATTTGAAATACCTTCCATTTGTGTTGGGCAGCAATAGCTATGACTATCCTCACAGTCTTCATCCTAGCAATAGGGGCCAATGTTTCATCATAGTCTCTTCCAAACTATTGTTTGTACCCCTTGACAACTAATCTTGCCTTGTGTCGGTCTATTTTTCCTTCAGCATTGCTTTTGGTCTTATAGACCCATTTTACTCCAATAGCTTGCTTGTTTGGAGGCAAGTTAATTAGCTCCCATGTATTGTTTCTTTCTAATGCATCTATTTCCTCATCCATGGCTTCACACCATTTTTCCTCTTTCACAACTTCTTCAGAATAAATTGGATCATTTTGAGAAAATAGTGCAAAATTCACACTCTCATCAAATTCATCATCATACCTTTCATTTTGGTAGATCTTCCTTAGAATCTTGGTCTTTCTTGGCATTAGGGAGGCAAGAGTGGGGTCTGAAATTTTAGTGTTGTTGTTGTTCTGCTGAACAGGCTGATTCTAGAGTGATTGGGAGCTGTCAGGAGCTCGTCGAGAGTTGTCTGGAGCTCGTCTGAAACTATCAAGAGCTTGCTGGGAGCTTTTAGGAGCTCGTCCTCTAGCTATCTATGGCTACTTCCCTTTCTATCTATTATGATCAAGAGTGATCAAGAGCTATCGATAGCCATCAATCTCTACTGCTGTAGGATTTTCCTGATCTTCATCTTCAATTTCTTCATCACTCTGCACTATCAGGAGCTGTCAGAATCTATCATGCCATCCCATGACTAATCTTCTAAAAACTCCACATCTCTACTAATGATAATTTTTTTGGTGACCTGATTGTATAGCCTATAGGCTTTGGACTCTTCACTGTAGCCCGTGAAAATGCAGTTTTCACCCTTGTCATCCAATTTTTGCCTTTTTTCTTTAGGAATGTGTGCATAAGCCACACATCTAAACACTCTAAAGTTTTCAACCACCCATCTTTTTGTTTTTCATGCCTCTTGAGGTAGCTTGTCATAGAATGTCTTAGTTGGACTTCTATTAATCAAATGCACGGTTGTTGCAACAGCCTCTCCCCAATATTCTGTAGGGAGTCCTTTTTATTTTAGCATGCTTCTTGCCATCTCTACAATGGTTATATTTTTCCTTTCAGGCACTCCATTTTGTTGTGGAGTGTAACTAGCTGTAAGCTCCTTTTTTATGCCATTCTGCTTGCAAAAATTCACAAAACAATTGGAGGTATACTATCCTCCTCTATCTGACCTTAGGACTTTAATAAAATGTCCACTCTCTTTTTCAGCCTAGGTTGTAAACAATAAAAACTTATTAAATGCATCAAACTTGTGCTACAAAAAATAAACCCATGTCTTATGGCTGAAATCATCAATAAAGGTCATAAAAAATCTACTATTACCAATGGAAGTGATTTTCATGGGGCCTACTAAATCAGTATGCACCAACTCCAATGGTGCCCTTTCCCTTGTAGAGTTGTTCGATTGAAAGGGCTTCCTATGTTACTTGCCCAAAATGCAAGCCTCACATCTAACATTAGGCTCTACTATCCTTGGAAAACCATCAACCATCTTGCTTTTGAACAAAATAATTAAACCAACATAGCCTAAATGTCCATACCTGAGATGCCATAGGTTGGAGGGGTCTTCGATGGTGCTCTTGAGGGCTACAACTTGTATTGCTGTACATTTTTCATCCATGAGAGGTGCTGCAACAAACTAAGATGAGAAGCACGTCTCAATCTTCAACGAAAACATCCGGCTCTTTGTCATTTGTATTGCTGCAAACACCTTTGTCCTCTCATTCTTGTTATAAATGACACATTTTTCCTTCTCCATCAACACTTTGTATCCATTCTAGATCAACCGTCCTACACTCATGAGGTTATGCTTTAATCCTGGTGCAAAGAACACATTTTGAACCTCCTTCACTTTACCCTGCTTGGTGTGGATCATAATGGATCCTTTTCCTTTGACAGGAAAAACTCCATTGTTCCCCATTCTAATTTCTGATGTAACATTTTTATCAATGAAAGAAAAAAGACTTTCATTACCACTCATATGGTTTCTACAACCGCTATCCAAGTACTAGAATTCAAGGCTTCCTTCTTCACCAGCATCACACATGATGAAGGTTGTGGACTGATTGCCTTCGACCACATTTGAATCAAAAACATTAGCATTTTGTCTTTGCTGATTACTGTGCTTCTTCCAGCACTCACTAGCATAGTTTCCAAGCTTGTGATAGTAGTAGCACTCAATGTTTCTCTTGTCACTTCTCCCACTCGAACCTTTGTTCTTTATGCCTCTTTGAGAGTTGTTCTGAGAATTACTTGCTACCTCTTGGCTGCTTGCTCATCCCAAGCTTTCTCCACTAGAATTTCCTTGACTGGATCTGCCTCTACCTCTTTTGGAGCCATTTCTACCTCTCCCTCTACCTCGTGCATTTGACTGAGCTTTGAAAGCTTGCTCATGGGAAGTAGTAGCAGACCTTTTTAAACGTTGCTCATGGGTATGGAGAGAACCCATTAACTGATCCATTGTCAAAGTAGAAAGGTTTGTTGTTGCTTCAATAGCAATGACAAGAGGATCATACCTCATGGGTAGACATCGAAGAATTTTTTCAACAATCTTTAGCTCCTCTAACACATCTCCATTTGCTCTCAGCTAGTTCAACAAATCGGAGAACCTTGTTTGAAATTCTGCAACAAACTCACCTTCTTTCATCTCAATAACTTCAAAATCTCTTTGAAGTAGTTGGAGCTTCACATCTCTGACTTTATCAGTCCCTTTGTAACTAGTCTCAAAGATTTCCCAAGCTTCTTTTGCATACTCAGCTGCTGCTATTCTGGGAAAAATGGCCTCTGTCAAGGTTGCTTCTATCAAACTCAAATCTTTTGCATCCTTCTTCCTCTACTCCTTCATCTAGGTCTTTTAGTTATTTGTGAGAGCTGCAAATGTAGCTAGGTCAATGATAACCATAAACCCATTTATGAGAAAATCCCACAAATCATTCACCACCATGATGATCTTCATCTTCTTGGCCCAAATTTCATAGTTCTATCCATTAAAGGATGATGGCTGCTACCAACTCCTTGCTTCATCTCCAGCCATGTCTCCTATAACAACAAAAAACTCAACACCCATAAAAACAAATGCCCAAACTCACAAGGAAATGGGGCATATGGCTCTGATACCATGTAAAGATTTGAAAAAACAAATGCAAAATACAGAGCTGCTGCTTTGTTTTCTAGTCAAGTTATAAATACCCAAATCTTACATGTGGAAACACAAAGGAGACATGCAACTTTGATTATCTATTAAACAACTGGAAATGACAAAATAGAAAACAAACTAAAAACTAACTATTACAACTTTCTGGAAGTGATCAGAAGCTACTCAACCAGACTGGTAATGATCAGGAGCTATCAACAACTCTCTACAACAATAAAAATGGAACTATTTGTTGTTCTTGACAAACTTAGAGTGATCAGGGGCAATTAACTGCTCATTGCAAACACTCTGCAACAGCTCTGAGCAATCCAGAGCTATCAACAACTCCTTGCACATAATGTTTTTTGTTGCTGCTGCAACTTCACTTCTTTCTACTAAACCTTTTTTCTGCTGCAAAAACTTCTTCAACTGATAGAATAATCTGCCTTCAATTCATTTTGTCTAAAACAAACATTCCCCCTCAAAAATTCAAAATCACCTACCGAAGTAAATGTTGAATTCAAAATCAGCTACCTTAATGAATTTTGGAGCTGTCAGGAGCTGGAAGGAGGATCCCCAAAACAGAAGGACTCCTGACAAGTAGGTGAAGGTAGTAGGGGTGCTAACGGATGAGCAGAGGCTCAGGGAAAATATTAAATTCCAATAATTCCTTACAGACATTGATTGAAATCACCATGTAAATTCGAATAAAAGGAGGACTATCACAATAAGTAATATCCAAGATATACATATATATAAATTCGATGTTCACCAAGCAACCATATAATCATCAAATTCCCTCTTATACACATTTTCTCTGAATTCCAAATTAGTATACAGTCATCGGATTTTTTAGCAACATATATAATGCACCAAGAACAAAATTGTGACATACAACCAACCACAATAATCAATGGACTAGAAATCAAAATACCACGAACACAAAATTTCCCTCAAAAGAAATCAAAACAAATTAGTAGACCATACAATAGACTCAGCTTATCCAATAGCAACATAAACGCCGAGTAAGAATTATCTACCTGCAATATCAGACCCAACATAGATAGAATTGAATGCCAACCAAGTAAATGGTTGTATAAATAAAATCGTAGAGAATTAAATCGCCCTTCTAAATCCAATGGTAAGATAGCCTTCGGTTATAAATTGAAATACCAAATGATGAAATTGATATGCAACGTCTTCAAATTTCCAAGTATAAAGTATATGATAGTATGGAATGCCTAATCAAAGAACATAGTCATCGATCTAAACTAGGAGTATTCAGTATTGAATATAATACATAGGGATTAAAATTGCAACATGCAACATAATCAAATAAACAAAAGATACAACTACCTACATAAACCGAGAAGATAGTACCTCTCTAATAACTTGAGTCGATGGTTTGGAAAAAATTCCTGAACTCTGATGCTTGAATAGTTCAACTAATTTCTCGATAGGGAGGCTCCTATCACAATTGTAAGTGAGGATCTTCCTCTGCAAACTTCAACATCAGAATAGCTACCTTTGTTTCCTGATCCCCCACATCTATCAAAGTAGAGAAGATAAATAGTCATGCTTTCGTTCATTTCCCCTTTTTTTCTTTTTCTTTTTCTTCCTCACTACTCTTCTAGACATTTTCTTCCAAAAAAATTCTTGCCAACCCCCCAAAAAAAAAACTCACTTTTAAAAATTCATACATTTGAAAACAAAAATCAACAATAAAGGCAAGTTGCCCTCAAATCCTCAATTCGAGTCCATGCATGCACTTGCATGTGAAAAGTTTCCCCAATATAATTTCTTTTAGTTACCTTTTAACAATTTAACATTATCACTTAATTTCTATTTTAATATCCCAATTAAAATTTTATTATAATCAATACTATCCACTCTTGTTGAATTAAAATATGTGTTATAAATAAATACAATAACATTACGATTCATTAAAATATTCAGCATTAATAAAAGTAATAATATATAATTATCAAATCATTACAACTTAGAAAATTAAATTAATATTTAATTAACGACATCTACTTAATAATTTAAATAAATCATTTAAAATCATCACAACACTTATGAATGTCATTTAACTTAAACAATTAATTGGACGACGTTAATAAGCTTACACAATGAACTAACAATTATATCAAATAATTACAACAACATTAATTAACCATTAAAATTAAACAACGAAAATGAAAAACGACAACATAACATAATGAGTCATTCGAATAAAGATAAGCACAGAACGAAGTGACTAACCCTAGAGCATACCCAACTGATGGAGTGCATCATGGAGGCACTACCGAGTGTGTGCATCATTTGCACAGTGGACATCGAGTTTTACTTGTGAATGTTCCTAGATAAACAGCCAAGATGTGTTCCACATCATGTTGGATAGTTAAGGATTCATCCCCCTCTTCTCTTGGACAAACATCTAAGGAATGTTCCACATCACGTTGGATAGTCTAGGCTTGATCCACATCCCTTTTCTTTTATTCTTTGATGTATGATTGAGTATCTTTGTCATTGATGCATACATGTGTCTTGAATGTATACTTTAGTGTGAGTTTGACACGAGATCATCCTCTCACTAAAGTAGGGGCTAAATATAGTGTAGAAAAATGTATCCCTTTTACATTCTCACACCTAATTAGGAATTAATATTAAAATTAACTTAATTATGTCTTAATTTAGTGTTGTAATATATATTTTACATGTTCACATTAAGTTTAGGGCTCTATTAATTAAAATGGACTTAATTGTGCCTTAATTTAGTGATGTACATTGTGCCTCTTTACACTTTCACATTTATTTAGGGATCCCTTCATTAATTGAGGTCAATTTTCCTTAATTGGCTCCTTTAATTCAAATCCAAGCCTACTTAATTGCATTTTTCGAAGAGGAAACCCAACATTCATTAATGCCTTAACATAACACTCCTCATTGAGTAATGTGTGTCCTAGGTGAGTGGCCTAGGACCGATTTTCCCATGGGCAAATGGGTCCTCACTTAGACCTAGGACCTAAATTTAAATTATATTTTTGATGGTATTTTAACATATTCAAATCCATATTCATATGTTGGCTTGCGTTATTTGAATCTTAGGAAATTAATGTTACATACCTATAAATATAAGGTCATTTCACTATGTTTCATCTAAGTAATCTAAGATTTTCAAGATAGCAAGTTTATGAGATCAAGAGCATTTCAAGAGAATTTTTAAGGCATTCAAGAGAAGATTTAGTGAAGAATTATTGCAGCAATCAAGATCCAATTATCTTGTCAAAGTCTTATTGCATCATGTATGTTTTTGGAGCTAATATGATGATGTAAGTTTCAAGATCCATTCAAGCATTCAACGCATTGTTTCAAATCAAGTTTCAAGATCAAGCTCCACATCCATTGAAGACATTTCATGAAAGTTGTAGATTTCCATTCCAAGGTTCATTCAAGGGTTTGATTTAGGTGGTAGAAATCTTGAAGATCTCTTGAAGAGAAAAATTGGAGAACTTGTCAATGTTGCAAAAGTTGTCATATCACAAACACTCAATTATAGAATTTATTTCTGACTTCTCAACCTTGAAACTTGAGAAAATTAAGAGATTTCGATTTGTTGTAGAGGCTCCCAAAATTTGTAGACAAACCCTAACTCATGACCATTCACCCGTAGGCGAATGAGTCCCATGCCAACTTTAAAAAATCACTTTTGGTGACTAGTACACAACATCTTTACCTCTCTTTGATTTGTATTTCAATTTCTAGTTCCATCAATATTGAGCTTAATCTATTAGATTCAAGTTGTAGACTGCATTTTGGAGTTAGTTTTCTATTTTTAATATTTCTCCCCAAAGTGTTGTTTAATCAAGATCCTCATCCTTGCAAAAGAAAATCATTAGATTCACACTTTGACTTGATTGACCTAAGGGTTTATAGTCCTTTCATTATGTGGGTCTAATTTCCTAATGAAATAGAGAAAAATAGGTCCATTAAACCCCATTTTACCCCAAACCTTATTTTCTTCGTTTCAAAAACTATTCTAGAAACATAAATGGTGAAAAGAGTAGGAAAAGGGTATTGTGCTTCTCATGACTCGATTATTTGATGAGCTCCATTTGAACTTTCCTACACACATAGAAATGAATTTTTTTTCAGTTGTATTTGAGGTCCACCTCAATCAAACCCCTATTTTAGTGTTCCCAGCTTTATAGACAAATATAATTCCATAATATATAGAAATTGATAAAGAAAGAAGAAAGGAAGTAGTACAACTAGATAGAAATCAAAGAAAATTGAAGTTCTATCCAATAATAATGATGGTACAACCAAAAAGAGAGATACAAAGTTACCTTCACAACTATGGGCTCTCAAGGCCAATAGCAGAAGGGATATATAGTGACACTACCATGTAGAGAAGATGAAGCTTGATAATCCATAGATGGTAATAGTGTTACAATGAGAGTATACTTTTGGGAGCCAAATGAGAAGCTTGTAGCAAGAGGAACAATGGTATAGAAGCAAGAGAAGTGGGAATGAGAGATTGAAGTGTTAAAATGTGAGAGAGAGAATGAAAGAGTCAATGAAGGAGAATCAATTTAGTTTGAATTGGAAAAATAGAGGAAAGAGGTTGATTTTTATCGATCAAGGGAGGTAGAGGACATTACCTTTCACAACCAATGGAAAAGATAATAGTTTTACAGATCCCAAGGGTAGGAATCATGTCAAGTCAAAAATACACCACACAGCAGTTTGCATGATGTGCATGTGTCCCTGACAAAAATCACTCCACCGACACAAAAAGATGTGACTAGATGGAAGGGATAACGTGGCAGTGGTGGACTTTGCATCATCGGGTTTATATTTTATAAGGTAGGGGTAAATAAATGGGTAGTTTTCCTAGGGGGAAATTAATTCCATTACATTTTACCCCTAATTTAGTGAGCATATGTGTTAGTGTGAATTTGAGGTAAAGTAGAAAGATATTGAAGAGAATATAACTTAACTATCAAGGAAGTAGACCTTTGATCTAGCTCACCTAGATGTGAAGGAGGCAACTCTACAAGTTCTTGGTCCTGTAGAGAAATCTTGACGTGAAAAATAGAAATATGGTTCCATGGTTTCTCGGTCCTACAAAGGTATGGAAAACAAAAGGGGGCTAGATTTATGGTCTTGCAATGAAAATTGTGATCTCACCAAAAACATGTTAGGTTATAGATAAAAAATTTAAGCAAAAGATCATAAGACACACAAATCGACACAATCAAACACATCTAATCAAATACACTAGTTAGGTAAGGCTATGACTGGTGCAAGCTCTATTGCATGACAACCACAAAAAAGGTAGGTCTAGTTAGGTTTCCCCCAAGCTAGACTCAAGGATATACAATGTCGAACACAACAACATCGAATATCAAATAAAAGGCATACAACTTTCAAAAAATAATAGCGAATGCAATTAAAGGAGAATTTTTCAAAGGGGCCTCTTCGAAAACCCTTCAAAGCACCAAGGGGTCCATTCAAAGGAATGCTCTTATTGAAAAACATCATATTTCCATAGATGATTCTATCATCAAGGAAACCTTTTGAAAGATCCTTTCATAAAGGAATCCATTGGAAAGAATTATCCTTCTCAAAGGAAAGTTTTCAAAAAAAATTGTTTTAGAAAAATTACTCCTTTTTCAAAGGCAAATTTTCAGATCCTTTCACATACAAGACCATTTTTGAAAGAAAATTTCATCCAAGATTCTTGAGAGAATTCAATGTTTTGGAAAATGGAAAGTTTCAATAAGGGATTCTTTTGTCAAGGAATTCATTTTAAAGTTTTACACGAAGGAATCCTTTTCAAAATAATTCACCAAAATTGAAAATTAGAACATCATGGTAGGCCCCCCTTAGGATGGTGTGTGCTACATAGAGGATCCCATGGCATACTAAGGAGAGAAAGAAGAGGCAAAGATGTTGTGGCAAGAAACACATAAAGAGATGTATTTCGCGGTATGTTATCACACACATATGAGGGATAACACATAAGAACCACAACATCAAGAAGCAGATAGAGACGAAGAAATCAGGAGACATGTGTATTTGAGAGTTCAAGGTCACATATGTAACTCATAAATACAAATAAATATAATATTGTGTGTGAAAAAAGGTCACCAATCCTTGAAGTACTTAGATCATGAACAATAAAACATGAAGACAAAAAAAATAAAAAAATGGATCAACATGGAAGGGGGCCTAAATGCCCCCAATGCTTTGCATCATCCCCAATTGTCGAAAAGAAAATTTACAACATATAGAAGAATGATGATATACATAGAATTTTATGGAAAAAAATTATGCCTATATCCAAGCACCTACAAGGGTAGAAAGGATCCTCCAGGCAAGATAAAAAAAAACATAAAATCAAGCATATGGGAACACAAACACAAAAACAACCTAATCTACCTATAAATAAGAGTTACCACCCTACTCCTCATCGACCAGTAGGTCATCCTACTCCTAATCTAGATCATTATATGGGGAGGGAGAAAAATACTACAAGGCTGGGATAGCAAGTGCAATACCCTCCGACTCTCCCACAACAAGGGCTAAGGAAGAAGGCCCCTCAAGGTCTTCTTTGTTGAGCTCTTGTGAGGTATAGGTCATCAATTTTGGGAAGATCGAGAATAGAGCCCAGATATCATCCATAGAGTTAAAAATGAAACTCACCAAAGTTCCATGTGTAAAACATGTGGGAGAAGAAGGAGGCACTTGAGATCCATTTCCAACCTCATTGAGAGGGGTAGTAAAAAAATCAGGGGACGCAGGGCCTGCCTCTGTTACAAGGACGATGCAAGCTGAAAAAAAATTCCAAATAAGGCAGCCCCTTCTTTCAACCTCCATTGGAGGCAAGATCATCCTCCAACTTACACTTCAGTGGAGGATATGAAATCCCCATGAAAGAAGTGAAAGGTGAGGAGGAAGAAGATGCATCCGCAACAAACACAACCGTGGTGTTCAACATGTCTACGAGCTGAGAAAAGGGAGGGATTTTTGGAAGGGATATAAAAAGAGGGGGATCCAAAGAAGGAGTGATGAATACCTACACCCTTTTGGGGTGAGGATAATCAACACCTATCGGGGGAGCTAGGATAAAATCAAAGGTGATTGGAATTCAAGTAGGCACAACAAGAGAAGACAAAAAAATAGAAGATGATATAGAAATTGGGGCCACTAGCTCTCCCTCTATCTTCTACAAGGTTGTGTTTTCAATGATGAGAGATTTCATCAGCTACAAGAACTTGAAGGCATAGCCTAAGAAGAGGCCAGAGGCTGCTCCTCAACCACATGAGTATCCTTCACAATTGTGGCCAGTGGAAGGATAGGTTCTTGGGTAGGAGCAAGAGGAGGAAGCGTATGGGAAGGAGAAACCACAGGAAGATAAATAGAAACCAATACCTTGGTGATAGGCATCTTCTTTTTCTCTACCTTAGGGGTAGGTAGAGAAGTAGTAGGAGGCCATAGAGGTCGAGATGTAGGAGTAGCACCACAAGGACCTTTTCCTTTGCCATAGACAATGGGCCTAGGAATCATGGGTAAGATAGGAAGTTCAAAGACCTGGAACTTAGATTTTATCCATGTAGGCACCATCATATTTCCCATATGATGCATTGGAGCAGGAGCCAAAGAGGTTGCAACTGGTTGAGAAGTAGAAGTGGGAGCATATGACATGGAAAAAGAAAAAGTCTCTTAAGCATAAGCAATTTTATCCTTTCCCTTTTTCTTGGCAGAAGAACCAACTTGTTGTTGCATGATCATGGAAGCCTTCATAGAGATTACATAGGGGGACACTAGATAGCTAACCTTAGAACCTGAGCTCCCAATACTATACTTAATATGAGCCTTATATAGAAAATCTCCCCTAGGAGGGAGAGGTTCGACCAAGGTAGGCCAAAAGTGATCTAGTGCCAAACTCCCATGTGACACCAGTGGTTTATAACTAGTGTTGTGCACTACGTGCAAAAAAACTTCATGAATTCATTTAAAAAATATATGAACATTGAAGGTGACACAATTCATAGAGGTAAGCTAGGGGATTCCCAACCTAATTTAGAATAGATTAGACACTAGAATGTTAACAAATGAAGCATCGGAAGTCTTGGGTCCTACCAATATTTACAAAGAAATAGAGCCTAAAGGAGCAACTGAGATTCTATCATGTGCACGAAGGGTGGATTTTGACTCTTCGTACTTCTCCCTATGCCAACCATTTATGAACAACATCTCCTTTTTTACCACATTGACTGACTCATTGGATCAACTAAAATGCCAGTTAAGACGGGTATGTGCAGGATCATCATGGAAAAAATAGGCCAGTAAGTGGCAATAAAAAGATAGAAAATCACAGTTAGACAACTTGACATAAAAATTTGAATAATTTATCTATATTATTTCAAAAAAATGTAAAAATAGAATCTGTAGTAAATTGAATGTAGTCTCTAAGCTACTATGTCGTTATTTAAAAAAATAAATCTATTTGGTGAAAATTTGAAATCTCAATGGAGTAGTATTTAAATTTCAGGGTAAAAATAAGAAGTAGGTGTTTGTCTAACCACCCTAACCACAATAAAATGATAATATTTTTTTATAAGCTTTTAGATATAAGTAGAGGACTCATATCTCGATGTGATCCATATTTTTTTATAATTTGTTTCCAAGTAAATAATTAATTATGAATTTTTTATTACAACTTTTAAAAAATATAAAAGCTCATCTGTCTAACCACCTTAACTTGGTCAAAAATTCATGAAATTCATTTTTTTCTTTAGTCCTATAGTATGCAAAGCATAGAATGTGACGCATGTTTCAGATTCAAAAAATGTGATACTATTGGAAAGTTATAGATGTTTTTCAATTAGCCTATCAATCAGGACTTTATTCTTAATTCTAATAGAAAATGAATAATAATTATTTATTAAATTCAAAGTAAAGCATAATTTATATTGGTGGAAAGCTGAGAATCTGCTCTGAAAACCCTTTTCGTTTCATCAATTTTGGGTAAAAAGAAAATCGTCAACCACATGGGCCATCATATGGCTTACATATCGCCACTTTTTGGCCCATCATGATCATGCACATACCCAGACATTTCCTTTGATTTAGGTGGGGATGTATAAAGGGGAGATCTATTTATTGATAGGTTCATCATGCGAGGTAAATGTTATGTTAGGTGCATCATTCACATTTTTTGGGGGAGGAGTATGCATGAATGAAACCATATTCACGTACCCAAATGGAACTACCTTAGATGATGCAGAAGATTGAATAATTAGATCATGACCTACATGAATTTCACTTTTGAATATCCAAGAGCCATTCTAACTATGTAGTTAGGGGTTGTAGATTGGCTCATAAGGCTACACACCTTGCAAAACACAAATCTACAACACACCTAAGACATGAGAGAAGGTTCCTCGATACCAAGAAACAAAAAAAAGATACTTCATGTCAGGTTCACCAAAAGTGTAGAGAAGGGGGATTCATCACCCCTAGAACTCCAAGTCACGAGAGAGTCCCAAGGAATGAACTACCCTATGTAGGAGTTGAGAAATCCAACTTTAGACTCCAAGATCACCTACATGCAAATGGATACCTATCACAAGGAAGAGAATGTATGGAGAAAACAAACAAGGGTTTGATGCTCTGAAAAATGGAGAAATTATATTATTAGAAAAAAAGGGAATTGATATATGAAATACAATGGGATCAATCCTTATAAAAGGAGATCATGCAAACCCTAAAGAAACCCTAATAGGAAAAACCCTAAAAGAAGCCCTAATAGGAAAAAAATTAATAATTAATATAATTATTAAATGTCACTTTATGCAAACTAACCTGAAATATTAAGAAGGGAATAAAGGTAACTTAATCAACATAATTAAGTTAAAAACTTTACTCTAACACCCTAAATACCTCAAATAGTTTAACAAGTTGGGAGAGAGGTTGAAAAGGAAGGGAAAGCAGTGCATCACTTTTCTTCTACTAAAGCCAGGTGTTTACAGAGTTAGAAGAGTTGGCTACAAAGGTTTTGATCTACTACATATACAACTCACTATCTAAGGATGACAGGGAAGATCGTGGAATCTAGTGCGACACACTGGCATCTCAAGGATGCACTATCATATCAAGGACATGTTGGCATCCTATACAGACAAAGGTATAGAAAACAAACATAAAACACTAAGAGACTACTAACTATCTGATTGTTTATATTTTTTAGTTTGATAGAAAGTACAAAAATGCAAAAAATAGAATATTTGAAAGGAAACTATTCTAGAAACAAAAAATATAGAAAGAGTTGGAAAAAGGTATCATTCTTCCCATGACTTTATTATTCAATTAGATCCACTTGAATGTGCCTACACACATAGAAATGGAAAAAATGTTGGATTGTATTTGAGGTTTGCCTCAGTCAAACCCTCATTTTGGTGTTTCCACCTCCACAAACAACCAAAATTTCACAAGATATAGAAATTGATAAAGAAAGCATAAAGTAATTAGTACAAGTAGATAGAAATCAAAGACAACTAAATTGTTATCCAATAAGCATGATGATGCAACCAAATAGAGAGATACAAAGTTACCTTCCTAACTATGAGTTCTCAAGGCCAATGGCGGAAGGGATATAGTGACACTACCACATAGAGAAGATGAAGCTTGAGAATCCAACCATGGTAATAGTGTTGCAATGAGAGTACACTTTTTTGAGCCAAATGAGAAGCTTGGAACAATAATAAAAATGGTGTAGAATCAAGAGTGAAGTGTTATAATGTGAGAGAGAGCATGAAATAATCAATGAGATAAAATCAACTAAGTTTGAACTAGAAAAATGGAGGCAAGAGACCAATTTTTTTGGTCAAAGGAGGTAGAGGACGTTACCTTTGACAACCAATGGAAAATGTAATAGTTATGAAAATACCTGGGGATGGAATCTTGTCAGGATGGTAGTGTGGTGCACGAAAATTCATTCACATTCCTGAAAAAATTCTTCTATTGGCACAAAAAGAAACAACCAGGTGGAAGGGACAAGGTGGTGACAGTGGACTTTGCATCATTGGGTTTTTCTTTTCTAAGGTAGGGGTATATAAATGGGGAATTTTCCTAGGGGTAAATTCACACCATTACAAATATGATCGAAGAATAGGATTCCTTCATCTAGGTTGTTTCAAATCTTTGGTAGGTTGTAGAGGTTATACTTAAAGCCCAACCCCCAAAAATATCTCCTTTTCTTTAGACACTCTTTTAACAAGTTATTTACTTATATTCTAAGTTATTTATGAGTTCATATATCTTGGTTAAAAGGTGTGTTACCCTCTTTAAAGGTATGTATTGTGGCTTAGGTTGCCACATGATGCTTTATATGCAGGAGATATGCCACCAAAGGATCTTGTAGAAATGAATTACGAATACAAAGATTAACTCTCTCCATCCAAGATGTTCTCTCCCTATATCAAAATTAGAGACACTAACCTAGGACATGCGGATATAGATGAATTCAAATGGAGAATCTATGATGAAGAAACTAGGACATGTGTAGCCATAACATTGGCTAATTATGGATTAGTGGAGGAAGCTACTTCCCCAGTTATTGTTCAATCCATGAAGTTGGTTCTAACATGTTCTCATTACCTATGATCACAAAAATAAAAGGATAATTGGATCAACAAGAGAGGTAGTATTGTATGTAAGTACAAACATTATTGGAAGAGTCTTCAAGATCCTTGCCTCTCCCCAATATGAGGCTATGAATATGAAGAAATCAATGGAGTAATTTGAGAACAATGAGGCAAGTAGTCTCGACCTAATCAACAATCAAATGTTGCTAAATCTTAGGAAAATGGCCGTCAAGATGGCCAAGGTGCAACACAAGAGTGAATTCCATGAGGACACCAAGGAATTGATCATCTTACTAAGTAGAGTGTTTGGGTATCCTCATGCTATGGATTTTTACCTGTGGATCGTCAAAAATTATCTTGACCATCAATGATAGCAAGAGAAAGAATATTGATTAGGCCACCCTAATTAGTAACATACACAAGAAATTGAGGATAGTTCTTCAAACCACCAAGTTCTATATGAAATCATACTTGGTGTATTTATTGGATACTCAAGCCACTTTTTAAGGATTAAACACAATGGGTTCCTTCTAGATTTGAGAGGTAACAATTCATGAACACTATCTTTAGTTGATATTGGAGGATAGTTAAATACCAATATCTATGTTGTCAATGATAGCTTTGTGTATACAATAATTTGAGGATTGGAAGGATATTTGTCGAGAAGAATCTTCTTTGAAGCCATGTCTGAGCTCAAAAGTTGGGGAAACTAGTATATTCAGTTCAAGCCATTTACATACATCCAAGTGGATATCTTTCATAGATCTCCATATAAGCTACCAAAATATCTGATGCAGGAACATCCAAGTGGTGTAGGGGAAATCTTGCATCAAAATTTAGAAAAGGGAAAAAATACTCACTTACAATTTTTAGTAAGTCGGCCTAAACAGGCTCGTATGGACCTATAAATTTACCCCAAGGAGTGGAGCTTAAAAAAATTTCTAGTCATGAAAGAATTGTCTCAATATCCTACATGATTTGGGAGATATTAAAGTTTTCATCCCGAGAAATTTTTCCAATGCAACTTCAAATTCAAACATGAAAACCTTAGAGGCCCCAAAATAGCTCGAAAAGTTGACAAATCAATCTTCAATGGCTTAGAGTTGTAGATCTCTTTGAGAGATTTCCAATGATATGTTATAATAGAAAATTAGACACCCATATCAAAATTTATGGCCTTGCGAAGTCACCCCACTAAAAAGTGAATTTCATTAAAATTTCTTCCTACGCAAGAAATCAAATGATAAGAATTTTGGTGCCAAAACAAAAGGGATAGTTGAACTTTCTAGAACATTCTAGGGTGGTTATTTGGGTAAAATAAAAGGGTGAAGTGGGGTTGTAGAAGGTGGCTCAATTAATGCAGATTGTGGCTCTGAATTATATATTTTAGTTTCATATTTGATTATGTTGTAATGAATCAATCCCATGAGGTTATAGCATTGTAAGTTCTAAATTTGTAATTTCATTTTCTGAAAAATAATTGAAAGTGAGTTATTCTCTATCTCCCATCTTCTCTGTTGGTATCTATTATTATGATTTTTGAGGGTTTCAAGCGGTGTGGTCCTCATCAATATCCATCTGAAAAAGTGATACTACTATAGGTTTTTAGGAAAGTGGTGGAAATACATAAATTAATAGCTGAAAAGCACATGTCTAGGTATTCTTTTTGAGTAAAGATTGGAGTATATTCATGTGCCAACATGGAAAATGTTAAGAATGCAAAAACATAATTGGCTAGGTACTCTTTGGAAATGTATAATAATCCCAGAGGCAGGTTTTACCCAATTGGGGAAATTAGCAAGGTAATATGATCCTTCTTCATACATAAGCCTAAGATTGAAGACCATTGGGAAAACTACGAAGAGGAATTTCAAGTAAGAATGAAATATTACTGTCGGTTGATAGTAAACTTAATTAAAAATTGTATTGAAGCTTGAGTATCAAAGGAGCTCAAAGATAATGGGAAAGTCTTAGATCCCATCTAAAATAGGCATCATATTTACAATCAACCGATCTTCAATAAATATTATTATGTGGAAGAATATGATAACATCGAGACAAGGGAAACTAATATCATAGCTCACTCTCTCAAATGGCTTAAGTCTCCTTCTCTGATATGGAGCTACCAAAACCTGATAAAACCACAAAGAAAGCCCAAGTAGGTTAAAAATTCTATACTACAACAACCAAGACCAAGAAGGTTTCACCTCCCAAGGGTGTAGGAAAGAAGAGGAAAGATAAAGAATGAATCGACACTAGTTCGAGTGAGGAGGAAATTGAATAAGAAGAAACTTTAGTCAAAAGAAAAAGGAATAAGTAGAAATTCAAGAAAGATTTGTTGAGAGCGAGGTCCATCAAACCCATTCTTCCACCTCTCCACACGAATCCTCATTTCCTTCACTTCATCATTCTACAATGCCCCTTCCATCTCTTCCTCCATTTCATCCACCCTCTCCAACCCCTAATACATCTTCACCTCCTCCACCCCCACTTCCACCTTCTCCTCCACATGACCTTCCCCCTCTTACTCAAGAAGATTAACCAAATGTTCAATAGGAGGAAGCATCGAATAAAATAGTGATAGAAGAGGTAGTGTTGGAGGAAAGAGAGATTCAAAGATAAGTTATTGTTGAGGAAAAAACATCTGAAGAACATGCAAAGAAAGAAGTGGACCAAGAAAAATAAGCTCAAGATGAATAGGTCCAAGGAGAGAGGGAAATAGGAACTAAAATTGAGGAAAGGGAGATTGAACAAGTTGAATCAAAAGGCTCCCATAACATAAAAATCATCCCCTCTCCCCCAAGAGATTTGTCCTCCAATGTGCCTATTTGGCTTAACCACATAATTCAAAGGAGATAAAGGACATATGTGGAAGTTAGCTTAGAAAATAGCTCAAGAATACTATAAAAAGCCTTCTAGTCTTTGATAAAAAGAAGGAAAAGGGCTAGAAGGATATCCATCTAACCATGTATGATAAAGGAAACAAAACAACTCAAATAGCCATCCATTTGGTGGATAAGTTTGAATATGAAATGAAGCCGAAGGACTACCAAATTAGGAAAGTTTATTTGGGAGTGCAAACAAGGGAAGGAGAACAATAATCTCTCCTGATGTATGTTTTTGCTATCCTAAAAAGGATGCAAAAATATTAGAACACTAATGAGGAGCTTAAATCTCAAGTGGCCCAATTGACTAACTATATTTGAAATTTGATTGGACTAGTAGATACAACTGCTCCTAAGTCCAAATTACAAGATTCATTCAAGGGATAGGTTAGACATTCTGACCTTGAAGGATGGATTCTAGCAATGAAGTAATGGAAGTATAATTTGTTGGCCTTAGCCCATAGAGTGCTAAGGAAGGTGATAAATTCTTATCATTACATTAGTGACGAGGATAGTCTAGCCCAAAACATTTATGTGGGTATAGACAAGGAGCTATTGATTTGGGAGGATTACATCCCAATTTTTTAGAAAATAAAGGTAGTGCCTATGGAAGATCTAATCAAATTTTTATTAATCGTAGAAGAAGATCTAGACAAGATTCTTGAATGGTTAAGGTCTGTCAAGAGTTAAGATCTTGAATAAGTATAAATCCAAATTAAATAAGAATAGAAGTCTAGCTAAACAAACTATGACAAAGATTCAATAGTTTATTGAAGACTTGGATTACATATTCTAGAAAAAATCGATTTTGGTGATGGCTTGTAGTAAAATGGTAGAAGAGCTAAAAAAATTAATGCAAGGTCAAGTTACCCAAGTTGTAATAGATTCGATGGTGAATAAAAATACAAAGCTTCACAACTTCTAGGAAGAGTTGTCCACCTTTGTCAATTTGTAGGAATAGATGGAGAACTTTGACTTCAATTAGAGAATAAAAATTTAGTATCATCGAGTTCCACCAATGGACAAGATGAATGAAGAGATATTTTCCTTCACTGATAGCTTCCCTAGTTGACTGGAGTCACATTTTTCATTTTGTGCTTTATATTTGAATAACTGTTATAATAGATCAAGGCCTAGGTTGTAATATTAGAACTGGAGTTTGATTTTAATTTACTTCAAGTTAGTTTTTTTTATTCCTTAATTTAGGTTTAGTTAGTCTTAGAACTAAAACTGAAGCACCTAGTTAGCTTTTAGCTATATTTAAGTTAAACTCAATCAGATCTGGGGTGCTGAAATTAGCTTTAGTTTTCTTTTTGTTTCAAATCCATAATTCTAGGAACTTAATATCCTATATAATTTTGATTTTAGATCATTTCAAAGGATCCTGTTTTGATGTGTTGGTGCACGATAAACTTATAAATTCTCAGCATGGGTTTCCTACCAACTTTGTGAAGATCATATTTTTGATAAGTCAAAGGATTATGCCTATTTTGAATGCATCTCAATTTGGTGTATTGGTAATGGTATGATTGTTTTATTTTTCTAATTTGAACAAATTAATGGAATCTTGTATGTTTTTGTAGAATTAAGTAAGATTTTATCTCAGATCTATTCATGTTTGAAGGCATTCTAATTGAATAAAATCTAAAAAGATCTTATGTTTGGTTATCTTTCCCTAAAAAATTAAATCATTGTTAATAATAGATGCGTGAATGAATATTTTCTTTGATGATGGTTTGTGAGATTTTTTTAAAAAATTTACAGTTGATTAATGAAACAAGCTTTATCATTGTCCATTTAAATTATAATTCATTTAATTCTTCCTCATTACCTTAAATCCTTTGGATTTTCTTTTAAGACTAATTTGAAATAATTGAGAAAGAGTATTTAATTGATATAGATATGTTATAAAATCTGAACATGTAATTCATTTCCCGAGTATTAGATCTGATATTTTCAATTTCCTATTAGTAATATTATTTCTAGAAAAACTAACCTAGGTCCCCTATTGAAACACGTTAATAATGACCAATTTATTGTCCCACATGGTTAAGACCTAGCTATAAAGGAATATTGGAGTATATTTCTACTTTTCAAAAGGAGCAATAACTCATTAATACTTAGCAAGTTGGATGTGCTAACACTGCCCTCAATAGAAATGGCACTAGGAGGTCTTGAACATTAGCCAAGATGGAAAAAAATCTCCATTTCCTCAAAAAAATATCATAGATTCTTTAGATCTTCCCCCAAAAAAGGAGATATGACAAAATTATTCCAAAATAGGAAGATAAGGAGTGATAAGAGTAAGAAAAAAGGTGAAACTTCAAACCCCATAGCAACACCACTAAACCTAGATCTACAATCTTTGCCTATAAGTCTAATTTCACCATAAAATGTAACTTTTTTTGTGCCTCCACCATTAATGATGGCCTTTTCACAGTAAATGAAAGTTCCCCATTAAGCATGGGAGGTCCTTTACATGAATTTCCAAAGAACCTAGAGAAATTCAATCCTAAATATGTATATGGTGAATCTATATGTGAGGACCACTATGAGGCCTACTATTTTGACACGTAGTTTGACTTTATTTTGATTAGAGAATTTGGATATGATATGTGTTTAGACTATTTTGGATGATATGGACATTCAATAGTATGCTTGCTTCTTGTTCATGATATTTCTTGATGATTATAGATATATGTTATGCTCTTTATATTTGCATATGCTCATGTTAATATTCTTGTCATGGAAATAATGGATAAGTGTGCTTATGATATTAAATTAATGAGATATACAATTGAGTTGAATGATTATCCAACTTACTCTATAACATTGCAATGATATAGTTGTGAATTGATAAAATATGTCAATTAATAGAGAAATTTTGATAAATTGTGGATATTGATATTTCATTTAATTGATGTTAGAGGTTAGGTATGTTGAATATATGTATATATGAGATTATTGACTTAGTTTATTCGATTATCATGCATTGGATATATTGACATGTGGCTTCGAGTGTGGAGGTACATGCCCATGGCCAATGGGATTGGAGGTGACCAAGGATACCCGATTGTGTCAGCCAAGTGAAACCACTATGGTCCATTTGAAGAATGGACCATAACCTCATTATGTTGTATTTTATTTGTGATTAAAAATATTTAATGTTTAATCTTGTGATTATGTTTATTTTTAAAGTTAATCAAACTTTTGATTAGGGTTTTGGGGCATTTTGGAAATTCTTTTATTATGTTTCAATTTCAATTTCTTTTGAGGGTTTAAAAAGGTTAAATTAGTCCTTGGAATGGGTTAATTGACCCTAATTTAACCCCTATGATGGTTATCTATGGGTTAGGGGTCAAATCAAGCCCATAACTTGTGAAAATTGCAAGTTGTGACCCTTCTTAATTAACCATTAAGAAGTGTGACGGATTTTGGGGATGGGAGTGGAGTGTTGGATCCAAAATCTCATTTATGAGATTTGAAGGATTTTGTTGAGTGTTGAACACTCTTTGGCCTTTCACTTCCCCAAGATTTCTCACACATGTGTGAAAAATTGTGGGGAGGTGTGTCCATAGGAGTGAATAGGAGGTTGACATGTGTCACTCTCTCTTCCAAGGGTTTCCAACCCTTGAATCCTATGTCAACCCTTTGGAAATCCAAAGGAGAGGCTCTTCTTTCTTGTTTTGGTGGTTGGATTGCTTTGGGGAAGGAAAATTTGGCTTGGTCTTGGAGAAGTAGATATTTGGAGTTCATATTTAACCCTTCTCTATTGTTGGCTTGGATTTGAGGTAGGTTTTATTCTACCTTTATGTATACTTCTCTTTTTCTTTTATCTCTTGTTTGGAAATGTGAGAAGATGGTTTATGTGGATTGTTTGTTCTTTGTATGTGCCTTTTCATTTCCATCTGTTTGGGTTGGGGTTGTATAGGATATACTCACCCAATGTGGGAAGAGAATCCTTGTGGGGATAGGAATGAGTAGGAACCTCTATGAGGAGATTGTTCCTCCTTTGAGAAGGAGAGGCAAAAAAAAAGATGGGGGTATAAGTACCCAAATTTTTTCCATGATATTATGATGTATTGGGAGATTGTTTTATGGAGGATGTATGATATGAATGAATTTGATGAATGGGCGGATTGGAGAAGAAGAAAGATTGTGTTGTTGGTTATTTTTACTTGCTAATAGGTCTCCCCATATAGAAGTAATGTCCGCCTCTATTCCCATGTTTATATTCTTATAGAATCCTTAGGTAATGTGTAAATCTTGGTTGGGAATATTTTTTTTGTGTGTTATGGTTTGGGATGGCTTGCTTATGCTATTGTTGTGTGTACCTGTATGCTTGGTTACCTCCTAGCTTGGGGGTGGTCGGTTTTCCAACCCAAGGTTGGGAGGTGAGCACTACCTTGGCCATGGGAGAAGATCACTGTGTATTTCTTGTGTAGCTTGTAGATGCTTGTATAAACATGCAGCCTTGAAAAGATCATTATTGTCTCACTTAAAGATGTGAAAATTTCCAAGTTATTGTGTTCTATGCATGCTAGATATTTAGAAGTTATAGCAACACTCTTATAAGTTGTATGGAGTTTGATTGATAGGGTAATAATGTATGAGAACACTACCATATAATGTTATTTATAACTGTTGTAAATGGGAGGTTGGGAAGTACTTTGCCAGTGATGTATTTTATGAATAAATACCAGTAAATGTATGGATAAAAAAAAGGATGAATCTAACGTAATTTCATTTTATTGATAGCAAATAGTTTTCTCAAAAAAAGGAACTAAGTGTGAGGAAAGAATAGACAAAGGAGTTCATGGTTTTCTATTTATTTTTTCAATATCTGACTCATGAATAAATCTATTTGAGAATATGAAAACCATATTATTTCACTTGTTTAAAAAGAAGTAACACGTTTTTTTTTTTAAATCTAAACAAATCCGTGAAAGAGTGAATAATAACCATGTTCTTAAAAGGAATATATCCCTGGTTCCTAAAGCTATCTACCTTAGAAAATGACTGGTTAAATCAACACCAGTGGAGAAATGGGCACATAATAATATGAGCATGGTACTTCTATTATAAAGTAATATCAGGAGGATATAATTCCTTCGTTAGGAAATCTCTTATTTAAAGGAGTCATATATATGTATATATTAATATAAATACTTCAAATGGGAAGAGCCCTTGATGCAGGGTGCTACTGTTGTCTAAGTTTTCTACTGCATGCTTGTCACTCTAGAAAGGATAAGTTTTGGGGCCTGAGTTATTTAATTATAGTTATGCATTTGTCCCATAGAGAATATAAAAGAAAACAATAGAAGTAAATAATGATGTAAAACATTGTGTAGACTACCACTGTTTAATCTATAGAATCTCAGAGCATTTTATCTCTAGTTATTTTGAAAGTTCATTCTTAGATTTCTCTTAAACAAGGAGGAGTATATGTGCATCTAAATAAGAAGTTTCTAGAATAAAAAAAAATGTGAAACTAAGCTATGCAGTGTTGGCACCACAACAGGTGCAACCGACACATTATACCGTCTTCTATCCACTTCCTCTCTATATGTAGTTAGGGTCACTCTTTGCCTCAACCAGCTTGCAACACCTCTAAGCATTAACCGCCCCACCATTGATCGCCCTCGTAGATTTGTTTGCCTATGAATTTTTTTTTGTTATTGCATTAGCGGCCATCACTAGTTCACCCATATCGCTCAGATGAGGTAGAATTCTTTTAAGACAGTTGCAAACTTGGTAGTGTGTTTCCTTTTCTTGCATCGAGTCCCATCACCATATCCTTCCCTCTACGCATGCAACCTTCATTGATTGCAGATATGAGATACAAAGGGAGACTTGGGAAAGTGTGGACTTTAATTCTTAGGGTTGTAGTGCTAATCCTTCGATGTATAATTGATGAGATCCTTGCATGAATGAATCTGCCTAGCATGATTGTTAAACTTGTATTCCCCTTGATATTGGCACATAGGATTATACTGAGACCATATATTCCTTCCCTATGAGATAGAGTAATGATAGCTTTGAAGGTGAGATCTAGTCTGCAATTTATAATCATATTCCATTTTGCAGCAGTTAAAGTTTAGAGAAATTTCAGCAATAAAGTTTCAAATCACGTCTAGTGTCATTCCCATCCACGGGATATAATGGAGGTTAATGTAGATAGGCGTGGACGTTGGGATAGGAAGTCTTCAAATTGTATGATAATTTTTAGTGTGGAGATATCGATATACCTAACCAAATTTATTCACTGCCAAAATAATTCAAGCCTCTGTCAGTTGCATCACCCACAAAACCATTGTAATGAGTAGAAAATTTCTGATAGATATCTGCAGTAGATCAGCAGGGGAGATCTTAGATGTGTTTTGACGGTAGTATAGGTAGCCAAAATAGTGACTTAACCACATATGTAGCAGTGAGTTAATAATAACAATAAGAAATTTAAATGTTTTGTTTCTGGCTGGAGCCATGATCCGTCCATTTACCTTGCGTCCGTACACAAGCACAACCATTTAAAAATATCATGGCATTTATTCTTGAGCATAATCAAAATCAAAATCATTAATTTTGTGATGTGTTGTTAAAGAAAAAAATCAATTATTACTTTTACTGTGGTAATGACCGGTATTAATATTTTGTTAATTAGTCTCGTATTAATCATCTCAAGTAGGATACGGTTGTCATGACTTGAGAACAGTATTGATGTCATGTGACTGGATAGATATATTTATTCTTAGGTAATCCTGCAATCCTTATTTGATCTTCATTAAAAAGATTAATGCAAACTCTCTTTCAAATCAGTAAACAGAATAAGATGGCTCAACCTATAATTCAGTATTATATTCTTCTCAAAATAATGGCATCTATTGGTAATTCCATTCATAGTAGTGTTAGGTTTAAAAATAAATAAATAACAAAATCATAGATATCTTTCATGTGAAATGGAAACTCTTAAAATAAAATAAAATATACACTAAAGGAATAACCACAACTCTTTATGGTTGTAGATATTTAATATAAACTAAAAATAAAAGAAACAGGTCCAAGTAAATTTTAAAAAGAAAGAAAATAAAAGTTGAAGGAAGAGCTACGTGACTTATATAGGTTAAAATAAAAAAAATTAGAAGTAAGGTTGTCATTTATTAGATTTTGAGTTAATTTCTTTTTATTTTAAATTATAGTTAAAGTTCTTTTATGTAAATATCTACTCTTTAAAAAAAAATAATAATAAATAAGAGTTGTTAATTTATTCACACATAATATGTAGATGATATATAATATTGGTATTAAATGTAAGGAATTAGGATGTTATAATTTTTGGAATATGTTAATATGATTAATTTATTAATAAAATTTAGTATTAGTAATAAAATTGGCTCAAGCAAATTATTTTATGTTTTTAGAAAAATTTAGCATTGCTAAGTGAATACTCAATCTTGTATGAATCTAATTTTTGTATTATATGAGGAAAATTTTGGGGGAAACTTGTTTAGTAATCATGATTTATAAAATAAGCTAAGATATTAGGTATGGGAAGATAAAATCTAGATAGGATTTGGGTAGTCATTGTATGTTCGTACTCTATAGGATTAGGCATCATCACTATCAACAATCCACATTTTTGGAATGAGCTAGACTTTCTTTTCAACCTTCAATTACCCAAGAAGACTAGGCCCAAACCAAGCACCCACTATTAGCACAAATAAATAAATTGAACATTATTTCTTTTCACCTAATTCTACCCATGATGGCTAGTAAACTTGTTATCGTCAAAAAGGGTGTGTGTTGGACTTCATACAATCGCTCATCCTATCTCGTTCCCTGCTCTTGGGTGTTGTTTCATTTATGTTTTTGTTTGAACAACATCACTCAATGTGTAAGTCAAGCTAACACATCTAGCCTGGCTAGCATATTTGGTAGTCTTGTTACCAATTTTTTTTTTTTGCATTTTTAACCTAAGGATAAATTATAGGCATTACACTATAACAACATAAGATCATGTGAGGAAATTCAAAGAAATCTATAATAGAGCTTTGATTCATCACCAAGATATGGTTAGTAGGTTATTCCCATAATTTCTAGGGGAGTTTGCTTACAATTGGTACCTTAACTTTCCTAGAGGAGGAATTACCACATGGCAAGATATTGAAAATAAATTCATCAATTAATTTAAGATATAAATAGATCCCACTATGTTATACCATCAGTTTGTGTCTTATAAGAAATAACCTAATGAACCCATTAGTATCTACAACATAAGGTTTCACAAGACATACAAAAGGTTGGGTGATCAATACCTTATGCTTGAATTAGTGGCAACTCAAACATCCTTTAAATCCTTGGACCCCTTAACCAACTTATTCCTTAGAATATTACCCAAAGTTAGTAGGGATACTTTGGAAAAATATACAATGAATTCATCATTTTTCTTAAAAATGGATCTTTAAGAAGAAAATCCTTCTAGATCACTGCCATCACTAGGTTTAGCTGGCATGAGAAATCATATCCCCATGATCAATAGTACCTTGATAAACCATTTAACCTTGATGAACCCCGTACCGGGGGTAGAAAATTTACCATAAAATTTGTTACCCTATCAACTAGTGAACCATCAAACCCATAGTACACATATGCTTACATATCCATGTTATGGGAAAGAAGTGAACATCACTAATGAGATGAGATAGTCAAGAGGGGCATTTTTCAAACAACCACAAAAATTTCCAGACTCAAGACAAAATGGTCATCTGGCTTCTAAATTTGAATCAATAAAGAAAACATTATCATAGGTTAGAAATGAGCTCACCCACTTAAGAGTTAATCCTCCTGATGGAGGAAGCCCCAAAAATCAAAATTATAATCAGAACTACAAACAGAATCAAAACAACAGTCAGAATAATCATGGTTTCCAAGGTAAAATTTTCAATTGTAATGAATGACCATACCTTAGAATGCTAGACCAAACAATAAAGGATACCCAAACCCTCTAAAAATTGAAAATGTGGTAAAATATTCAAATACTAATGGTTGTAGGTTCCATGAAAAATTTGATAATAAAGAGGCTAACTATCTAGAGATGCAGAGGGTATCTATAATTATGTAGGGGAACACTCATACCTCTCCTAAAAATATGAATGCAGCGATGCCAGATTCTTATGCATTACTGAGTGAAGGAATCTTGAGTCATCATTTAAAAGAAGAGGAATTTAATTTCCCTTTCAAAAAAGAGAATGAACTTGAAAATATCAATATCTTTGATTTTCAACAAAATAGAAACAATTACAACTTGAGAAGAAAAAGAGAACCATTAAATAATGGAGTTATAACTAGGTTGGGCCCTAATCCTCCAGATCCCCATGCTAAAAATAATCCCATTTCTTCCCAAGGGACCCTTTGGAGGTAATTCTCGACCTAGTAATTTCTCGATCTATAAAACCCCTAGTCCAAATGAGGAAAAATATAGTGCATTAGAAGAACTAAAGACGACAAAAGCTAATATCTCTATTTATGACATGTTCAAGAGTTTTCAAAACTAGAAATATGCATTGTTTAAATATTTGGACAACTCTTGAACTACACTCACCAACAATCTTCCAAAGGATAAGGGTCAATCTTTAAGTTCCTCCAATGCAATGTCTACAATATTCAAAGGAAAAAATGGAGTTCCCCCATTCTTTTTGAGTGTTTGAATGTTTGGAAAGAACCTGCATAATTTTTGATTGATTCTAGAGCCTCATATAATGTGATGCCATACTCCATACATCAAAATTTAGGAATGACCCCAAAACCTACCAATAGAGTTGTAGTACAACTAGATAAGACTGAAGTGAAGGTCATAAGAGAACTAAAAAATGTATACATGCAACTAGCATTAAATCCTAGAATTCAAGAGTACATTGATATAATGTGGTATACATTCCTAAAATGTATGGAATGTTGCTCAGTAGAGAATGGACTAAATGTTTAAGGGGATGGTTTTCCACTGATTTCACCCAACTATAGTTACCTTGGAGAGGATTGAATAATCAAATCAAGATTGATATAGAAACTAAAGTAAAACACATGATTACAGAGTAAAATTATCCTAACAAAGTAGCTTTCATAGAATTGGACTTAGGAGTATACAAAATGAATGATATCATTCTGATGTCCTTAGCTACAAATGAACAAAAAAATGAAGACAACCTCATCAAAGGATTGCAAGAGTTTGAGTCTTTTGATCTTATTTTCCAATATTTTTTAGATAAAATGTATGCAAATATGACCAACCTTGGTAAATATATAGACGATTCTAGATTTTTTTTCTAGGATGATGTTGGGTTAATTAAAAATATCATTCAAAGTTTTCATGCCCTACTTTCCAAGATGCATTGGCAAGATTGAAGATGATACATTACCAAAAAAAAAGATATAGATTGAAATGAAGCATCAATATCAAAGAACTAGTTTGAACAAGGTGAAGTTATTAAAAATCATGATCACCAGGTATTAGAGGATAAGTAGAGTACATATGAAGATGTATTCGAGTTTCCCTCAAAATACTTGCAAAAGAGGGAGGAATTTTGCCTACAAGGGAAATCTCATATGCGTTTGAAGATTAAATAGTGAGAAATCCTTGTGCCTTTACTCAAAGAGATAACCGTGTAAAAAAGGAAGATCCATGACCACTATTCCCTAAAAATAAAATTGTGTTTAAGCTTAGGTTTGATGGATCTAAGTGAATATAGGGAAATGGTTTTGGGATTGAGTTGATCAACCCACAAAGTAAATAATTTTTAGAAGAGTTCAGGTTGTTGTTTACTTGTACAAACAACGTGATAGAGTATGAAGCATCAATCATAGAATTATAGATAGATAATCAAAAGAAATTTAAACATTTATTCATGGAAGGAGGTTCCCAACTGATCGTAAGACAAGTTAGGAGTCATTATTCTTTCCATGAAAAAAGGTTATGTGCTTACAGAAATAGGATATGGAATTTGATCAAATATTTCAAAGCCTTCAATATAAAATCTATTCCCATCAGAAGGAACTACATTGCAGATGATTTTATTGTCTCAAATATCTCTCTATAACCAATGAGCAGGTCTTGTTTTAAGAGATTCTTTGTGGAGATGGTGCCTAAACCATCAGTTCTAGAAAATATTACAAATTTTCAAGTGTTTGAGGATGACATATCCTCAAATTCATCATTAATTTTAGAATTTTTGCAGCTTAAATCATCGATGAATGTGACAAGGATCCATTTGAATTGGTCTAGGATGACATTATTAATTTAAAGACTAACACCATTTCTAAGGGAATGATTTCTTTATAAATGATATTTGACCATGAAAATATAACAAGACTTCAAAAAGTCACCTCTAATTTAGGTGGAGGTAAGTGTGACTCTCACAATCTAGGAGATAAAGAAGATAAGAGAGAATTTTTTATTGGTTAGGTCTGCACAACTAAGGAAAGAAATGGTATAGTAAAATCATTAAAAGATTATAGAGAAGTCATTTCATATAGCTATGAAGAGTTGAAGACTTTTGATACTTCATTAATTACTCATACTATTCCTCTAAAAAAGAGACTAAGCCTTTCAGATAGACATAACGTCCTATTAATTCATTACTCAAACCTTTGATCCAAAAAGAGGTTTAGAAGCTATTGAGTGTTAGAATCATTTACCCAATGATACATTCAACTTGGGTTGCAAATCTGGTACCAATAAGATTTAGAAAATGGAGAGATTCGACTATGTCAATTTTAGAAATTTGAACTAAGGATATGAGAAAGATAATTATCCACTTCCTTCACCAGATGAATTCTTACAAATAGTGAATGGATCTCAAATTATGTCATTCCTAGATGGATATTCAGGTTAAAATCAAGTCATGGTTTGAGAGGAAGACAAATTAAAGATAGCCTTTACTAGTAAATGGGGAATATTTGCATATCGAAGGATGCCTTTTAGTATCGTAAATGTTGGAGCTAATTTCTAGAGAGCGATAGATATAGATTTCAAGGGATTGATCAGGAAATGCATCATCATATACATGGATGACCTCATGGTATTCTCCAAGAACAAATTTGACCATGTAAGTGACTTACTTAAGATCCTCCAACAATACAAAGAGTCAAGTATTTCAGTTAACCCAAAGTACATTTTTGGAGTTACTGAAGGGAAACTCCTAGACAACATAATTTTTGAGAAAGGTATTGGAATAAAACCTAATAGAATTGGGTCCATTTTAAATTTACCATTGCCCAATAGTAAAAAGGATCTGAAATCTTTCTTTGGAAATATTAACTTTTTTAGAAAGTTCATTAGTGGATTTTTAGAGATTGTACACCCTTTGAATTATATGTTGAAGAAGGATATAAATATCGATTGGATTGTAGAAACAAAGAAATATATCCAATAAATTAAGGAAATCATAGTCAACACACCCATGTTGTCTAGTCTAGATTACAAAAAGCCCTTCAATATCTATAATTTTTCTTAAGAACATTCTTGTGTTGGTGTTCTAACTTAGAAGAGAGATGATGGTGATGAAAGTCCAATAGATTTCATGAGTTCTCCATTTAAAAATGTGGAGATTAAGTACCCCAACCTAGATAAATAATCTTTTGATCTTATGAAAGTTGTAAAGAAGTTAAAACATTATATCCTAAGAAGAAAAGTGATAGTTGGAGCCTTAGCTGTCATTGTTAAGTCTATGCTGATATCAAATAAACTCAAAGAACGAAGGGGAAAATGGATGGATATTATATAGGAGTTTGACATGAAAATCCAACTAGGTATTTTTTAGAGGATAATATTCACCAGTTGGTGAATAGTAAATATCGGCCAAGTTAAATTTGGCAAATAAATCACAACCAACAAGGTGGTCAAATCACCCATATTTTATGAATTATCGATCCAATGCATTTCCATTCGCCATCAATTTATTTTATGAGGAATATTTAAGTAATATTTTTGCCTTAAAAAGCTACGCATTTCAAATGGACCGATTAATACTTTTTCTTGGAATCTCATAAGAATGTATTAAGTCACCTACATATTTGCTAATACTATTAAAATAACATTGTGTATTAGGACATGTTTCACCATTCACTATGTGTGAGGACCCATTTCATCGATTAAAATTTTACAAATAGTTGCTTATGAGGGCCTATTTTGCTAATAACATTAAAAATTTATTACATTTGAGGACATATTTTGCCAATTACCATGACACCTCCATGCTAATCATAGGGCCATAATCACCTTGGAAATTACAACGTATGTGTTCCGTCAAGGTTTGATTCAGACAACACTTAAATGTATCATTGTATAATCATATGAGATTCACCAAATTTTTACTACACAATTTAAAAATCTCATGAAATTCACCAAATATGGATTGATATAAATACAATCAAAACTCTGATTTATTCTTACACATTTTGTTTAGTTTTGAATTTGTGAACTCTCGATTCAGAAGTTGGACTTGGAACCTTGATCATAGGAAAGTTACAAACTTACAACATAGGAATTCGTGTATTAATAAGTAGCAAGTCAGTGAAAACCTAAAGGTAAGTGATCATTCCTTCATAGTGTTATAATAATTTTTCATCTCTTTTCTATTCTTGCTCTGATATTAAAGATGATATTGAGTAGGGAATGGGATCTATATTATGTCCTTAAAAATAAGATATTTTTTTCTATATTTTATTCGAAGTGAGAGATCAAGATGTTGAGCAGAAAGCACAACAATGGTAAGACTCCTCGGGGTGGTGAAGGGATTGGGAGGCCATCAAAACACACAAAACATAGAGGTACTATAGAGTCTTAGTTTGGAATTGGTAATGTTTCTAATCCATCAGATCAAGATGGAAATACATCATCAACTCTTGCACCAAATATTAATGAAGGCATTCACAATACCTCATTGGAATGTGGGATTGAGTTAATTGAGCCAAATGAGGATGGAAATGTTGTAGAAGATGTTCCAAGGGATACCCTGGTTAGACAAAATGAGATAATTTACTTGGATGAAAATTTTGGTGTCGTAGATAATTTTGGTAGCAAGAAAATAAAATACAAATAAAAAATAGGGCAGGAGTGGGAAATGATAAGAAATTTTTAGATTGATTGGGTGTCAAAGTACTCATTCATTGAACTAATGGAGAATTCAAAAAAATATGAACCTCCAATAGAATGAAAATGTAAGATTTATAGTTGGAAATGTAAAGGAGACAAGAAGTTGTAGCTAAATCTTGACACTATAAAAAATAATATCAGTAAAGTTTATGAAAAACAAATCATAAATGGAAAGGAAAAATTAGCAGTAAGATGGAAATCCAAGGAAGAATGTCTTCATGTTAAGTATGCCCTGGAATATGATGAGAATATGCAAAGAATGGTGAATCTTGTTGCATGTGGAGGTTCAATTAAAGCTCAATTTGGAAAGGTAATGACAACAACACCAGTAGAAAAAAATGTTCAAATGAGGGTTATTTTTCATATTTTATCTAGAGGGAATCCTATGATAGACTACCTACAATATAGTAATTTATCATATTTTTTTGGGTGTTCCTCACTTTTCTAGCATGCATTGGACAATAAAAACTAAATGAGAATGGGCAAGTTGTCTTGTTGAGGTGGAAAAACAAGATTTTATAGGAGAAAATAAAAGGGTCAAACTTCATTGCATTATCTATAGATGAATTTATTGCAGTAGATAATACTAGGTTTGTATGCATGTCTATACTATACAACATGTTTTCCAACCTCATCTTCTTATTTTTCATAAAATTAAAGATAGTTCAACATCACAAATCTATTTGAACAAGTTACGAAATCTTTGAGTGAAATTGGAGGTATGGATAACTTGAAAATTTTCAAAAAGTTGGCATGTGTAGGAGTTGATGGAGTTGTAGTAATGCAAGGTCACAGGAGTGATTTTTGCATAAAGTTACAAACTAATTGTGCACCATACATGTTTGGAATTTACTACATGGCCCACAAAATGAATTTAGAATTTAGAATTGTAAACAAGTATTCTACAATATCAAAAGTTGAAAATCTAGTTCATGAGCTCTATGCACACTTCTATCGAAGTCCCAAATTTTTTGTAGAATTTCAAAATTTTGCTGAGGGAATAATAAGAGGAAACAAGCTTCCTAAGGATGTTGATACCATATGGATCTCCTTGTATGAACCATCTGATGCAATAAAAAGTAATAAATCAACTTAACTCAATCTCTTTAAGAAAAACTCAAACATTACTTGTTGGCTTACACATCACAAGTGCATTTTCCCTTCATAATACTCTTGAATCAAGACTATCAAACTAAGAATAAGGAACTTAATCATTTTAAGTTTCCTCAAAAGACCTTAAAACAATATTTAAGAGATAGTCCCAACCCTTTTTTCCAACAAAAATAACACAATCATAAAAGCTTTCAAAGGTAAGTTGCACCAATCCTCAATTAGGCCTATTTAGACCATATAATCAATCAACTCCAAAGTTACCAAGCCAAATCACTTTGATAATTCCTCAAACAAGAGTAACATGGCCTGCACAACCATATGGAACCATTTCCCACTCATTACCCATGACATTTTATCAAGATTTCATACTAAACCTTTATTTCTAGCTTCTAAATAAGACTGTGACAACTCGGTCTTGTTAGATCAGTCATCCAATTGAATTCATAAAATTATAAACTCACCAATTTTAAAAACTTTAAATGGATTCATAATACACCCAAACACCTTTTAGCAAAAATATCATTCAAGAATAATATCCTTTTCATCATTTAACACAAAACTTGACTGTTCACAAGCTATTTTCCATATTTTTTCCTAAAAATAGACCTAGGGCCTCATTTATTTGATAGAAAACTTAATTATTTTTATCTGAAACTTTGGAATATGAAAATGTATGTTAAAATAAACCTTTTCACCAATTTTCAAACCATTCCACTGTGCCAATTGAGAGAAACACAATTTCAATTACTTGTTGTCTACCTTAAGAGGGTTTCAGACCTGCACTTACAAAAATGATCATAAATTCTACAAATCTTCATGAAATTGAACCAATAAAAAAAAAGGAAACTATATTCATTTACCCTTATTTTCCCATTATTTTTAAGCCAATACCAACCTTTAGATGAATTTATTGTGGTAGATAATACTTCTTGGGTTTGTATGCATGTATATATTGTACAACATGTTTGCCAACCTCATCTTCTTTGTTTTCATAAATTAAAGATAGTTCAACATAAAAAATCTATTTGAACTAGTTAATATATCTTTGAGTTAAATTGGAGGTATGGATGACTTGAACATTTCCAAAAAAATGGCATGTGTAGGAGTTGATGGAGTTGTAGTAATGCAAGGTCACATGAGTGGTTTTTGCATAAAGTTACAAACTACTTGTGCACCATACATGCTTGGAATTAACTACATGGCCCACAAAATGAATTTATAATTTATAATTGTAAGAAAGTATTCTACAATATCAAAATTTGAAAATCTAGTTCGTGAACTCTACACATACTTCTATCGAAGTCCCAAATTTTTTATAGAATTTCAAAATTTTGTTGAGGGAATAATAAGAGGAAACAAACTTCTTAAGGATGTTGATACTAGATGGATCTCCTTGCATGGACCAAGGCAACAAGTTATTTCATAATATCAATCCTTGATTGGAATAATGTATGAACATCACAACATAGTATAAAAAGTTCTCGACCTCTTACATAGGTTAAGCGATAAGAGACACTCTTAACTTTAGCTAGTCTTCTCCCCATGCTGGATGAAATGAAAAATCTTGTGAAGAAATCCCAAGACATAACCATGTATATTTATGAATATACTAAAATACGTAGAATTAAATTCATGACCCTCAATAATATATCTAGATCTAACAAATTATACATCTCAAAGTTCAAATTTTGTAAGCTAGTAGTTAATTACAGATTTGAATAATCTTGACAATTATTTATAGTTTAGTGCAAGAAAGTAGTTATGTGTCTTTCTACGTGGATTTGAGATACCAATGCACCATTGTATGATGATCAAATTCTCTACTAGAGAAGTACCTATTACAAAGGAAGCTTTAATGACATTATTAAATCTATTAGGGTTAATTTAAAGGAAATTGCAAAATCTCTTTCCTTGGATATTTATCAATGATTCCCTCAAGATGAAATACTTGAAGCCATGTCTATTGCGTATCCTCAATTTTGGACTCAAGGAAACTGAGATAGCCGAGGAGTTTTTCATCAAAAATTAATTACATTGGTTGAACAATTTTCAAAAAGTTCATAATACAATGGACATAAAATAGGAGGAATTATAAATGAAATTAAGCTTAGAGAACAAGTTATGAATTTTTTATTAAGTATGATTGACCAATTTGAGTCCATGGAGAATCACATGGAAGTGGGATCAATAAAAAGGGCTTGGACAACCTTAGATCAAAGTGAAATATTTCATCATTCATTATCAAAATATTTCAAACTTGTTGATTTATGTCAAACAATGATATTGGGTTTAGTGGAAGATGTGAGAGTTTTCAGTGCATTGGGATTTTTGAAATCAAAGATAAGAAAAAAACTAGACAAGAATTTGGAAAATTTCTTGAGGGTTTTTGCAACTAGCTACAATGTCTAAAGTTTTAGTTTTGAAAGGGCACTCACAATCTAGAAGACCATATGTGAAAAAAGAGGGTTGTCCAAAACTTCAAATGCTAGTAGTGGTGGTAGTGGCACAAATGGAAGTGACACAATGGATGTTGATCTTGAGATGTAGTTAAGCAGACATATGTATGGTGAAGAAAATGAAGACCAAACTCAGAGTTAAGAAGACTCTCAATCTGACCATCACAATGAGGACCAAGACTTGATTTGACAGATAAGAAGTGAATTAGTTATTTTTTAGGTTTTTATACTGCACTTCATGAATCATATTCCAAACTTTAGTTGATGATATTTTATATTGTATTCCATGAAATTGTGAATCAGATTGAATAAATTAACATATTATTAATAATTTCATATTTTAATTGTCATACTCATAAGTTTTACATGTACTCAATGAAACATAGGAAAATAGGGTGAATTCACCAAAAGTGGAAAGGGGTTTATGATGGACCTATCTTATTTCATTAGGAAATGAGATCTTGAAAAAGAATTGAATAACAACCCTTAGGTGAATCAACCCTTCGTGAGAAACTTTAAGATTTCCTTTTTGTTCTTAAGACGAGGGTCAAGGTCAAACAACACTTTAGGGAGAAAATCTAAAAATAGAAAATCAACACCAAAATGCAATCTAACACTTGAAACAACAATATTAAACTCAATATTAATAGAACTAGAAATCAAATTGCAGATTTGAGAAGGGTAGAAATGTGTTTACCAGTCACCAAAAGTGAGTTTTTGAAGGCCAACTAGGACTCATTCGCCCATAGGTGAATGGGTCAACTATCAGGGTTTTTCTACAACTTTCAAGAGCCCTTAACATAGGTATGTAGCTTCTAATTTGTCTAGGTGACATTGTCGAAATTTCAAAAATAACTTTTGTAGATGATTTTTTGTGAGATGACAACAATTTTGACAAATTTTTCAACTTCTTCAAATTTTGTCTTCAAGAGGTCTTCAAGATTTCTTCCACCTAGATCTGTACAAACACAAGATAAGAGGGAAAAATTATTTGTTTTTGGTGAATGGGGATTTTCCTTGGTCAAACCTCATTTTGGTAATCAAACCATGAAATGAATAAAAGCATGAAAGAGGGAATGAAGAATGAACAAAACTATGTCACCACTCAATATAATCTTAGATAAGTCCTTTAATAAAGGTCTACAACTTTCATGAAATTTCTTCAATGGATGTGGATCTTGAAATTTGAATCTTGCTTGAAATGATGCTTTGATTGCTTGATCTGATCATGAAACCTACATCACAATGTTAGCTCCAAAAACATGCATGATGTAAGAATAATTTGACATGATAGTTTGATCTTGATTGCTGCAATAAACATTTGATATATATGCTCTTGAATTTTCTTTATTTCTCTTTAAATTCTCATAAAGATCCCCAAAAATGTTGGGTGAAGCTTAGTGAAATGATCTTGTATTTATATGTATGTATCCTTAATTTCTGTAAATTCAACTATCACAAGCCAAAATTGAATTATGGATTTGAAAAATTTAAAATACCACAAAAACATAATTTAAATTTAGGTCCTAAGGTCTATAGAGGTGAATGGGTCCCAAATCCCTATACCTAGAACACACATTGATCAATATAAAGTGTTATGTTTAGGCATTAATTATTTTTTGGTTTCCCCTTCAAAAAATGTAATTTAATGATCTTGTAAATGGATTATAGTGCTAATTAAGGCCTAGTTAAGCTCAATTAATTAAGAGAGACCTAAATAAGTGTGTAAATATAAAAAGGTACATTTAACAAACCTAAATCAAGGCATTATTAAGTCCATTTTAAATTAGGAGGGCCCAAACAAGTGTGAAAATGTAAAGGGGTACATTTTTCTACACTACACACAGTTATTCATCATTCAACTCAATGCTTAATTTTTCCTTGCTAGTGTGGATTTATGCATAAAACATAAAATTTGCAGAACAATAAATTTTGATTTTTGATTTGATATGTGATTTTTCATCAATCTTCAATATTTATGAATTATTTTGATCAGTGTCTTATCCGCAACAGAGTTAGAAAATGAAATATACTCCTACAATAGACCAAATCATGGCTTATTATAACCTCACTACCTTACAATGAGAAACCAAGCAAAGAACAACACTTGTCACACTAATAAATTCCCATTGCATTCACACAATCTTTGATAAATAAGTGAAATGAATATTAATCCATTCCTTGAATAGAAGCTAATAGTTCAACATCCATAACACATGATGTGATATGATAACTTATAAATAACCCTCGATTATTTTGGTTCAAAAGATAGTGAATAAAATACTAGAGAGAAAGATAGGTTGATATTCAAAATTAAATAAATACACTAAATATTTGAGTTATCTTTTGTTATTATAGAGAAAAATTAAAAAAAATCCTATTTTTGTTATCAAATAGCTTAAACTGTGCAAAAATAGCTTACAATGATGAAAGATCAAAAAATAAAAACCCTTAGAATGAGGCTCATGATTCCCTTTTATAACATAAGAGAAGCAACAAGCAAAGAACCTCATCCTAGACCTTTCTAGCAACCAAAATCTTAAACAAGAGGCATAGGAATAAAAGCATGGATCCACTCAAAGGTCAGGTAAATAATTATACTTTACATTTCATGCCTTAAACATATCCTCTGAAGGACAGTCATGAGCTAAGATATTTTCCGCATTCTTCAAATTTAGATGATACTTGGAATCAAGTAAAGAACTATCTTCTCTATAAAAAAAATCCATCAATTATTTTGCATTGACCATCCTATCTGAATAGGAATTAAGTTGATTTAAATAAACTTTGTTATCTTTTCAAATCAAAGGGACGAGTGTGGGGATTATAATAATGAAACTATCCCTTCCATTTCTCTAGGCTCTTCAACTCCCCATTATCTTCTAACATGTGGGGTAGAACCCTTTTTTCAACATTTATGAAAGAGTTATTTTTTTCTCGTGCAATGTCAAATACACTTTCCAAATACCCTTTATGATTTTGTGCCATCTTGACAATTTAAAAAGTAAGATGGGTTCTGCAACCAAGAAAAGGACATGTCATTATGGGCTTGTTGACATGCAATATCCTTTAATCTTTCACCATGTGCTATCATTTTGTGGAGCCTTTATTTTCTTGAAAATGATGTAACCATCCCATCTCTCTATTAGGATTCTACCATGTCCCATTTGAAAATGTCGTCAAACAGTTTCCATTTTTGGTTTTGTTTTCAAGAAAAGGACATATTGCTATAGGCCCATAGACTTGTGGAATCCTTTAATCTTTCGCCACATGCCCAAATTCTATGGAGCCTTGATTTTCTTGAAAAGGGTGCAATCATACCCTCTATCCAATAGGATTCTCCCATGTCCCACATGAAAATATCATCACATAATTTTAAAAGTAAGATGGATTTCAAATATGGTCTCACAACACACCCCAAGACTATAAGGCTTGGGGACCCAAGTGAAAAATTAACGCTTATGGTAGGTGTTGGTTGGCAAAAAGGATTACCAAAAGTTAAAGTTAAAAGGAAGTCTTTGGATTAAATCATGTATTCGAATGTACTAGGTACCAGGTATTAGAAGGCCAAGTGGTTGGAGTGATAATGCAAGGTTTGTTAAGTGTCCCTGTCTAGACCTAAGAAGGTTCAAGAAATGTGAAGGGTCCGGTATTAACCAAGATCCAGGAAGTTTTTTTTTGATAAATGTTGAAGATGTTGAGTACCAGGTACCAGGTAACAATGTTGAGTTTTAAAGTTAGTTGTTAAAGGTTTCCTAGGAAGCCAAAATGTATGGTAACCCACCTTAAAAGAGATAATTACATGAGAATGTATTTGAAGCATTCTATTTATGATTTATTTAAAATGATTATTTATTAATTATGGTTTTATTTTTATGAGATTTTTATGAATTTCCTAAAATGGGATTGATATGTGGAATTTTTATTTGCAGGACAAATAAATTGTGATGCAATATTTGGGTATGGACGGTGAGGAAAATTTGAACAATGAGTAGTGACATAACTAGGTTAGTCGATACATTCCGAGATTCCATGTGGAGGACCTTGAGATGCCATAATACCAAGAATCTTGGTATTACACATGTGACAGAGAGAGTGTACCAAGCTTTGGTGTGATTTACTTCCAAGAGATTTAAGCTCGAGGGAAAACTTGAGTGAGGGAACAAATGTCTACCTAATCATTTTGAATATATGGTAAGTTCCTACATTTTGTTTGACAAATCTACTCAGCTCTAAGTCACTATTCTGATTATTTTAAAGATGGAGATCCTGAAATATTTTAAAGTGTTGGAGAAGGATGACATTCGTTGACTTATTCAACAATTCTCCTACCAATTGTCATATTCCTCATGCCTTGTTGTTATTCGCCCCTTGGATTCCCTCTCATTTATTGGTTGAATTTATCGAGCATCTTGTTCTTATAAAAGGACAAGAGATGTTTCATTTAAAGTGAAGTTCAAAATTTGTGGATGTTGGAGAACCAAAACTTTTTTAAATTTTGTTTTATTTCCTATTTTCTGTTCCATTCCAAATTAAAAACTTGTATGTTTCATTAGAATTTTATAAATATCAGAGCCAATTTGAAATCTATTTCCTTATATGAAATCTTATGTAGCTGATTTTTTGTTCCTATCGGACTAGACTGTGTGTTGTGCTATTTAAGGGTGCAAACTGACACTATCAAGTGGAAAATGCTCCCTCTTTTCTCAAAAATATTGCATCATTTTGTGCCTAGTTGTGAAGCAATATGGTGACATATGGAATGGTTTTCTTTGGTTTGGTTGTTTTTTAAGGCATGTGTGGATAATACCTAGGAGAAATTTCACCTTTTCAATAATTTTTTATGCTTCGTTTTATAATAGATGTTAAATTTTAGAAAATGTTTCAAGAAAGAAATGAATGCATGGATTTTTATTGTAAATCTTTAGGTTCCATGATATTATTGAATGCTTAAAACTAAATCTTCTTAGATAAATGTAAGTTATTTGAATTTCATGAAATTTTATTGTAAATTTGTCAATTTTGTGAAGTTGTTAAATGATCAGACTGAGATTATCTTTTGTTTATCTTATTGATGCCTTTGAGGATTGGAAGAATCTTTTACCCCTCATGATTAACAACATTATCATATTGAACCCCGATGCGAACCTAGTGAATTCAAGACCTAACATAAACAATCCTTGGGATTAAGCTAAGTCAACTTGAGATTTAGGTTGTCCCAGTGCAATAATTCAAGAAAGATAGGCTCTCATGGTGTGTCTGTGAGGATTTATCTGCACTATTGGTGTGCAACTAACATCCTCATCAATATGAATTGGTGCTAGAAGGAGAGTCGTGCCTCCAATATTCTTTAGATTCAATATTATTGTCTGAACATGGGTTGGAAAGTTGCTTGTGAGGTGAAAGCCTAAGCAAGCCAATAATGAAGAGTAAAATGGATATTGAGAAGCTCTGAAAAATCCGTAACCAGAGGCTTTATCCTTTGAGTTTTTTCACCTTTGGTAGGTTTACTGAGTGTAGAATTCATGATACAATAGATCATGGTGAAATTGATTGTGAAATTTTATTAACAAGGTAATTCTAGCCACTTATAATGTGATTTCGTTAATGGGAGCATCTTTAATTGCTAGAAGAAAGGAATCGTTATGGCAAAGAAGTTCAAATTTTGAAAAATACCTAATCCTAGTGAAAGTGGAAATATTGAGAAATTAATTGTTAAATATAATGGATCCACTAACCATAATTCTCATGAATAAATTCCTAAAAATTTGTCTGGAAATAAGAAAAGTTATCAAGGCATAGAAACAACATGTCTACAGCATGAAAGTGAAAGTGATGAGTCATTGATCTTCTCACACATGGAGGGTGACAACGAAGGGAAAGAAAGGGGAAAATGAGTGGGAGACGCATACTTTTTTCCCCTAACCATGAATCCATGATCTAAAAGGGAAGAAATTATTGATTTCATGCACAAAATAGAGTATCAAGTTTTTACTTTCTCTCTTTCTGATGATAGTGTAAATTGTGTTATTGCTTGGTAAAATGAGATAAATAGTGATATTGAATTGAAGAAAAGGCCAAGAACCAAATAAATCTTGGAGAGGATGCGAATCAAGAAATGAATGCAATCATTCATGAAATAGAGAAAAATGAAATGAACAATCATGAACCACGGTTGGAAGAAGGTAGAGTATCGAGGAACTAGAAAAGGTGTTTGCGACTGACCTTTAATGAGGTTGTTTTCATACATGTGATCTAATTCATTAGTAAGTATGCATTTGAATTATCATTTATTAAATGTAGAAAAGTTAAAACAATTCACTATTATAGTAGGCTATTCGAAACATATTCAAGCAACTTTAAAGATGAGCCTGCTATAATTCATACAAGAAACACCATGAAGATAGTAGTAGAAACTAAAGTAAATTATTTGGCTAGGATTAGTCACTTAATTTGGGTAAATTATAGTTAGGGTAATTTTCTTTCATAGGGTTTAATTTTTCTTTTTGGTTTATTCTCGACATTAATGAATTTTACTTAATTTAAACACATGAGGTTGAATTAAAATTCTTAAAACATTGCATTGAAAATGGAAAAAATAAAACCATGTAAAATAAATATATGATTAATATATGGAAAATAAATATATTCATTATACGTTGTATGTACATCGAAATACAAAATTTCTCATCTTAAAAGAGAAAAAATTATTTGATCGGATGCCTATGACGTTGGGGGATAGTGCCTGATGCGGGCCATTGAAGGTTGCTTGGAGTGGTAATGGGATGTTAGTTCCAGTGTTGATACGTCAGATGATTCAGAACCATTTATGTCGATGTTGCTCGATGGCGGGCCTCAACTACTACAATACTGGTTCCCCACTCAAAATTTGTGATGCTTCTTCCATGAGGGTAGTATACCCTAGGTAAGTGTTTTCCTTGTGAGTATCAAGGACCAAGGTATGCAGATCAGTGAGGAAGGGTCAAATGGGAATTATTTCTTCATGCTCTAGAAACAACATAATATCATCAGTAGAGGGAATTCCAATGATCGGGTGAGCAATAGAAAGGACATAGTCCAAATTCCCCAAAACGTTAGGCCACACTATCATGTCTTCAGCTTCATGAACTTTAGCAACAAAAATGACAAGGTCTAGGAGTGAGGCTATGAACTACAAAGCCAAGTTTGAATTCAGCCATTAATACACTCTAGAATTCACACAAGCTTCCTCGAGGACTAGGCGCAAGTTGGATCTGGTTGCCAGAGTCTTGAGAAAGAAAACCTTTCCAAGCCTTTGGGTTGTGATTCGACCAAGGAATCCATTCTGGTAGCAAACACAAGTTAGGAAGATGGGAGTATCCATAATCCTGGAAGCAACAAAGCACAAGCAAAGCAAGAAAGAAAGAAAATTGAAGAAAGCAAGGGGAAGTGAAGAATTTGAAGGAAAGTATGGAATTTATAGAAAGTCATGACAAGCCCTTGGTACATGGTTTCTTGGATATAAAATCTTGGGAAATGTAAATTGAGGTGGAAACATGACACTTTTCTTTAGAATTAAATTTTAAATCAAATAAATTCCCACAAGGTTGGTGGACATTGCTTTGAAGTTTGTCAGTACAAAGATCACGAATCAAGAAAAATGAATATTTCAAAATGTAATGGTGGTCATTTCAGTATATTTTATCAAGATGCATTAATCATGAAGGAGTCCATATGTGCCTTATAGAAAGGAAAATTAAGCCAGTGAGCTAGCACACGTCGGCATGTGTAAAATTTGAAGGAAATAAATACGTGTGTGTTAAGGTGTGCGAATTAAATGGAAAGTATTATGGTCGGGTTTGAGTGTAAACATGACAACTCTGATGCATTAATGTTAGTGAAATTTCATCAAATTGAAAGTGCTAGCCATGTTTATTTTAGCAGATGACATGAAAATTAAAATGGAAGGGTGGTAATCGGTATTTCTAAATTTAGAACTAATTTGGTGATTGGATTACTTGCTGCTAAATTTTAACTTGTGTATATTTTTTGGATAGATAGCGAATTGTAGTTAGCTAGCATTTGGCATAACGATGGTGAAATTTAGTTGGAAAGTTGCACCTACAAGGAATAAAAATAAAAAGGTAACTTTCACTACTGCTATGATTCCCAACCTAATAGTGAGCTTCATTTCCTACAAGTTGAAGAAAACGAGCTTACAAAGAAATATCAAATGAAAAAAATGAAAAAATTAATATCAGAGAAATATCAAAAGAAAAAATTCAACTCTTTAGGCTATCCAAATATCTCTATCGAGGCTATAGATTCTTGATTGGTAGTAGAGATATGTTTGGGGGAATTATAGAGATAACCTTGTCAGGGCTATGGACGCTTGACTAGAAACAAGGCTTCTATCCAACGTTGGCTTTGGAGGATTACTAAATTATGTAGTTCAATGTTAATGAACTAGTTTTTTCGCCAAGTTTCAGACACATGAATTAATCAAATCACACACTGATAATTTCTAGAGAAAATTTATAATTTTTTATGCTAGAATTCAAGTAAAGGTAAAGAGTTATTGCTGGAAAATATGTATAAGTTATAATTATAGCAGGTGATTTGATCCCAAATTTCTTTTAAATTTGTTTTTATTGGTTGCAAGTTGTTGTGTGGTCTCACAACATGCCCCAAGATTGTAAGGCTTAGGGACCCAAGTGAAAAATTAACGATTATAAAAGGTGCTAGTTGGAAAAAAGGATCACCAAAAGTTAAAGTTAAAAGGAAGTCTTTGTAGTAATTTGTGTATTCAAATGTATCGGGTACCAGGCACTAGGTATCAGAAGACCAAACTAGTTGGAGTTTTATTCCAAGGTTTGGTAAGTATTTCAGTCCAAAGGAGAAGTTCTGAGAAATGTGAAGGGTCCGATAATAATCAAGATCCAAGAAGTTTTGTTCCATTAAAAATCAAAGTTGTTGGGTACCGAGTACTAGGTAATAATGTGGAGTTTTAAAGTGTAATGCCCCGCCAAGTAACCTTAAAGGAAGTTGCAATTAACATCATAAACGAACCAAATTTTTTTTTATAAAGTGCATTTAACATACACATTCACTTACTAATTAACAACAACCTCTAAGGCTACAAGGTTAGGATTACTTAAACCCACACATACATAATACTTATAACCAAAGCATTATGAACTTTATGAAATAAACATCATACATCATAACAATACCACATAACATAAGATAATCAACCGAGATACAATCTCATAATCATTAATTTAATCCAAAAGTTACAACACTCATTCTCAGAATGAGGCAATAGTACTCAAGGTTACAATTACAAAATTCCACCTCATAATCATAAGAGGGATAAAATAACTTATACAAGTTAAAATATTACAATGCAAGAAATTATAACAAGAACCATGAGCTGTCCATTTGGATGTCTCGCCACCAAGTACTGAAGATAGATGGGGACCCAATGGTTTTGGTGCATGTTCCACCCAACCAATGTGGTACCCGAAGGCCCACCCCCCATGCTAGGAGATAGTAACAAAGTAACATGGACAAAGATCTACTACCTCTAACCAAAGACAGACTCATACTAACTCAAACTGACATAACCAAATAAATGCCATCAATAAGTACAATTTCAGTACAACTCAAATACAACATTCACATCACTGACATAGGTCACATTGCTTCCAAACATAATATTAATCAAATATGTTCAAAGAACCATACACATAAAAAAATTAACAACAATTTTCCTAGATAGAGTGTCATCGCAAGGTTTGTCATGAGATCTCCTTTGGGCATTCTTCATAGGCTCCGGCACAAGTAATCCTAGTGGCCTCAACCAAATTCCAGCACTCATACTCACTCATGCGGAATCAACTATCTCTCGTACGGACAAGATAGTTGATCTTGCCATTCCAAGCCTTCCCACTCATCCCAAGTCTAAACAAGCCCTTGTGTCTATGAGTGAGGTAAAATTATCTTGATTAGTGAGAAGTTAGTCCTAATCTTCTAAGTACATTATTTTAATTATCACTTGTTTAAATCACTCCTGAAGGTTATCCAGTTTACCTCTTTGGGCTATGGCACCTAACAGAAGCCACTCTTCTATTCAACAACACACACCCAAACAATCCACCAAGGGAACCATAAGTGCATACCAACTAGGCATCATAATCCACTCCAACACAAGGAGGATACAAATAATAGAACTCACTCCAAACATCTTCGAGGAAACAAACACATAGTCCACTCCTTTCATAGGAGGCAACAAGATGAAACCACATAACAAGGTCACTCCATACAAGGAGACACGAATCCCATAATCTGCTCTTAAACCAAAGAGGTGCAAACATCCCCGTTCATGAAAATCGGGTAAAATTGAAAAGACGCCATGCACTACCCAAAGGAAAACAACTGGATGGCATAAAGATTCAACAACCCTTATTGTTTAAGTTCTTCTAGAAGACTTATAATTTAGGACTAACACTAAATCCCAAAACTAACAATGCAACTTGACGACATAGCAACAAAAGCATTCAAGTCATCAATCAAATCTAATATTTGGATTTCCTAAATCCATACTCATTCAATAGGTAGTGTTGACAAAGTCAAAGACACGATAACTAGATCATCTAAAATAATCATAACCTCTATTTCCCTTTTCATTATTGGAAATCTAAAACAATTAAACTTACTTCCCTTTACTGAATACAGAGAATTAAATCCTTTAAGATAATCATGAGGAAGATACTACTTTTGGATATACTAAATCCATATCTCTTTCATAATCCAATCACAATGATTCAATTAATCTAAATAGAAATTAATAAATAACATAATTGATTGCCTCATCAATAAAACAACTTCTTAATTTACTTTTAAATCGACACAAATCCATGCAAGTAAACTTTTTCCATTTCCTAACCAAATCTTATGTCTCATTCAATTTTCTATTTAAAACATTCAGTCACTTTAATATAATAACATATTGTTTCTCTAACCATTTTCCATATACACTAATCAATCCATTTTTAAATCTCTATTCAATAATATATTGCATGCATCTCATTAAAATAAAATACGATAATGAATTTTACACTTATATATATATATATGCTCCATATTATATAGACACCAAATATATATATTAATAAATTTAATTACATATATTCTTTAATATTCCATTCACAATGACTAGATTACTCTATGGAACTAAATAAAACATAATAACTATTTGCCTTTTTCAATATAGTTAGTTCCTAAATTTACTTCTAATGCAACTTAACACTATTGCAAACAATCTTTTCAATTTTCTATCTGGAGTCTATGTCTCTTCAACTATCCATTTAAAAACATGCAATTTCATCAATGTATAAAAATATCTTTTGGCTTATCTATTTGACCACGCATTCATATTGTTTCTAATTAAATCTCATTAATTAAAACAAACATTTAAATATAAATATTTTTATAATTCTTCAATATATTTAAATATCTTTTTCCTTATCAATTTTGACCATACATTCAAAACTTATCTTTTAAATTCTTCATGCAAAGCTAAATTACATGCACTTAAATAAAATAAGGTAAATACTAATTGAAAATACTCATGGATATATATATACATCTCAATATATTTTCTTCAATCATATTAACAAAATAAACATTTTCTTTTAAATCAAGTAATTACTTCTATTAAAAAAATATCTTTCTTTATATATTTTCTACACATACTAATCATTTCTTTTAGAACACTAATAATACCCAATTTGCAAACAACAGAATAAAATATTATTTATTCTCTCAAATGGATATATACTTTCAATATATATATATTAAATATAAATTAATATATTTAAATATATTTAATCATTAACATATCTTCTATTCTTTATAGAATATCAAATTATTTAATTCAACATAAAATATCCCTTATCATCAATTTTCCAAAATATAAATATATTTTTCCAATTAAATCAAATTAATAATTGGACCTTTTACACATGAATTTAAATTCCACAATCAAATTTTAAATTATGCATTCTTTAAATCAAATCTATACCTCCTTCAATTAAACTTTAACATGTCATTTTAAAATAAACAATAATTTTCCCATATGTTTATAATTTTAATTTCACTAATCTAATATACATATTTTATTTAAAATAATATAAATAAATATAATACTTTAATATTATATATTATAATATAAAATATTATTAAATAATATTTTAATATTATAATAACAATACATAAAATATTAATATTTATAAATATCAATTTATTATTATTTTATTTTCAGAGCAGTCATGGGAAAATAACTTAACAGCAGTCTCATGTTTCAAGTATAACTCAAAAACTACGATCTAAGTATTTGCGATTTTTTGACAGGGATAAGAAAACTTCAAAATGCAAAAACCCTTTAAATTTCCTGACAACTCAGTTTGTGAAAGTGAAGTTATAGGTGACGCAACCAGACCATTTTACCATGAAAATTATAACTATCCTGCAGATTTTAAAATCCGATTTTTAATAATAAACAGAGGGTTTCATTTTCTAAAACATTGTAAATGCATTGTTCAATCTCTATGTTTGATTTCAATAACAACAAAATTAATTTCCCCAAATAATTTAAATTCAACAAAGGTTTTCACAATTTTCAAAAGCAAAGGCTGTAAATTTGTTTAATTCTTTTCTTCTAATGTGAAATTTATTTTCTAAAACAGCTTTAACAAACAAATCTTTAATCACTATTATTTTAAAGAAAAACAATCAAGAACAATAAAACACAAAGAGGAAAATCTGGTACAAGAAGCTACAGGAAGAGATGAATTTCTGATGCAAGCCTCCTCCAAGGATTTCCTAAATTTTCTTCAATCCTCCAATGAATCCAATCCAAAACCCAACAAATGCAAACAATCTTTCCTTCAATCAATTCTACAATCAAACTTTCTTCAAACCCTTGTGCAAATTTTCCAAAATTTCTTCCCTGTTGTAAAAATGTATTTTTTTCTAAATCTCTTTCTGTTGCCCTAAAATTAAAACATGTATTCTTTATAAATCAAAAATACCTAATACAACCCTAATTCACATTACATGTAAATTATATATTTCAATTTCAATTTTTACAACCCTAATTCACATTACATGCAAATTAGATATTAATTTCAATTTCAATTTCAATTTAAAATGCAATTTCAAATAATAAATTAATTTCCAAAGTTGCAACCAATTTCTCAAATAAACATTTAATTACAATTTCTAATTTAATTCCCACACGTTGAAATTAAATTCCAAAATTAATTTTAATTCTTTTATTTCCTTTCATTCTCTTGCATCACGTTTAATTAATTAATTTAATTATTTAATAACTAAACTCAACCCCCTTGGATTAAATTTAATTAATTAAATAATTTAAATATAATTAATTAATTTAAATATAAACTTTTATCCACATTGCATTATTTAAATTAAATAACCATCAACATGATTTAAATGCAATTATTTTAAGTATCTATTTCCAAATCAAGAATCTTTCAGAATTAAATAACATTAAAACAAGACAGACAATGGCTCGACACACTAAGGCTAGGGTGTAAACTTGACACGTGTTACCTAACTACTATCTCCCGTTCAACTTAACCATTGGATCGACATGCCCAAACCTATGAAACCAGGTGGAGTCGATGTCATGTACCTACAATCCTGCAACCAAGTAAACACAGCATACAATATATCTACTATATAATACACACCGTGAAGAAGAAATTACAGATTCGCAGGGCGTTCGCAAGCGAGTGGTGTGAAACCGTCCTCTTCATCAATACACTCATTGAAACTAACACTTCCATCATAATCCAGTAATCTCATAATAACATCTCATGTTAACTCTACAACATCATTAATCCATAATGCATGTGAAACAATAATCAGATAACTACATCCCACAATAATAGTTGTCGCTCAATAGTAGCGATCAAAACATTATAACAAAATGTATCCAGAATCAAAGTAACTGCAACCAAACATAGCATAAAGCACCTTGAACAAGAAGCAAAATGGAGGGGTATTACATAAAGATAATTGTTAAAGGTTGTTCGGGAAGTTGAAATATCTGGTAATCCACCTAAAAAGAGATAATTATGCGAGAATGTATTTGAAGCATGCTATTTATTATTTTTTTTAAATGATGATTTATTAATGATGGTTTTATTTTTATGATATTTTTACGAATGTCTTAAAATGGGATTGATATGTGGAATTTGTATTTACAAGAGGAACAAATTTTGATGCACTATTCGAGTATGGATGGTCCGATGAGTTTGGACCGTGAGTAGTGACATAACTAGGTTGGGTGGTACACTCTAGGAGTCCATGTGAAGGAGGAGCTTGATATTCTGTAATACCGAGAATCTTGGTATTATGCATGTGGCAAAAGAGCACGCCAAGCTTTGGTATGATTTACTTTTAAGAGTTATAAGCTCGAGACAGAACTTGAGTGTATGAAAAAAATTTCACCTGATCATTCTAAATATATGGGAAGTTCCTACTTTTTTTTGACAAATCTACTCGGCTCCAGGTCACTATCTTGATTATTTTAAAGATGGAGATCTCGAAAGATTTGAAAGTGTTGGAGAAGGTTGACATCTGTCGACTTATTCAACAATTCTCCTGCTAGTTGTTATATTCCACATGCCTTGTTTTTATTCATCCCTTAGATTCCCTCTCATGTATTGGTTGAATTTCTTGAGCATCTTGTTCTTATAGAAGGCTTAGAGATGTTTCATTTTAAGTGAAGTTCAGAATTTGTGGATGTCAAAGAACCAAAACTTTTTCAAGTTTTGTTTTATTTCCTATTTTTTGTTCCATTCCAGATTAAAAACTTGTATATTTCATTAGAAAATTAATATCAGAGCCAATTTGAAAATTATTTCTTGATATTAAATCTTACGTAGTTGATTGTTTATTCCTATCAGATAAGACTATGTGTTGCATCATGTAAGGGTGCATACCTGACACTATTCGATGAAAAATAATCCCCCTTTTCTTTAAAATATTGCATCATTTTTTTTCCTAGATGTGAAGCAATCTGGTGATGTATGGAATGGTTTTCTCTAGTTTGGTTATTTCTTGAGGCATGTGGATAATACCTGGGATAAATTTTAATTTTTCAATATTTTTTATTCTTTATTTTAGAATAAATGTTAAATTTCATAAAATGTTTCAAAAAAAAGATGAATGCATGGAGTTTTATTACAAATATTTTGGTTCCATAAAATTAATGAATGCTTAAAGCTATATTTTCTTGGATAAATGCAATTTATTTGAATTTCATGAAATTTTATTGCAATTTTTTTGATTTCATGAAGTTGTTAAATGACCAGACGAAGATTATCTTTTATTTATCTTATTGATGCCTTTGAGGAATAGAAAATTTTTTTACCCCTCGTGATTAACATCATTATCACAATGAACCTTGTTGCAAACCTAGTGAAGTCAATACCTGACATAAACAAGCCTTGGGATTAAGTTAAGTCAACTTTCAATTTAGGTTGTCCCAATGCAATCTTTCAAGAAAGATAGGTTTCAATGGTGTGTCTGTGAGGATTTATCTGCACTATTGGTGTGCGACTAACATCATGATCAACACTTATGTGGTTCCACAACCAAGAAAAGGACATGTTGCTATGGGCCCATCGATTTATAGAATCCTTTAATCTTTAACCACTTGCCAACATTCTATGGAGCCTTGATTTTCTTGAAAAGGATGTAACTATGCCCACTCTCCAATAGGATTCCCATGTCCCATGTGAGAATATCATCACACAATACTCTTTCGTGGTTCTGTAACCAAGAAAAGGACATGTTTTTATGGGCCTGTAGACTTGCAGAATACTTTAATCTTCCTGTAGATGCCATCATTCCATGGAGCCTTGATTTTATTTAAATGGTCAAGCAAAGGAAGGGGTAAGATGAAACCCTGAAGGCCGCCACCCGAAAGGGTTAAAATCGTACTTCACTATTTTTTCTTGCTTCTTATGATCTTCAAAGCCTATCAAGCATGAGGTAAGGAGTGTTGGTTTTTTTAATTCCCAACTAGATCTCTCAGATAATCTATGGTTTTTCCATTTCCAATTTTCCATTATTTGGAGGGATTGGCCAATGAATAGGTGAAAGTTAAAATAAATTTCCCTCTACACTTTGGAATTTACAAAATCTGGGAGGGTGATCCCACACAATATTCTCAAGATCTCCTATGCCAATTTAACTTGAACATTGTAAAAAATAGATATGTTCTACACATAATTGCTTGAAAATTATAGAAATTCAAAGATCTAGTAATATCATTTAAAATTTCATAGTAGTAGAACATGATATTTCAAAAGACTTTTCAACAACAAACATAATTGAATTTAAAGTTACACCATTCATTAGAGGTGGAAATATAATGTGTTGAATGTGTTTTTGTAAGGTTATTAAGGAGATGCAACATAGGTACAACTTTAGTGATTGATGCCTTAACCTAGGTTATGGCATCATAACCAATGTAATTGAAAATGTATAATATTGTTCCCCCTAAACATAACATAGCTATTTAATGATGCATTACACCATAAAAATTGTAAATATCAACCAATTATACTTATAAGATCCATGTATGCATCCACACAAATCTTTATCTCTATTAAAGAGTTTAACTTATTCTTTAAATAAGAGCATTAACAAAAACTAAACATCCAAAGGAAATAATATGGAGATGAGTTAAAAATTCTTTGATTCATTTCATTCATAACCAATGTGAAGTATAAAAAAGAAGAAGATTGGCTTTAGACATATGCTAGAGTATTAAAAAATTATAGTACTATCATAAAATAATTTCAAACTTATCAAAGACTAGACTCTGCAACCTAAAAAATGACTTAGACTTTATTTCTCTACATTTTGTATTACAAAACTCTCCAAAATTGATCAATAATTCCATGAAAATAGCCTTGAATTCCATTTTATAAAACAAGGGAGAAAAAAACCTTAGACCATTTACACATGTCATATTTTCAACTGACATTCATTTACATTTCAAAAATACAATTACAAGAACCTGATCATGGATGGAATATTCGAAGGACAAAATTAGTTATATTGAATCTTTCTAACAATCCCAATCCTTTCCAAAAATATCTGATGTCGACGGTTGGTACTTTGTTGCTTCTTTTCTTCATTCTTCTTAATATGAACCCAAGAAAATTGAGTTGTCATGTGAAGAAAAAATCCTAGTGTGCAGAGATACGAGAATACCTCATGTTGTCGTTGCAAAAGTAGTTGGATGGTGTTGAATGTACATAGAAGATGAAAAGTGTCCACATCACCAAAAACAATCTCTACAAGTTAGGAATTTTATTGTATTTCTCATCCCATGTGTCATAGTCTTCCTCTGAAGGCTAGTTGAAAGCCATGAACTCATCCAATTTATTTCTATATGAGCCATATTTCTTTCCCACCTGATTCGTTTCCCTGTAAAATTCTTCCAAGAATTTACTAGTGAAGAATACTTTTTCCATACTATTCTTTAGCATACCAATCTTAATGATGGAACTTCAAAAAAATTCTCTTTGAATTCCATTTTATCTTGCCTTTGTCCTAGTCTTTCATATTGTCTGGGAAAAACCTATGGTTGGGGTTTTTATTTTTTCATGAAAATTCTAATGTCTTATGTTACGCCTTGGTTGGGATCTATTTGGCCATTACCTTTTTGAAGTGGATTTTAAAACAACTTATACCCCATTGCTTCGTCTAGGTCGGGCCCCTTTTTGATTTATCGTTTTAATTGTTTCACCTGACTTTATTATTCCCTAAGTCTAGGTTGGCTCATGCCCCCACATTTAAAAATAACTTAAGCCATTATTTTTCATTGGCCTAGGTGATGTCCCCTTGTGCCTTTAATAAATGTTCCATATTTTGCAGGGAACAATTTTCATTGACCGTCAATCAACCATCGGTTGATCTCAGTCATTCCCTACAATCTCGTCATGACCTCACCATAGAGTCTCAACTGATTGTGATATCACGGGCGAGCACCACATGTCTCATCTAGCAATATCAAAGAGATTATCAAATTGCTTTAATATATATATCGGGTTTTAATATGTTATACGACAGGTTACTAAAGTGGCTATGAGATACACATGCTCCAAATCAATAGAGATGTTATAATCTTGATGGAAAATATTCTCGATGGTTATGTTCAATGTTGGTGACTATTTTGAGTGAACATGATTGCCTATGGTGGAGATCAACGGTTGCCCGCCATCGCGTGATTAGAAGTTGCGAGGTTTTTATCAATCATGATATCATAGGCGGGTGCCACGTGGACTTCTTTGGTGATACATAATATGGTGGGCCCTTAATGTCATGATGGAGACTATGTCATCCTATTTTGAAGGCATTCATTTGATGACCTAATAGAAGTGAAGGATCGACAGTTGGAATTTGAATTTACATCAAATACGATTGGAGTTGTTGGCGCGACATGCAAGTAATCTTTAATGGCAGACGAAACATCTACTAGCATAATTTGATCGACATAAAGTGGTTTTCCTTTGCTTTATTTTCTCACAAAGCATTCAAGAACCTTTGTGAAGCAATTTTAGAGCCAAGGATGAACTTATGAGCTGTCACAGTGAAGGATTTGGGTTTCTACAAAGCACAAAACCATGAGTTAATTTATGTATTTCCTGGGTATTTTAATTGAGAATTTGGGGAAAGTTGTGGTGTGCTTGTCGGAGAATTTGATAATTATTCTTGGGGCTATAGGATAGTTGAATTTTGAGAAGTTTCAAGGTTATATTCGGGCTGATGCAAGAAGTTGGGTCCACAAAAAGTTCAAAAAGTGGAAGTGTTTTTGTTGTTTTTCATAATTTGTCACACTTGGACTAAAAATTTGAGGCACTTACATAATGAATTTTTTAAAAAATCAGTAATATGAAATTTTGAATTTTGAATCTAGTTTCTAAATATGTAAATTATTCAAATACCCAAATTGTAGAAATTAAATTTTGATAGGGATCTATAAAAACCGCTTTTTAAAAGTCCCTGTTTTTTTACCATACCATGCACGTGTACGGACACCACTTTTTGACCCAAATAAAAGTATTTTGCTAATTCCTTTTGAGGAAAGAGAGCTAACAACATGAAGATTGATGAGGAATTTTTTTTGTAATTTTTTGTTGAATATTTTTTTTTTTATTAAATTTTTATTGGCCTTAATTGTTGTTTTTAAAAATCAACGTGTACGGACAACATAATTTGACCTAAACTAAACATTTTTTGAAACTTTTTTTTTTCATTCTGTAAAGAATTGTCTAAAGATTGATGTCATATAATTTTTTTTACAAGAAACTTCACCAAAAAAAAGTTATTAAAAAACCAAAAAAGTCTGATATTTCATGTTTAAGGACTAGTTTGCTTTGAAATTAATTTAAAAATATCAAATATAATCCAATATTAATAAAAATTATATATTTGGAAACTAGAAATCGTGTTCTGTAATGGGTTTTAATTTTATAGATTGATTCAGAAAAAAAATCCATCAACCATACTGTCAAAGATGGACATTCTTCTTCAATCTGCCTTAGTTTTTTAGTTGCAGGTCAAAGGCTAAGGCTCGGATTGCCAAGCCTTTCCCGAGCCTAAAACCAAGGCCGCAAGTGGGTTGGAGATTCAAGTTTTTAATAACGCGTATGCGTTTTTAAAAACGCGTACGCGTTACAAAATGCATATGCTCTCTTTATTTGTTTGATTATTTAAAGAAAAAAATACTTTTTAGAAACGCGTACGCGTTTTGAAAAGAAAAATGCGTATGCGTTTTAAAACGCGTATGCGTTTCTGAAAAGAAAAACGCGTATGCGTTTCTGAAAAGAAAAACACGTACGCGTTTCTAAAAAGTATTTTTTAAAAATAAATGACTTCTATGCACTCAAAAACGCGTATGCATTTTATAACGCGTACGCGTTTTATAACACACGCTTTTTTTTAGGCTCGAGTACCCAATGCATAACGCATACGCGTTATTTAATAACGCATACGCGTTATTTAATAACGCATACGCGTTATTTAATAACGCATACAGGTTTTTTAATAACGCATACACGTTTTCTGCGAGATTTTTTTTTTTGGCCAAAACTTCCCCTCTTCGTGGACCCAACTTCTTGCACTTACCCATTCTATAGTTTCATTTTTTGTTTAGCCTTGGTTTATTTAAAGATTTGAAATATCAAGGAAGCCCTAGTTTACCAAAAATGGCATCGCCAAAGCAACATTTTGGCCAAGTTGACTATTTGCACATGAATTTATATGATGACTTCCTGGATCAATTGTCATCGTCAACTAATGATAGGAAGAAGGGGTTGGTCTTGATGCATGGAAGAACCCTGGGGGAAGGATTGGTATGTAATTGTTCCAACATTGTTGATGCTAGGGTCCCATGACGGGTTTGGAGATGTTTAGATTGTGGTATGGGCAGAGGAATTTTCCCCACCCATTCTCAAATGGTTGGAGGTATGACATGGGGAATTTGGCGATGCCAAATGTATTCCCTGATGTGGATTTGCTGAGGGAGGTGGCTGCATGTTATGAACCTGTTACATGGGTGATTAGAGATAATGATGGAGGGGTAATGTTGAGCATCAATAAGGAATAATTTCAACAGGTTTTTGACCTAAGTGAGCCTAGCCCATTCTTGGTTCATATTGATCTTGAGGAGATGAAACATGAGTATGCAAGATCAAAGTCACTTTTCAAGGTTAAGTTGCTCCCACCTCATCTGGCAAGGGCAAGTGGTTCAAAGTTTTATATTACCCCTAGTGACCAAGAGCCTTTCATGCTAAAATTTTTTGCTAATCATTTTTTAGTCACTTTTTATTCATTGTGCCAGATTTTGGGTTTTAACCCTAATATGGTGATGCCAATTGCCTGTATATTTATGAGGTGCAAATACAACACCCTAACTTCACAGTGATCTATGATTTTGCATCATTTTTGGCTGAGAAGATACATGAAGGGCTATTAAATTTGCAGAAAAAGGATGCAGGCACTCCATTCTTCTAGTATTCCATGTTGATGTACATGTTCTTGTACAAGAATGATGATTTCTTTTCTGAGAAGATGAAATTAAGACAAGTGGTTAATGGAGAAAGATTGTCAGTGCAAGTATAGACTATAGAATTATCTTATAACAGGGAAAGTGCTATTTTTGTGCAGTTTGATAAAAAAAATCTTCCAGATTGAGGGCTAGATTGATGGTGAAAGTACCCAGAATCCTTGAAGACTTGCATGATTTTCTCAAACCGAAGGGGAGGAAGCCAGATTTTCAAATTTGTCACAACTGGGGGGACATTATCCTATACCCGGTTAGCACTATCTTAAGAGTATATGATTCCAAGGAACCCTACATATTCTTTCATACAATGTGCCACCAAGAGTAGGATTTGTAGAAGTCATGTGGTAGATTGGTTGTATCCACGAGGACAACCTTATAGGGAAAGGTAAAGGAATTATTTTCCCTAATTACACTATAGTGTCAGATTTTGCGTTTTCAAAAGGAGGTTGGGTCCACTTTGGGAAGCTTTTTGATGATTACCATCTGAGGTGTGGTCCCAAGTAGCAACACGGTCCTGGGGGATTCTTTTCCCTTTTTAGACAACAGATAAAGGGTGGTAAGTTTGCACATGAATTCAATTTTCCTCAGGATCTGATTAGGAATGAGTTTGATTTGAATAGGCAGGAATTGAACAAAGAAAAATGGATAGCATATGAGAAGCTATTAGCCATTGTGCATAAAATGGATCACAAATATGATCCATTAATGTAATTTACCCCATTCCACAAGAAAATTATTTTTTTGATGGACAACTTCAAGGAAATCATGGGAATTTTGATGACAAAGAAGATAAACTAGGAGTTGGAATTTGGTACATAGGAGCCTGATGTGAGGCTTACTGAAATGAGGCCAACATATCAAACTACAGAGAAGTGGCCTATCTATAGAAGTAAAATAAATGACAATGGTGATGAAGATGAGGAGGATAAAAAGGGAAAACAAATCATGAAAGTGCCAACATAGTCAAGTCTAAGGTTCAAGACACCTGGGGCCATCAAAATTATTGATTTGGACTCATCACCGGAAGATATCCCTTCACCACCACCATCAGAGCCAAGCCCTAAGAGGAAAAGGATTGAGAAATTACAAGAGGGTCTGATGGATGAAATTTTTGTCATAGATCAGGGTATGCAGGTTGGTATGCCTTCTCCTCCTAGGTCACCTGAATTAGTTTTGTCTAACTTGGATATGAAATTATAGTGTGTGCAAGATGCTACGATGGAGGCATGCAAGGCCTTTTTGGATGATGATGTATTTGTTAAGACTCCAGTCTTCTTGCAACTAGTATGGAGAATGAGACCCTAAAAATTTGGGCTTTGGCTCCTCAGGGTAGAAAGACTAATGTAACTGACATTAGCCCAAAATTAATGGGAGGGTTAATAGTAAAGAGAGACTCAAAAACTTCAACTATAGAGGCTACTAACATAACTGTGAATGTGGCCAAATTGGCCCAAAAGATAGCTGAGAGGGAAGAAGCTGAGAAGAAGAGCTTAATGGAGAAATACAACTTCATAATTTGAGAATACAACAAGGTGTAGTAAAGGAATGTTGAGTTGCAAGCTGAGGTGGATAAGTTGAAATATAGGCAAATTGGGGAGACCTCAAGTGCTCCATCTATCATGGAATTTCCTTCCAAATCAGGATCAGTGTCTCTTGCTTCTCCAATTGTTTCTACACCAAGGTCCCCCATTCAAACTCCTTCTCTTAGTCCTGGATTGGAGCCAATTGAGGAAGAAGAAGAGTGCTCTATGGATCCTACTAAGAAGTAGATAATGCACAAGATTAGAGAGTTATAGGAAGCCTTAAAGGCAAGTGAGAAGGGAGCACTTAAAAAATAGGGGGAGATTGTTGACACAGTTTTGAGGCACATGAATGAAAAGGTTGATGGTAGATTAACATTAGTGTATTCTTTGTATTCTTTATTTTTGGACACAATAAAAAATATTAGTAGGGATCAAGAGGTAGTGTTACTGTTAGTTGAGAAATGGATCCCTAGGGCCAATGATTTAGATATAATATACAAAGCCTCAAGGTTTGATTTAAATAATAGGCCCCAATCATTAAGGCCTACTTAAATATTTGTAAAGTCATTGCAAGGTTTTCAAGCCTTACCAGATGATTTGAGTAAGAAAATAAAATTACTGGTAAAAAAAATTGATGATTGGAGGGATACATATTTACCTGATATAATTGATGCACAGAGAAATATTAAATCTCTGCAACGGTGGCTAGATAGAGCAAACGAGGTCATCAATGCACAAATCAAATTGATTTGTGACGACTCAGACTATGACTTGTTGTTGAGTTGTATGGACAAGATCATTAGTTATAGCACATTTTTTGAATCTTGAGAGAGAGAGAAGGGAATCAAGTAGCAGTTAAATACACACCTTATAGTGTTAAGGTGAATGAGGTAGTTAATTTTGTTTGGCCAGTTGATGAAGAATACAAGAGATGGGTAAATGTTTACTTAACCGAGGAAGAGTAAAATAGAGTTGGCTACTGGTGGTAAATAACTCAGCTGTTATACTTACAAAAAATTCTAGTTATGTTTTGATGACATTTTTGGTGTAGGTTTTCTAAAGTTTGGCTGATGCATCAACCTTTTTTAGCAGGTAGGATGAACAAGAAGATTCTCTGAGGACTCAGCTGTTGTAAAAAAAAATTAAAATGTCATAGGGTTGTCCAAGTGACTGGTGACGTGTATTTCTTGTCTGATGCTTGTTTTCTCCTTCATTCTCTATAAGAAGGATTTCAAGGCCAGAAGTACGGGTTAGCAAGTTAGATAATTTTGGTCGATTCTATGTGAAGTTGCAAAGAAATTGTAAAGCCTGATGTCTTAGTGAAATGTAATTTAGGTTTTGTGTCATTCTATAGTAGGTTTTGAACTCATAGGAGATTGATGTTTTATGATAGTTCTGGCAGTTGAATTGAAATGAATTATTTCAAACTCATGTCTCTCCATTGTATAAGCATATCAGAATTTTGAATAAAATGATGAGGGGTTGTTTTGTTCATCTCACTATTGTGGTGTGTATGATTCTCAGTTTAGCTTTAATTCAAAAAATCAATTAAAATGCTTGAATGGGATCATAGGTGGGTATGTTTTATATAAGGATTTGGTAAGAAGTATTGAGTTATAATACATAATGATGATATTGTAAGGCAATATTATCAGAGACCTTACATGTTATGTGTTAAATCTGTCATAAACCCTTAAATTCTTATGAGTTTGACTCCTCCAATGGTATATGGCACTGATCTAGGTTGTACTTATTTGTGAGGTTCAATATTTTTTTGTGTTTACTTAGAGCTTGCTGCAAATTGCAAATCAATGACTATTTTATACTATGAAGTGTTGTAGTTATCTCATGCTCCAAATAGTTGTTATTATTAATGAACAACCAATTCTATTTGGTATTATCTTGTTATGTTGAGCTATTAAATAATATTACCTATTGTTGTTAATTTTGTTTATAATATTGGTGCAGAGGTTCTAAACACATTAAGGGGATCACCCTCCTGGCTCTTGCAGAGCCCAAAGTGTAGGAGATTGTTTTAAAATCCTCGTCAGTTGGTCCAGGTCCTTTGAGCTGACCTTGATTGGAATTGTCAATTCCATAGGTAGATTAAGAGATCAACCTGGTTACAATAAAAACAACCAACAAAATGGCGACTCTTTTGGGGATGTTAATCTAAATATTTCTAGTTAGTGGTTGGTTGTCCATTTTGCATAGAGTTTTCATAAGTATTTTTGTGATTTGAAGGTCAAGCCCGTGGTTTTGTGTTTTGTTTTTCCATTTCTTTTGTCGTTCAAAAGTTTTGAGTTATTTAGTGAAGTATTTGTGTACATTGTCAATACAAGAGTTCTGAAGATCTTTTAAATTCCACCAAGTGTCTATGAATAGTTGGTATTCCCAAGATAATTGGGTGGCGACTATGAAGTCTCTACACTAGTGTGCATCTTATTTGAAGATTAAATATTAATTGAAATATCTTTGGACACGCACAAAGAATGAAGAACACTAGGTCGTTCATAAAGAATCACCCGGAATGAAAATTAGAGGATGAACTTCCTAAAATGAAGAAGAAGGACTAGATAAAGAAGAAACCACAATCTAGCAATGTTGCTCCCGCATCACGAAATCTTGTACACCAAGGTACAAGTAAGCCTTTACATCCTATCCCTAAGACTCTTGAACAAGTGTCTAGACATTCAGAATCAGATAGTTGTGGATTTTTTGATGCATTATTTAATACACCTATTCAAGAGGATGTAGCATGCCATAATAAAGGACCTGTTAGTGTCCAATATGTTGAAAAGAGAAGAGGTAGGAGTATAAGTCAAATCCATCACAAAGAAAGCACTAGTGATGTGCCTCCTCCTCCTGTTGAAGATGATGGAACACCTTGATTGTCTGAACATGTTCTTGAAGAAGTAAATATGATAGAACTAAGTGATACATCAAGTTCTTATATGAATTTGATTGACCCTCATGATGTTTTTGGAGATATTGATTCCTTAAGATGGGAGATCCAAAAAAAAGTTGAGATTAGGATGAAAAAGGATAAGCAAAGGGAAACATAATGGATTCATGTTGTAATTGAGAGGGATAGGTTAATTAGACAGTTCACAAAAATGAAGCTCTTGAACCAAAATAAACCTAGGCCAAAAGAGGAAGGTCCTGTTGTAAGAGAATTTGTTGATAAGGAGATAAATCCTATGTCTAAAGATGGTCTTGTAGGTCAAGTTGATGCCCAATCAAAACCTGTAGACCAAAAATCCTCAAATCCTATTAATCCTCAACCAAGTAATCCAAACCCTAAGCCTATTTTAGACAAAGGAAAACAGAAGGGTGAGGGGATTAAGATAAATGACAGGGTGAATTCTCATCCCCCTAAAAGAGATCCCCCACCAAATGTATTTGTACAAGCTAAGATTGTCTTAGAAAAGGTTAGAAGGGAAGGTGAGGCTCTTGCAAAAGAGTTAGAGAGGATTGAGACTGAAGCTACAAATGCAGAAATGAAGAGGAAAATAAGTTTCCTAAAAAATTTAAGTGTAGATGAGGTCACAGCAGCTGCAACCTCATCAAGTCACCAAGATTCCTTAAAAAATGATCCTAAAACCAGTTTGGATAATACCAAAAACAATTTTGGCCTGAAGTTTCATGCAACTAAGTCTATAAATCTAAATCAAGATTACCCTATGCTACAGAATACACGGTTTGGTGATGACTCTCAAAAGAATAAAGGACTTTTCCAAAGGAGACCTATACAATTGGAAAGGTATAGGAAATTATTCTTTGATGGTATTCTGGGTTATCCAAACCCCATCCTTGATGAGTTAAGAGAAAATATGAATAAATTTGTTGGAAACAATGTTGTGACAATAGAGGAACACTTAAAATACTTCATGGATATGTTAAATGACTACGAGGTAGAGCATGAAGATGTTGTAATGAATTTATTTGTACAATCTCTGGTGGAAGATGAAAGGTATTGGAACAAGGCTTACCAAATGCTAGTATTGGTTCATGGGATGAGTTTGAAAAGTGCTTCAAAGAATAATACAGTGATAAAACTAATGCTATTTTCATGCTAAATGAATTCAATAACATCAAGAAGTTATTAAATGAACCTATGACATAATTTAACCTTAGATTTCAAAAGGAAATGTATAAGTTGTTTCAGGTTTTGAGGGTTGATGAAATTTTTTGTTTAACTACATATTTCAATGCTTTTGATGCTAAAATGTCATATCTCCTCAGAGATAAGGACCCTCAGACCATGAGGGATACTTTCAAGGTGGCCATTAATATCGACAGTAATAGGAGAGCTTCTAGGAAATATGGTAGGAGGAAGGAACCCAATCTTTTTAAAAATCCTAAGGATAAGACTAAGAAGGTTTCTAATGCAAACCCTAAGGATGATGAGAAATGGGATAAAGTCTTCAACACTTTGAAAGACATAAAGTATATTGTTTCCAAGAAATAAAAAGGTAGAGGAAATGAAAAGAAGCAACATAACAAAAATGGTAGACCACCTAGGCTGCAAAATTATCCTTACAATAGAAATTGGAAGGATGGGAAACCAATCTTGCTAGGCCAAAAGCCTAAAACTGATCTGCATACACCAAACCCCTTGCAGAAGCATTCAGTAAATCTAGTACAAGATAGACCATGGTGTGAGGTGTGTAAACTTCCACATGATCAAAATTATTGTAGTATTGCTTAGTTCCTTTTTATTGAAGGAATAGAGGAAGATACTCATGAGAATACTCCTGACTATGAGCAAGGTGATGTAGATGTTTGTATGGCTTGATCATACATTGATGAGGCTGAATGTTCTTCTTATGATGAGTTACAAGAAGCTGATGTGGATAATCAGAGACAAAGAAGTGAGGTGTATCATCAACAAGTCTTTTTTGATGAAGAAGGTGATTATGATTATCATGCTTGCAATATGGAGCAAGCTAAAGATTTAGTGTCCTTAAGAAAACCATCAAAAGAGGAGATTTCCTAGTTGACTGAGGAGATGGTTGCTCAGATGAGAAGTACACTTCAAATGAGAAATAGAACTATGGGTGGTGAACAGGGTAAACCTGTTGGCCTTTTTATAAAAGAGAAGAAGGACAATAACGAGGGTGTTAAGGTGGATAGCAAAAACAATGTTGTCAAAATAAAAGAGGTTAAGAATGACAAGGTTTGGGAAAAAATATTGAAACCCCAAAGCCTCAAGAAGATGTTACTTCATCATTGGTAAAAACCAAAGTGATTTCCAAGTTTGCTAAATATTCTCTAGAAGAGAAGAAGTAGAAGAAACTTGAAGGAAATCAACAACTAGAAAGGAAAGAAGATGATGAAGGTATGATTTATGACCTACCTAAATATACACCCTTAGACATGTTTCAAGTGCTTTCTTAGGTTAAATTTTTTGTACCTTTGCTGGAAATGATGAGAATAACTGAGTACAAGGAAAAGACAATATCCTTGATTACAGGTGTTTCTAGTAATAAGATTGAACAAGGTAATTGTAAAGAAGAAAAGCATGAAGATGAAAGAAAAGAGAAAGAAGTGGAGGGAATTGTGTCACAAATTCCCCTTGTGTACTTAGGAAATTCTATTAATATGTGCCTTTAAAATATAAACCCCTTTTTCTTAAGTGTTGATATAAATGGGAAAACTTTGAAAAATTGTATGATAGATTCAAGGGCATCCAATAATGTTATTCCAGTCAAAATCATGGAGGCGATGGGCTTCACAATAAATACTACTCAAGGTAAATGTTATACATTATATTCAAGAGAAGTGTGAGATATTGGGACTATTAAAGCATTTCCTTATAAACTGACTCAGTATCCTGAGAAGGATTTAGCCATGACTATATTGGTTGCAAATATCCCACCTCATTTTGGGATTTTGTTGTCAAGAAAGTGGAGTGCATCAATGGGAGGTAACATGTAGTGTGATCTATCATTTTCTACTTTATACATTGATGGTAAGGATGTCAAGATTGAAAGAGAGTCAAAAAGTGTCCCATATGATTGAGCATGACCCGACTAAGAATATGACATGTTTTACTAACAGTGGCATAAATGAATTTAGGGTTGAGGAATCCCATTGTAATTGTGATAAACCTACTACACCGATTGATACAAAAGTAAAATATTTGTCAGATTTTGATGACTTATGGACTATGTACTTTGATGGTGCAAGTTCAAAATAGGGGTCTAGTGTAGGTATTTTGTTAAGATTCTCTAGCGGAAAGACATTCAGGTTCTCTTTCACTTTATTATTTGAATGCACCAATAATGTGGCAAAATATGAGGCCTTGTTATTGGGGCTAAGACTGGCTGAAAAACATGGGATCAAGAAGCTCAAGGTAATTGGAGATTTCGAGCTTGTGGTTTCCCAAGTTAGATCCAGGTATGTATCAAAAAACAAAAGGTTGAAACAATATAGGAATGTTGTTTGGGATGAATTGGAAAAAAAATATGCATTTGGAATAGGTTGGATGGAGAGAGGCCACAAAAAGGTGGCCGATTTGTTAGAAAATATTGCATTAAAGCCAGATGATATGACTTATGCTGGAATTTCAAAGGTTGAAGTGCAAACCAGACCATCCATCCTTGATAACATCAAAAATTGGAAATTTTTTGATAGTGATGATGGTATATTGAGGTTTTTAAATTGTGTGGATGAATATAAAAGTCAAGAAATCGACTTTAGAGATTTTGTTGAAAAAATTGATGGTAAAGATATTGTGTTTGGTAATGAAGTTATTCAGTTAAAGACCAATAACATTCCTAAAGGTTTAGTTTTTCTTGAAAGAGTGTTTGATAATTAGGATAGGAAAAAGGCTAATAGTGTTGTGCTTCCCATTCTGATGACTTGGAGGAGATAAACATTGGAACAGAGGCATCAACAAAAAAGGTGTATATTGGAAAGAAATTGTCACCAAGAGTGAGAAAGATGTTAATTGATTTGTTAAGGAAATTCATACATGTATTCGCATGGTCTTATGATGATATTAAGGCGTATAGGGAGGATTTATTTCAACATGAAATTCCTTTGAGTGATGGTGCTAAGCCATTTATGAAAAAGAAAAGGCCTATTAATCCTACCTTGGCCCCTAAAATGCAAGAATAATTAATGAAGTGAAGAGATGTAGGGATCATCAAGCCAATCAGAGATTCGTCTTGGGTGTCAAATTTGGCGTTTGTGAGAAAGAAAATTGGAGACACCAGGTTATGGATGGATTTCAGAAACTTGAATGTGTCTTCATTGAAAGACAACTATCCATTACTAACATGGAAGCCATGTTGCAGAGGGTGATAGGTTGTGTTAATGTCTATGATGGATGGGTTCTCTGGCTACAACCAACTCATGGTCAAGGAGTTTGAGCAGTTTAAGACAGATTTCACTACACACTGGGGAACTTATGTCTATGTGAGAATGCCTTTTGGTCTAAAAAATGCAGGGGCTAATTTTTAGAGAGCCATGGATGTGGCATTCTCATATTTCATTAACTTGTTTTTGGTGATTTATCAAGATGATTTGATAGCTTAATCTACGAAAGAAGATGATCATTGTGAACATCTGGAGAAAGTATTTAGCAGGGCACTGGAGTATGGTATTTCCTTGAATATGAAGAAGTGTGATTTTGGGGTAAGGGAAGGAGAACTGTTAAGACATATATTTTCCAAGGATGGGGTAAAAATTCATCCAGAGAGGGTAATTGCCATAGATAAAATCCGACAACCCCGCAATGTCAAAGCAATACAATATTTTTTTGGACAAATAAATTTCCTAAGAAGGTTTGTGACAAATTTTGCAAAAATAGTTCACCCAATTTCTAAGATTCTTAAGATGGGAACCAAGGTTGAATGGGAGGAGGAGTCTGTACATGCTTTCCAAGCAATTAAGCAAGCCATAAAGGAGGCTCATGTGTTAAGAACCCTTGATTTCTCTAAACCCTTACAACTATTTTCCTTTTCCTCGTTCCACACAATTGCAATTGTGTTGTTGCAAAATAATGCAAAAGGTTTTGAACAACTTATAGCCTTTTCTAGTAAATCTTTACATGCTACAAAACTCAATTATGATATAAATAAAAAATAGGCATATGCATTGGTAAAAATAGTAAAGGCTTTCAAAACTTATTTGATGGGAGGTACTATAATTGCCTATGTACCTAGTGTTGTTGTGAAGGACATTTTAACACAGCAGGAAGTCTCAGGAAGAAGGTGTAGATGGATCAATAGGATCTAAGAGTTCAACATTGAAATCCAGATTACTAAGCTGGTGAGAGGACAAGGATTGGCCAAGCTTATGGCCCAGAGTAATTTGGAAGAAAATCAGATAAATTTGCTCGAAGAAGAGAATAGATCACGCATATGTGATATGGAACATTCTGAATGGTATAAGGATATGATATTATTTACAAAAGATGAAATGTCTTGATAGTTTGAGTGAAAATGAAAAGAGGACATTGAAGCTACATGCTATAAAATATGTTATCATAACTAGAAAGCTCTGGTGCAGAAATGGAGAAGGTGTTATGTTGAAGTGTGTTGACCAAGATCAAGCACAGGGACTCCTGAATGAGATGCATAGTGGAGTTTGTGGAGTTAATTATATGGCCAAAACAACTACACACAAATTAATGAGGGCTGGATTTTGGTGGCATACTTTTTTAAAGGATGCACACCAATTAGTGAAGACATGTGATTCTTGTCAACATTTCTTTGGTAATTTGAATTTTTTTGGTAACTTACCCCTAAAACCAATTGCAGTACAATATCCTTTCCAGCAACGGGGTATTGATTTTGTAGGAGAAATAGCATGTAAATATAGTGGAGGCCATTTATGGATATTGGTGGCTACTGATTATTTTACCAAGTGGGTGGAAGCAGTTCCAACAAAGAAAGAAACTAGTAAGGTGGTAATTGACTTCCTGATGAATAATATATTGACTAGGTTTGGATGTCCAGAAAGGATTGTGTTAGATAATACAATGTGTTTCAGATCTGAGGAATACACATTTTTTTGTGAAAAACATGGCATCCAAATTTCTTACTCATCAGCATATCACCCACAATGAAATGGACAAGCAGAATCAAGCAATAAAAGTTTGATGAATATTATTAAGAGAATCCTAGATCAAAATAAGAAGGCATGGGATTCTAAATTGAGATTAGCAGTCTGGGAAGACATGGTAACTGTGAAAAAGGCAATAGGTTGTGCTCCATTTGACTTAGTTTATGGGATAAATGCAAGATTTCCCTAGAATAACTTGATGGAAATGTATAAGTTTGTCCAGATGTATGATAATGAAATGGATGATGAAATTCAATTGAGAGTGGAAGCTCTCATAGAATTAGATGAAACCAGGATGGAAGCTCAAATGAAAAATGAAAAATTGTAGTTGCACATAAATAATTTGTATGATAAAAGGGCAACTGCAAGGAGCTTCAAAGATCGAGATTTGGTATTAATGTGGAATGCCAAATTGGAAGATAAAGGAAAACATGGAAAATTTGATGCAATCTGGTTGGGTCCATTTTTTATTAATTGTAAGTGGGGTGAAGATTCATACTTCCTCCAAGATATGACAAGGGATATTCTTGAACTGCCAGTTCATGGACAATTCTTTAGGTTTCTTTCCTGCTAGGTTGTTTTGTTCAAACAATCCCTTTTGGTCGTCTCTACAATTTTTTTGCTCAACCTAAGATTTTGAATTCTTGCTTCATTCCATTGGAATGAACAACCCCAATTGGAGCCACTTATGGGACTTCAAAATTTTACTCTTTGAATTCCATTTTATCTTTCCTTTGTCCTGGTCTTTCATATTGTCTAGGAAAAACCTAAGGTTGGGGTTTTAATTTTTTCATGAAAATCCTAATGTCTTATGTTACGCCACCTTGGATGGGATCTATTTGGCCATTACCTTTTTGAAGTGGGTTTTAAAACAACATATGCCCCATCGCTTCATCTAGGTTGGTCTCCTTTTTGATTTATCATTCTAATTCTTTCACCTGACTTTATTATTCCCTAAGTCTAGGTTGTCCTGTGCCCCCATGTTTAAAAATAGCTTAAGCCATTTTTTGTTGTCGGCCTAGGTGATATCCCCTTGTGCCTTTAATAAATGTTTCATATTTTACAGGGAACAATTTTCAATGACCATCGATCAACCATCAGTTGATCTCAGTAGTTCCCCGAAATCCTATGATGACCCCACCACAGAGTCTCAACCGATTGTGATATCACAGGCGAGCACCATGTGTCTCATCTAGCAATTCCAAAGAGATAATAAAATATCTTTAATATATCTTTCGATTTTTAATATGTTATATGGAAGGTTACTAAAGTGGCTACGAGATGCACGTGCTCCAAATCAATGGAGATGTTATAATCTTGATGGAAAATTTGGTCCATGGTTATGTTCAATGCTGGTGACTATTTTAGTGAACGCGATTGCCGATGGTGGAGATCAATGGTTTCCTGCCATCGCGTGATCAAAAGTTGTGAGGTTTTTATCGATCATGATATCATAAGTGGGCACCACGTGGACTTCTTTGGTGATTCATAATATGGTGGGCCCTCAGTGTCGCGATGGAGACTATGTTAGCCTATTTTGAAGGGAGTCGTTTGATGATCTGACATAAGTGAAGGATCGATGGTTGGAATTTGAATTTACATCAAATACGATTGGAGTCGTTAGTGTGGCATGCAAGTAAGCTTTAATGGACATGAGACATATACTGGCATAATTTTATTGACATAAAGTGGTTTTCCTTTGCTCCATTTTCTCACAAAGCATTCAAGCACCTTTGCAAAGAAGTTTCAGAGCCAAGGAAAAACTTACAAGCTATCACAAGGAAGGATTTGGGTTTCTGCAAAGCACAAAACCATGAGTTAATTTATGTACTTCCTAGGTATTTTGATTGAGAATTTGGGGAAAGTTGTGGTGTGCTTGTTAGAGAGTTTGATAATTGTTCTTGGGGCTATAGAATAGTTGAATTGTGAGAAGCTGCAAAGTTATATTTTGTAGTTTCATTTTCTATTTGGCCTTGGTTTATTTAAAGATTTGAAATATCAAGGAAGCCCTAGTTTACCAAAAATGGCACTACCAAAGCAACATTATGGCCAAGTCGACTATTTGCATAGAAATTTATATGATGATTTCCAATATCAATTGTCATCATCAACTAATGGTAGGAAGAAGGGGTTGGTCTTGATGTGTGGAAGAACCCTGGGGAAAGGATTGGTATGTAATTGTTCCAACATTTTTGATGCTAGGGTTCCCATGACGGGTTTGGAGATGTTTATATTGTGGTATGGGTAGAGGAATTTGCCCCACCCTTTCTCGAATGGTTGGAGGTATAACATGGGTAAGCTGGTAGTGCCAAATATATTCCCTGATGTGGATTTGTTGAGGGTGGTGGTTGCACCTTATGACCCTGTTACAAGGGTGATTAGAGATAATGATGGAGGGGTTATGCTGAGCATCAATAAGCAAGAATTTAAATAGGTTTTTGACCTAAGTTAGCCTAGCCCATTCTCGATTCATATTGATCTTGAGGAGATGAAACATGAGGATGCAAGATCAAAGTCACTTTTAAGGGTTAAGTTGCTCCCACCTCATCTAGCAAGGGCGGGTGGTTCAGATTTTTATATTACCCCTAGTGACCAAGAGCCTTTCAAGATAAAATCTATTGCTAATCATTTTCTAGTCACTTTATATTCATTGTGCCGGATTTTGGGTTTTAACCCTAATACGGTGATGCCAATTGCCTATATATTTATGGGGGTACAAATACAACACCCTAACTTCTCAATGATCTATGATTTTGCATCCCTTTTGGCTAAGAAGATACATGAAGGGATATTAAAGTTACAAAAAAAAGGATGCAACCACTCCATTCTTCTGGTATTCCATGTTGATGTGCATGTTCCTGTACAAGAATGCTGATTTCTTTTCTGAGAAGATGAAATTAAGACAAGTGGTTAATGGAGAAAGATTGCTAGTGCAAGTATGGACTACAGACTTATCTTATAATAGGAAAAGTATTATTTTTTTGTAGTTTGATAATTGTTTTGTTTCCAAATTGAGGGCTAGATTGATGATGAATGTACCCAGAATCCCCGAAGACTTGCATGATTTTCTCAGACCGAAGGGGAGGAAGCCAAATTTTAAAATTTGTCACAACTGGGGGGACATTATCTTGTACCCAGTTAGCATCATCTTAAGAGTATCTAATTTGAAGGATCCCCACATATTCTTCCATACAATGTGCCACTGAGAGTAGGATTTGTAGAAGTCATGTGGTAGATTGGTTGTATCCATGAGGATAACTTTACAAGGAAAGGTAAAGGAACTCTTTTCCCTGATTACATTGTAGTGTCAGATTTTGTGTTTTCAAAAGGAGGTTGGGTCTAGTTTGGGAAGGTTTTTGATGATTACAATCTGAGGTGTGGTCCCAAGTGGTAGCATGATCCTGAGGGATTCTTTTCCCTTTTCAAACAATGGATAAAGGGTGGTAAGTTTGCACATGAATTCAATTTTCCTGAGGATCTGATTAGGAATGAGTTTGATTTGAATAGGAAGGAATTGAATAAAGAAAAATGGATAGAATATGAGAAGCTATTAGCCATTGTGCATAAAATGTATCACAAATATAATTTATTAATGTAATTTACCCCATTCCACAAGAGAATTGTTTTTTTGATGAACAACTTCAAGGAAATCATGGGAATTTTGATGACAAAGAAGATAAACTTGGAGTTGGATTTTGGTACATAGGAGCTTGATATGAGGCTTATTGAAATGAGGCCAACATATCAATCTACAGAGAAGTGGCCTATCTATAGAAGAAAAATAAATGACAGCGGTGATGAAGATGAGGAGGATAAAAAGGGAAAACAAATCATGAAAGTGCCATCACAATCAGGTCTACGGTTCAAGACACCTGAGGCCATCAAAATTATTGATTTGGACTCATCACCGTAAGATATCCCTTCACCACCACCATTAGAGCCAAGCCCTAAGAGGCAAAGGATTTAGAAATTACAAGAGGGTCTGATGGATGAAATTTTAGTCACAGATCAGGATATGCAGGTTGGTATGCCTTCTCCTCCTAGTTCAACTGAATTGGTTTTATTTGACTTGGATATGAAAGGATAGTGTGTGCAAGATTCTAGGATGGAGGCATGTAAGGCCTTTTTAGATGATGATGCATTTGTTAAGACTCTAGTATTCTCGCAACTGGTCTGGAGAATGAGACTAGAGGAGTATTAAGATAAATGCAAGAAGTGAAGAGAGTTGAGGCTTGATAGGTTAGAACAAGAGAATGACGATGAGGTAAAGAATGAATTGATGGAAGAATTTAAGAAAATCGCTCCTAAGCATGGGTGAAAATTGGTGACTCAGGATGGTAAATTAATTTTTCCTGATTGGGATGTAGCTGATGGTGTAGCTTTTAATGCTATCCTAAAATCCAAACATCCCTTGTAGAATTATGAGGAAGAGGTCAAGGTAGCATTGTGAGATTCTTCTTTCAACAAATAATATGAGACCCTACCAATTTGGGCTTTGTCTCCTCAAGGTAAAAAGCCTAATGTAACTGACATTATCCCAAACATAAGGGGAGGGTTAATAATAAAGAGAGCCTCAAAAAATTCAACTACATAGGCTACTAACTTAACTGTGAATGTGGCCAAATTGGCCCAAGAGATTGTTGAGATGGAAGAAGTTGAGAAGAAGAGCTTAATGGATAAATGCAACTTCATAATTTGGGAATACAACAAGGTGCAGTAAAGGAATGTTGATCTACAAACTGAGGTGGATAAGTTGAAATATAGGCAAATTGAGGAGACCTCAAGTGCTCCATCTATCATGACATTTCCTTCCACATCAGGATCAGTGCTCCCTACTTCTCCGATTGTTTCTACACTAGGGTCCCCCATCCAAACTCCTTCTCTTAGTCTTGAATTGGAGCCAATTTAGGAAGAAGAAGAGTGCTTTGTGGATCCTACTAAAAAGTAGATAATGCATAAGATTATAGAGTTACAAGAAGCCTTAAAGGCAAGTGAGGAGGGACCCCTTAAAAAATAAGGGGAGATTTTTGACACAATTTTGAGGCACTTGAATGAAAAGGTTGATGACAAATTTCCATCAGTGTATTCTTTTTATTCTTTATTTTTGGATGGAATAAAGAATATTAGTAGGGATCAAGAGGTAGTGTTACCCTTAGTTGATAAATGGATCCCTAGGGCCAATGATTTAGATATAATTTACAAAGCCTCAATGTTTGATTCAAATAATAGGCCCCAATCTTTAAGGCCTACTTAAATATTTGTAAATTCATTGCAAGGTTTTCAAGCCTTACCAGATGATTTGAGTAGGAAAATCAGAGAATTGGTAAAGAATTTTTATGATTGGAGTGATACATCTTTACCTAATATAATTGATGCATAGGGAAATATGAAATCTCTGCAACAATGGCAAGATAGAGAAAACTAGGTCATAAATGCACAAATCAAATTGATTTGTGATGACTCAGACTATGACTTGTTGGTGAGATGTATGGACAAGATCATTAGTACCAACACATTTTGGAATATTTCGAGAGAGAAGCAAATCAGGTCGTAGTTAAATACACACCTTATAGTGTTAAGGTGAATGAGGTAGTTAATTTTGTTTGGTTGGCTAATGAAGAATACCAAAGATGGGTAAATGTTTACTTAACCAAGGAAGAGTAAAACAGATTTGGCTACTGGCAGTAAAAAATTCAGCTATTGCAGCTACAATAGATTTTGGTTATGTTTTGATGGCGGTTTTGGCATAGGTTTTTTGAAGTTTGGATGATGCAACAACCTGTTTCAGAAGGTAGGATGAACAAGAAGATTCTCCAAGGACTCAGTTGTTGTAACAAAATTTTGGAATGTCATAGGGCGGTCCAAGTGATTGGTGACATGTGTATTTCTGGCCCAATGCTTGTCTTCTCCTTCATTCTCTATAAGAAGGATTTCAAGGCCAGAAGTATGGGTTAGCAAGTTAGATAATTTTGGTCGAGTCTAGGTGAAGTTATAGAGCAATTGTAAAGCCTGATGTCTTAGTGAAATGCAATTTAGGTTTTGTGTTATTTTGTAGTAGGTTTTGAACTCATAGGAGTTTGATGTCTTATGATAGTACTGGCAGTTGAATTGAAATGAATTATTTTGAACTCATGTCTCTCCATTGTATAATAATATGAAAATTTTGAATAAAATGATGAAGGATTGTTTTGTTCATCTCACTGTTGTGGTGTGTATGATTCTCAGTTTAGCTTTAATTCAAAGAATTAATTAAAATGCTTGAATGGGATCATAGGTGGGTATTTTTTATGTAAGGATTTGGTTAAAAGTATTGGGTTAGAATACATAATGATGATATTTTAAGGTAATATTATCAAAGATCTTACATGTTATGTGTTAAATCTATCAAAAACCCTTAAATGCTTATGAATTTGACTCCTCCAATGGTATATGACATTGATCTAGGTTGTACTTATTCATGAGGTTCAATATTTATTTTTCTTTACTTAGAGATTGCTACAAATTTCAAGTCAATGACTATTTTATACTGTGAAGTGTTGTTGTAGTTATCTCATGCTCCAAATAGTTGGTATTATTGATGAACAACCAATTCTATTTGGTATTACCCTGTTATGTTGAGCTATTAAATGAGAGTATATGTTTTTGAAAAGTTAAACAACATTTATAGGGCACTGTACCCAACACAATGAGCCACTAGGGCCAAAAATGATAAGTCTTAAATAACTAACATAAACAAAAAAAATAGGAAAAACCAGGGACTGCCCAAAGGCAGCACATCAACAGCCAAGAAACAGCCGATAGACCAGCACCAAGAGCAAACTAATTGGCCTCATCCCAGTTCTTAATTAGGAGGTCCACCGCCTTGTCTCCCACCCACTCTTTGTTTTCATGGAAATTGTTCCCCTCTAGTTCCTCTTTTATGGCATTAGATAGAGTACTCATAACAAAGTGACCCAGTTTCATAGTAAAGCGAGTCAGGCCCCGAAACATTTTGTCCAGAGTGTCCAATCTCTTTGCCACCATGTCTGACTCCACCCCAGCATCCACAGCATTGTGAGCCTCACCAGGTTCATCCACCAGCGGCTACGAAGAGTACGAGCTAGAGCCAACAAAAGGGAGCTTACTGTCCTCTGGAGTAAGCGGAGGCCTTTCCATCATCTCATATTCAACATCTTCAGACTCTTCTTCCTTGTAACCCTTGTTGTCCGACTGCTCCTCCTCTAAGTCCTCGATGATTAACCTCTTCTTACTATTCTTTGCCAGCTTCCCTGATCTCCTCCGAGCACTTTCCCCTCCAGTCATCTCCATGTTCCCCAGAACCATATCCCCTCTAGAATCTTTCCTAACCACATTCTTACCCTTGCCATCTTTAATAGCCACAGCCTGCATGCATTTCTCCTTAGCTTTTTTTGACTTGGTGATAGAGGGAGTCATGGCAGCCTAGGTGGCTTTCAGCTTGTAGAGCCCCTCTGGTGCACTGGCATGGGCCTTGCCAAACCCACCCTTAAGTTTTTTGTGGAAAATTTGGTATTGGGATTTCCCATATTATCAATATTTGGCTTCCAAGGAGGACTCTTGGACTCGACCATAGAGATATGCACCGTAGAGAGGGGTTCAATGTTCTCAACACATACAACAGTGATGGCTTTAGGTGGGCATAGGGAAAGATGAAAGTGATACAGGTGGAGAATTAGCCCCTGATGGAGTGGGAGCGGCGGGAGGTCACAAGGGTTTTAGCTGGCTAACAATTTACACTTATCCACTGAACTTTCCAGGTCCATCAGAAGAAAAAATGGGAAACTAAACAGCATTTTATGCCTAAGATGGTTTAATAGAGGGAAATGATAAAAGAAACAAGTTTTGAATTTACCTTCCAACGTAACATATTTCATCAACACCATGCAAACCTAGTCCCACGGCTTAGGAAGTTCTTCCCTTTCAAACCTTGCCTGGTTCCTAACAGGGGTCTCTTCACCTCTAAAAAATGCCTTAAGGCTCTCATGGTCTAGCTTTTTAGTATGTTTAGGATATTTCTTCCCCTCACACCGCAAACCCATAGCCTGCGCAATCACCTCCTCACTGATTTAGAAATGAAATCCCACCAATGGAAACCCTCTTGTCCTTCTAAGAACTGGCGAACTGACTAAATAATATGGGATCATAGCCAAGTAAGCTTTCCATGAGTGGAGCAATCCCTCCCTCAAACAAATGTGCCAAACCAGAGGGTTGCTATGAAATTCTTCACAATTGTTTGTTCTGTCCGAACATGATCACCACCCATACCGCCAGTCTGAACAGAAGGCTCATAGAAAAGTAAGGAATACCACAAGTAGCAGTCATGGGTAATCTCAATAGGATAGTTAAGGCAGGGATAGGAGCAAAGAAAATTAAACCGATTATAGCAAGGTAAATTTAACCCTGTGTACCATTCACACGCGTGGAGAGGAAATAAACCACAGTGAAAGAAGATAGATTTCAAAGAATTTATGATTACAGAAGAGAAGGCAAAAGTTGGCGGAGAAGTAGGGAAAGCACGAAACCCCATGTGGATGGATTGATAAACGAAATTTAGTAACTCTCCAAAGTAAGCCAAAGGAATCCCTAGCTAAACTAGCCTGCCCGAAGTCTCTAGAAAGCAGCCAAGATGCATCATAGAAAGTTACATCATTATAAATACACTCACTCCTCCAAATGCAATGAGGAGATAAAACAATCAAACCAATTCCCAAGAGATTAGCACTCACAGTACGGTCACACACTAGATGATAAATCACGTCCTTCCAATTAACCCGCATCACGCCGCCATAACTATATTTGATCATCTCAAATAAATCCCCATCTTGCCAATACATCACAATTTTATGAACAACAAGCATCCAACCAGTCCAAAGGATGAACACGTGGGTGCTGCAATCTTTACCCGTCACACACAATTTCATCAGGAAAGCTCCACCTGTACTTCATACCATTAATGACATTTTTTAACCAGCACACCCAAATAAGCCAGTGGGCCCCCCAATCAGCTTTCGTCATCCAAGAGTAGAATATCATTATAGCTCATGGAAGCCTTGTCCCGCTCTATCAACATTTGAATATTTGGCGGCAATCTTTCCTTATTCCTCCAACATCTAGCCGAATCCCAACTTGAGCCAAGATTAGCTAAGGCATCTGCTACATAGTTGCCTTCTCTAAAGATGTGAGACACATTTTTGTCGCTTAATTTGGACATAAGGAAGCTAACATCCAACAAAATGTCCTTAGTATTCCAATCTATAAATCTATCTTTTTCCATCGCATCCGTCACCGATTTGGAATCTCCTTCAATATGGAGATACATAATCCCCAGAGAAACAACGATTTTGAGGCCCATGAACAGCGCATGAGCCTCAACAACCAGAGTCGACTGAATCCCAATGCCACTAGCAAACCCCACCATCAAATTCCCCATAGAGTCTACGATATTCCCACCTATACTTGCCCTTCCTGTGTTGCCTTTAGCAGCCCCATCAAAATTAATTTTGAGCCATCCACAATCTGGAGGCTCCCATTTGGTATTCTTCCTAGCTAAAAGTTTTGAATTGTCAAAGGCATTAGCCTTTAGATCCTGGTGCCATTCCTTATCCATTTTTATTTCATAGTTCAATGGCCCCAACTCAGGAAGTTTCTCATCAAAGAGGGAGATTTTCTCTTCAATGAGCTGAGCACCAATGCCAAACACCTCCTTTGGGCTCCGCTCAATATTCCTGAAAACCCTATTATTCCTCTCCTTCCATAAACACCAACCTAAGACTAGGGGAGTCTACATCCAAATTTCATAAGTCAGAGGATGGAGAAAAGGCCCATTCCAGCCCAAAATAAATGACAAAAGGTCTTTGCTCATAACCCACTGGACATCAAGCTTCTCAAAAGCCAACCCCCAAACTTCAGTAGCATATAGATAGTCTAATAAAAGGTGGCTGATAGTTTCCTCCCCCTTCTTGCAAAGAATACATCTATTGGGAAAACACAACCCTTGAGTTCTCAAATTCTCCTGAGTTAAGATCCTATTATGGTAGGTCGTCCACTAGAAAAAAATTATTTTAGGGATCATGTGACGGTTCCAAACCCTCCTCCAGTGTTCCTCAACAGAAAATTCATTAGTCAGCAGTCTAAGCGGATCACGCCGAAAGACCCCCCTGCTTATCTAAAGCCCAAAAGAACTCATCCTCCCTGTCATAGGAAGGGAACCTAATACTGGAAAGCAACACTTGAAGGGATCGAACAAGGCGGCACAGGTGAAGAGAGTGAAGGTAGCAAAGGGAGAGATCTCTCCATCTTCTAGCCCCAGGGGGGCCATCCAAATAGTCACTAATATATAAACCAAAGAATCTCTTGGCATCATCCTTCACCATTCCAAACTCAGAAACAACCAAGGGGGAGTCCAAAAGCCAAGCATCATCCCAAAATCTGATTTTGAGCCCGTTCCCCATTTTCCATTTGATCCCTTTTTTTAGCAAGCCTTGAGTGTTGCAGATACTCCTCCAGATAACAGAACCAAGGGGATGGGGTTCCGAGAGAAAATATATCAAAGGCCTGTTCTAAAGGTACTTTGCATTTAGAATTTTGCAGTAGTCCTTGGTGTTCCTTAACAGGTCCCACCCAACCTTGGCCATTAACGCTCTATTAGAGATAACAATCTTCCTTATTCCAAGCCCTCCACAATTTTTGGCCTGACAAACCCTTTCCCATTTAACCAAAGCAAGCTTCTTTTTTTCCTCAGTACCGGACCAAAGGAAATTCCTTTGAATTCTTTCAAATTTCTCCGCAATATACTTGGGCATCTTAAAAATAGTAAGAAAGAAAGTGGGGATACCTTGTATAGCTGTAGTAAGGAGTTGGAGTTTTCCAGCATGACTAAGTAAGGAGCCCTTCCATCTCGCCAACTTTCTTTGGATCCTCCCCAGGACAACATTCCATAACTCCGAGAGAACCTCCTTTATCATTAGTGGGAGCCCAAGGTAAACCAATGAGAGATAATCCCCAACACATCCCAGGATCACAGTCACTCTATTTTCCAAATTTGGCAGGCAATTGAAGAAGTAAATCTTTCTCTTATTTTAATGATGCACTAACCAGAGCAGGAGGCATAGTTGTTAAGGCAAGATTTCCATTTCCTAGCTTCCACCATAGAGGCCTTTCCAAATAGAAAGGTGTCATCCACAAATTTTTGCATAACAATCAGACTAAGAGAAGTAGCTACTCTAATGCCAGATATGGAGCCCTCAGATAGCACACTCGTAAAATTCCTACTAAGAACATCGACAATCATAATAAAGAGATAGGGGGAGAGAGGGTCTCCCTATCTGAGCCCTCTTCTAGCTGAAAAGAAACCACAAGGGGATCCATTCACCATAACCGAGAACTTAACAGTACAAACACACTCCATAATGAGCTTAATGATAGCATTGTTAAAGCCAAACTTAGCTAGGACCTTGGGAATGAAATCCCACAACACCTTATCGTAAGCTTTGGAAATGTCAAGCTTAAATGCCATCCCCGCATTATTACATCTATCCATAGAGTGGATCAGTTCATGGGTAGTTAAAGAAGCATCAAGAATGTGTCTCCCTGGGACAAACCCCAATTGAGTGTGACTTATGATTTTATCCAGCAGAGGTTTGATCTGGTTAACAAGGATCTTAGAGAAGATCTTATAACAGGTGTTACAAAGACTAATAGGACGAAAGTAGGACATAGAAAGAGGCTCACTAATCTTGGGTATAAGGGCAATGAAAGTGTGATTCAATTGTTTGAGAATCTTACCAGATTTAAAGAAGTCCCTAGCCGCAAGCACAAGGTCCCAGCCCATAATATCCCAAAATATTTGAAAGAATGTAGGAGGGAGCCTATCAAGTCTAGGAGCTTTCAAGGCCCCCATGCTAAAAGTAGCCAACCGAACCTCCTCTGTGGAAACACACCTAATAATTCCTAAATTATCCTCCAGAGAGATGAGAGCAAGGAGATATTGTAGAATCTTACAATCCATAGTCATGTTGGGTGCCTCTGTATGTGCCGAAAAAGCCTCTTTGAAATAATTAACCACACAGGACTTAATGTGAGTTTGATTAGATATCACCTCCCCAGAGGCATTAATTAACTTTGAGATTTGATTCTTTTTCCGATGTTTGATGGTAGATGAAAAAAGAACGTGTTCCTATCTCCTTCCTTTAGCCATTGGACCCTAGATTTTTGCTTCCAAAATACCTCTTCATTTTTTAAAACATTTTCCCATTCCATTTTGGTATCCTTTTCCTGATTGTTAGTCTGCTAACTAACATCTCCCTCATCCATATTCTTTTGCAAGGACCTCAACCTCTCCTTGAGCTGTTTTTTATTTTGGAAAACATCCTTGAACACATTCCTGTTCCAACCTTTAACCATCATTTCAATATGTTAAAGTTTAGAGCAAAGCCTAAACATAGGGGAACCTTGGACATGAATATTCCACCAATCAGCAATTTTTATTTTGAAATTAGGATGAGAGTTCCACATTATTTCAAAACGGAAGGGATAGGGACCACCAGAAGGATGAGTATTAGTGGTCAGCAGGAGAGGATTATGGTCTGAAACCATCCTAGGCAGAGTAACCAGATTGGCCTTTAAAGCATTAGTCCAATGGGGAGAACAGAGGAAGCGGTCAAGCTGAACCTGAATTAGATCACCACCAATCCTTCTATTAGACCAGGTGAAAAGCTGGCCCTGAAGTTCAATATCTATTAACCCCAATGAGCAGAAAAAATTTGCCAGATCCATCATGTTGTCAGTGTAATCCAAGAGGCCCCCACTTTTTTCAGATGGTAACAGGGGAGAGTTGAAATCTCTAGCAACAAGCCACCGATCCCCTTATTCATATTAATCTTAGCCACCATATTATTCCAAAGAATAGTCCTCAAGTTCCTCAGATTAGGAGCATAAATGTTTATTATAGACCACTATATTCCGCCACCAGAGAACGAAACCCCTATGCTATTTTTACAAAGGAATAATTTAGAACCTTGAAAGCGGAAAGGATTCCAAAGCACGGACAAACCCCCTGAAGCTCCCTCAACATCACTATGAATATATGAAGCATTAGGCCAAAAAAAGCTAGCAATTTTGTCAAAATAATCTTCAACATCTTAGTTTCTTGAAGGAGACAAACATCAATCTTATGCTCCACTAAATAGTTCTTCAAGGCACGTTGTTTGTGCGAACTATTAAGCCCCCTAACATTCCAATACAAAATCCTCATTTCTGACCTTTTTTTGAGGACACATCCAATGTCCTCTACTTCCCCGGGGCAATCTCATTTCTCGTTTCACGTGTTCTAGTGGATCTCTAAGAGGGTCTCCTAGGTTTGGAATCCCCACCAAAATTTGTCTTCTTCTTCCTACCCTTCTTCTTAGGTGTAGTCCATATCCCTTCATCCTCAACCTTTTCCAACTTTAAGTTTCCCAAGTTTCCAATAGACTCATCAATCATGCTAGAACACTCTTCCTCCCAAATTTCACCTTCTTCAACCAAATCACCACATGTCCCTTGAGTGACCATCAAACACAGAGGATTGACAACCGATGAACCCAGCCCAAAGATCCCATCAGTAGCCCCCACAAGCAGGGTATCAACAATCGAGGATCTAGGATCTAGAGGCAAGGAGACCTCCCGAGGTAAGGTTTCCAGCACCAAAGAGACACTAAGGTTCGGATCAGGGTGAGGATAAGCAGGGGGTGGAGAGCATGGGGAAAGCACAGGTGACCGAACAGAGTCAAGGGGAACAAGCTCAGCGACACCCGAAGGCTTCAAGGTATCCACTGTCGGATTCATGGGATTTAACACTTCCTTAGAATCTCTACTGACCGAGGATTTGCAGTCATAAATAAGATGTCCAGCTTTGGCACACTTTTGATAATAAACCACCGCATTTTTGTAACAAACAGGTTGAATCTAGTTTCCCAGCTTGGAACACAGCTTGATAGAGTTTGGTGGAATTTTATCAACGCAAATGTTGACACATAAATGGGAAAATACTAACCTTGATTTCGATTTAGTGACAGCATCTGTAGTAACAAACTGACCCAACGAATCACCAACAGCCTTAAAAATGGCTTCATCCCAAAACTCAAGAGGTAATCCCAGAAGTCGCACCCAGATAGGAGCTGACATGTTAAGGTCAACAGTAGGATCGAACCCAGGTTTCCACCTACACAAAGCAAGGTTGTGCTTCCCATAAAACCATGGACCCGACGACAGAGTGGACACCAAGTCCTCAGCTGCAGCGAACCGAAATAGGAAAAGACCACCAACCATCGTACGAATCTCCACACTTCCCTTAAGCCTCCACTTCACAGCGACCCATTTACGAACCATATCCACCATGGGTTGATAGGAAAGTAATCTCCCCACCACAACATTCTCCATGGAGGAGAGGATCCTATCACTAATTGAATCCGGAATGTCAAACACAGTACCAACAATCGAAACACACTTTGGGGGGGCCAAAAACGAGGAGGAAACTTGTTTCCCACTAGTCAGGACATTCTTCCAACCGTCAGCCGGAGGAAACACAACCATCGACATAGAAGAACCGCTCGGAGAAGCTAAATCCTTCAAGTTGCCTGATGGAGAAAGCGCAGATCCCAGAGAGTGGGTACCCACTAGACACGTCTCCAAAGGAGGGGAGAACGGGTCAGGAGGGAGTAGAGGGGGACCATTAGATTCCCCCACGACAGAGTCCACCTATTGTTAATATTGTTTATAATATTGGTGTAGAGGTTGTAAACACATTAAGGGGATCACCCTCTCAGGTCTTGTAGAGCCTAAAGTGTAGGAGGTTTTGTTAAAATCCTCGTCAGTTTGTCTAGGTCCTTCAAGTTTCCCTTGATTGGAATTGGAAAGTCCATAGGTAGATTAGGAGATCAACCTGGTTACAGTAAAAACATCCAACACTTAACATCTCCACCTTCACATATTAAAATAACCTTTGTAGCAATGAAATTTTCCTTTTGAGTTCTCCATTGCTCATATGTTTTTACAGCTCTAGAAATAGAACAACATCATTCTAATCAAATTTTTTAGATAAATTCCTTAACCCTTTTGTCCAGTGGATCCACTAATCACTGAAAATATATGTTTTTACAACTCTGTAAATAGACCAACATCATTCTCATCAAATTGATAGAGAAATTCTTCAACTCTTTTCTCCAGTGGATCCACTAATCCTTGACAATCAATGATTCCTTTTACCACTTTGTAGGTGGGAGAAATTTGTGCTGGTTTTTTAAGCTCGTGACTAGACCCCTTAATCATACTAGCCAATGGACTGAGTCTAGGTAGCCATAATTGCATTAGTGGGATTTTATTGATCTATCCCTTTCAAACATTCTTATTACATCAAACATTAAAGAATAATTTGAGTGAATATTATTTACCCTTTTATTGAATTCCCCATTAACTGCTCCAAAATATTTGTTTCAATCAATACATTATTCTCAAACTGGTTCTCTTCAAAATAATGGAGTAATTAATCATATACCTTGAGTTTCTGAATCAACTCTTTCTTTCTAAATCTTCTCCTTGGTGGGGGAGTAGTAGAAGTGCTTGGCATCAGTGGTAGGTCTTCGTAATATACAACTAATTCCATATATTGTGCTAGATTTAGAGGTGGAGAAGATGGGGAAGGATAAACTAGCTACAACTATGGTTGTTGGTTCATTAGCATTTCAACCACAATAACTAGCTCTGCAAGTCTCTACCTATCCTTATTTTAGGCAACCAACAAATAATTATACATTTTAGTTTTTGTATTATATTTTTCTTGATGTTTCTTAGCAATTGCCTTTGTGAATTGGGAAATGCTTACAACCAATGCGCGTACCTCTACTACTGAGGTGTCAAAAAATCTCTTGATTATTAAAACTCTCCTCGAGTCACCTGCATGTTCTACAATTTGAGGCTTATTTGTATTGGGGTACAAATCCCATATGACAAGTGTGTCCCACTATGGACTAAATGTAGGGCCTAACAAGGTATTTATTATTGCTACCTAATTTTTTCTTACAGCTCAATCGGGTAGAGTTGTAGAAAGTATTTACAACTAGAAGGAAAAAGGTACATACAAATTTTTGCTAATGTTTTTTCATTGCACAAAAGATGTTTTCACATGAATTATTATGAAAATGTTTTACAATAGAGACGATTACACAATTTACATAAAAGAATTGCTATTTTATTCGTTGTACAAAATATGATGTCCCACACAAGCCATGGGAGTAAATAAGAAATACATGATGAAATGAAACATAGAGTAAACTATACAATTGATGAAGTAATGAACTTGAAAGGAATTTTGATCTGTCATTTCCTGAATGACGAATCACAAAGTTCTCAGTTGTGTGTTCATTTTTAGTTGCTCCAGCTCTAGCTCTTTCCATTGTCACTCCAGAAATACCTCGAAGGGATGAATGTATTATGTTAGAGCTCGGGACTAAATTTCTCTTCATATGCATACATAAACAGATATATAATCTACTTCTATAAATCATTTGATCAAATATGTAAATATCACAAAAATTCAGGAACATAAGAATTAATGTATCATTGGAAGCTTCCAACTTCATTATTTTGCTAACTTTTTTGTTCACTATGTCGGTATAGGTTCATTTGATATTCCAAATTTTCATGGTTTTACATCACCACATGTGTAGAAAAATGGGCTCCCACAAGGGTTGAGCCCAACATGTTGCTCTCTTGGATTTTTATAGGGTTTATGAAGTATATTTTAATCAATGGAAGTGAATTCAATCATGGAAATTAGTACAAGTTTCTAAAGAAGCATATTATCTATCAATGAATAAATTATGCTCAAAAAGAAACATATAATCAATGGAGGCAACATAAACATACATTCCAAGATTCAATCATTTCACTCTATTATCACTGTTATGAGATAGCATAGTGCATATATATTGTGAACATTATTTCGAACACATTGGACAACTAATGCATAGATTAAAATCATTATGTCTTGAAAAGAACAGAGGATACACATTGAATTCAATATAATTTCACCATGCACAATGGAGTACAGTTATTGAAGAAGTAGTGATTAAGCAATAAAAAGGAGCAGTTCCATTTAGTGCTTTAAGAATAGTCACTATTTATAATAGAAGTCCAAGTAAAAGCTAAGGTCAAAGCAACTGATTATAATGATAGTGTTCAAAATATTTTAAAAGGATCTAGTATAATTATGTTAGTATTTTCTTAATGAAGATTTTTAGCAACAAGGTGAAGTCAACTTAATAGTGTAATACATAGTTCTGAGGACAACCACAAAGGAAAAATGGGACAAAGTGACAATTAGGCTCAATACAAAAGGCATCAAACAGGGCAGTAATTTTTAAATATTGATGAAAGACAACATATTATTCAAAGTTGTAGTTGTTTGTGAGGAAGCTAAAGTCAAGTTAGATACATAATAGGTAGAATTAAAGGATTTTTCAAACAAAATCACAAGGAAGCAAGAGCCAAAGAATACTATGAAAATATAGTAATATCATGACACTATGAGGAGGCGGCCTGAGGGTCTTCATAAGAAAAGTCATTGTAATAATCAAGGAGCTAGCTTTTTTATTGAATAAAAGTGACAGTGTTATTACTAAGTATAGGATCTTCATACTTTGTGATTTCAGATAAAGCCATGACTATAGATGGTGCTCAAAAGGATTATTTTTTATGTCTATGCCTAATGTAGTTAGGTTCAACCAAATGCTTCTACTCTTCATAAGAGGCTTCACAAGTGAACTGTCAAGATACATGACCAACCAATAGCAAACATTCATGAAGAATTTTTGGTAAGTGACAATAATATATTGTGATATTTTCTCTAGGGCAGTATCTCCAATAAATGCATGATGGCAGTTTATTTATGAGATAATACAAAGGTTAGAATGTTTTTCATTTTATCTCTTCAAACAAGATAAGCAAGAAGACCCCTGTGAGATTAAAAGCTGCAAACCCAGAACGAGTTTGAGGCCAGTATAAAAGTGAAGAATGATGATCTACAATATACAATCACAATAATGGAGTCATGGCTATAGGGACAAATAATGTGAAACTCAAAGGGGTGAAGATACAAAATTGAAACCCTTGACACTAAAAGTGTAGACCTAGAATGAGTATTGAGGCCACAAAATTAGAAAATAGAATGGAGGGTTTTCTCTACAATCACAATAATGAAGCCACGACTTGCTACATTGAACAAAAAAGAATTCTTATAAAACAAGAAAAATGTGTGGTAAAGATTGGAATAATAGGAGTTATCTCAATATGTAAAAATATGAAAGTGAAGAAAAGAATGCTACCAATTGAGATGATTAAGATTTAGACATCATGAAAGCCAAGAGAAAGTAAAGAGGAGAATTTTTTTTATCACAAAGAGTCATTTTCTTTCACAGAAAGAAGGAAGAAATAATAGATTTTATGCAAATTAAGGCTTATAAATGTGTAGTACGAGATGTTTTTTCATAGGAGAGCCTTCAAATTTCTAGAGAAATCTCAAGCAAACCCTAGCATGGTGGTGGCAGAAGCAGTCTTGAAGCAAAAGTTGGAGGTTGAAAAATTAAAGTGAAGTAAAGTGGTTGGGGGTTTTGTTATTAGGATTTATTTTACCCGAATAAGGCCGCTTCATTTAGGAGGCATTTTTCCCTTTGATTTAAATCTTTTAATGCAAAATTAATACTATGGCTTATGTTGAGATACCCTTGTAAACTTCTGCAAGGTTGTGTGAAAAGTGATAAACCAAACTCAAGGTTGACCTCCTCAAACTTTGCATGAGATAAAATGAAGATAAATAATGTGAAAATCATTAAAGTAATGAACTATAAATTACTTGAATGCATTTCATGAAAATTTAGAACCCAAAAAAGTAACTTTTTATTGATTACTTTAATATCTATTTAGATCAATCACCTTCATTTTAGTTTCATGCAAAAATTTGAAGGGGAGTTAAACTAGAGAGTTTGGTCCTAATTTTCAGTTATCTCATGTGGTTTTGAGGTCAACTTTGGTCAAAATGATTGTGACAATGATTTTGAGGCTATTTTAACTCAAGTTACTTCAATTTTGACCCCTCTTTTTCAGGGTTTTTATTTTTTTTCATGGGAGAGTTAATTAGAGATATTTTTAGATGTAGTTAACTACAGGTGCCACCTCATGGCATTTTGAGACTCTTTTTTGTATATAGGAGAAAAAACTTAGGTTTTTTCTCAATTCTTTCTTTCTACTCGCATGTTAATTATAGAGAGTAAGAAGTTTTGTAACTTAGTTTATAGATTTATACAGAGCAACAGGTGATAGGTTACTTCTTATTATCGTTTTTGTAGTATTTTATTGCTATTTTTGTTCAATATTTATCAATTTTACCTTCTCAGATTAATGTGAGTGTCCTTATGAATGGTTTTGATAAAGTTAATGTGTTTTAATCACCGAAAACTCTAGTTTTGTCTCATTTATTATTGTATATGCACAAAAGCAATCCTTTATCACAGATCATAGGTTGTGCTTGTGTTTATTTTGTCTTCCAAGTTGTGAAACATAGTTTTTCTTTTGAAAAGATATATTATTAAGCCTTCTTTAGAAATATTATTGTGATCAAATTTTCCCTTTTCTGAGCTATGCGAATAGATCTTTCTAAAAAATAGTTGAGAATCAGTTTGCATTTTCATAGTCATTTTGGTGCATCACCATCCTTTCAAGTTTAGTTTTTCCATTCATTTTAAAACCCTCTATCTCTTTTCTTGCATAATCATTAGTTTCCTTAAAATATCAAAAGGGGAAACAACCCACAATCTAGAGGTCTATATTCATTAAAGGGTACCCACAACTTGAAGATATTCCAATGTTTCAATAGGATTAGAGAAGTCTAGGCTTAGCTAGGGTGCAATCCTAGTTGGTAACAATTACATCATCATCCATTGCAAATACTTCTTGTCATGCTTCCTCACTGTGTCAAATAAAATTTTAGATGTTATGTCCCATTCAGGTAGGATGAGTAGCCCACTTTATCTTACAAGTATTCTTCCCTCCTTAGGGGTCTATCTCTTTCTTCTTTCCTTCATTTCTACTATCACCCTTACAACAATAAAATCCCTAGACAATTCAAGAGACTTGGCCATCTCTTCTTTCAATATCTTATCATACTCATTCTTGGTTTTCCTCTAGACATACTCCTTGAAAACATCACTCTTGACAAAAGGATCATCATCCATAAAATTTGTGCATGCCTTTTCCATTACATCATCCACATTGTTTGCTCATGTTAGCACTTCTTTTGAGACCTTTTTTCTCTAGAGTTGACATAACATGATCTACTTGTGGAGGTGGCATACCTTTCATGATATCATCAGAGATTACAACAACCTCGTCATATGAATCCAATGAGTAATCAAAATTTATTGATGCTTTCTCAATATTTATCCTATTTGGAAAGAACTCCCTTGGGGGAGAATCTATATTAATAATATTGTGAATAGGGGATGGAGGTTCCTGTTTCATAGGGGAAGAATATCTAGACTCCTCGGATTGGGAAGGAGTATCTCTTATATGCTCCTTCAAAAAAATCCCCTTAGGTCTTCTAGTGAAGACATATTGTGTCTTGGGTGGTTGGTAGGTGGGAATTTCCTCAATCATAGGGGCCTTCCCCTTATCTTGTATTTGAACTTTATCCTTGAGCTATCCAACCACCTTGTCAAAATTTTGAAAAATTTCTTTAATCCTAAGGATAGGATCATCAATATCAGCAAAGGTTCCTTTGAACATTGGATATTTCTTGTACTTTTCTCTTTCTAATTTTTCAAAAGTAGCCCATTTTATCCTTCTATCTGCAATCTCATTCAGGTCAGATTTCTTCCTGATGATTTCTTTTAAATAATTTACCCCACGATTGATTTTTCCTCTATTTCTATGTCTTAGGGCACTAATAAATCCTTTTGGGTCATAATTTATTGCCCCAAAATTGTTCATTTTTAATAGGGTAAGAATCTTAAGGATATGATTCCATCCTTAGTTGTCCTTTTCCATAAAAAAATCAAAGAAAACTATGTAGTTAGGGTAGAATGACCCTTCTTTTGGTTACTTAAATGAAATTCCACTGCCTTCCCCAACTAATACATCACCTCAAGAAATCCAACTCTGAAAGGAATTGATTGTGGTAAAAAGTGAGGAGCCACATTTGTTTCATACACTCTAATGATAGTGTAATCAGGAAATACAAGCACATCTCCCCAATTATGATCTATCCCTAGGTCAGGGCTTCTCTTCTTATTCCTTAGAAAATCATGCAATTCCTTTGGGATTATTAGCACCTCACCCCTCAAATAACTCTTCACTTAAGTATAAAACAAGTTTGTAAAGAATACAAAACTTTATGATGAGTCATATATGTCCAATAAGGGTGTCCAAATTTGGACAAGGAGATAGTCATTACTTGCACTTATCATTGATATCTTCAAACTAGGACCTAGCTCCTTAGATGTAAATTCTAGGATCATGTGGCACAATAGAGAGTAACACCAAAATCTAACACCAGCTTCCCCTTCTTTGAGAGCTACCAATACCTTGTGAATGACATCTGATAAATATGTGGCAAAATCATATTCTTCGTTGACCACCATGCTCTATATGATTGCAGCCATATACATCAGGGATACTGGTATCCTCTACCAGGAGTCAACTCCCAAAATCTAGCATAGGGTGTAGTAGGTTTTAACAAATTAATTTTCAAATCAATCCACTTTGAAAGGATCATTTTTAGAAGGGGCGAGTCTAATCTTATTCCTCTTTATATCCTTTACCCAAAACATAGGCAACAATGTCACTATGTATGTGATCTTGTTTGTTTCATATTCCTCTTTCAAGGCATAGAGGTTAATAGGTTTTTTTGTATGGATATTGAGATTGAACACTCCTACAATTGAATCTCTATCCAGTAACACCATATCTTTTCTAGTGTATCTCCTAGCAGTCCTTACATTCTCATCATAATTGGAAATGATAGCTTTGACCCAGATATACATTGGGAAATTCCAACTTTCCCACATTCAAGCTCCATCCATTGCAGCTTGGATCTGGGTCATTTGTTTTATCATACCAGTATTTGAAAATATCCCACACAATAATCTTCAATTCTCCATCCCTGATTGCATAGAATCAATCCACAATACCCTTATCTACCCCTAGACCTTGTAGTTTTTTCTTTCCAAAGTTTTTACCCATATTCAAATCAGTAATTAAGCCAAAAAATCATCATGGAGGGATCGTTTGGGGGTAGAACCAGGAGCTTGAGCCTTTGGGGTGACATTTTTAACAACAGTAGAGGAAACTAGGGCTTTACATGGTGCGACTAGGATTTTTTGTAGACTGGTTGGGTTTTTAAAATAGATACTTGAAGACTATGGAAACTTCAAAGAAATTTAATAGTAATTTATGAACGTCAAACCCTAAAATAACTCTAGCAAGTAATTCAGAATACTCAACTGGAAAATGCACACAATTTTTTTAGAAATTAATCATAAAGAAGGAAATTTTTACTTATTGGTGTTCAAACATTGGAAACCTTAGTTTTGAGATCAAGAAGCTTGAAGAATTACTACAAATGATCTTTGAACACTTTAAAATTCTTTTGTAACTTTGATTTGTTCTTTAATATTTTCTTTTATGGTGAAAAATCTCTTCAATTTGATTGAATAGAATCACGTCCACCATTATTGCTCACTCGCACAAAGCAAAAAATATCTGGCTACCTATTAACTCAATTTTGAATTTGAGTCATTGATATCATGGTGATTTGGATCTTTGTATGGCTCAAATTAAGTCAACTTAGTTTGGAAATTTTGAACTTCATTCACCTCAATATTGAGCCAATAGAATATTTCCATGTGGAGAAGCTCCTACGTGTCACCATGGGCCCTAATTCCTTTGGGAAGCATTGAAAAGGATGACATGTAAATCCCTCACATCCTCACGTTTATGCATTATGAAAATATCAAAGGTTGTGGAATTGTAGGGAGTGCCACTAGGTGTCACCACCTGTCCAATGTGTGCACTAGTTAAGCTCTCAAGCATCTGCCTACACTTAAGTGAATTTTACCATATGCTTTAAAATTTTGTAACTTGAACGACCAAGATCATATCATCTTCATCACTTTTTTCCTAGAAAGAGGCCATGTGTACTTAGATACACATCTTTTAATCCTTCGTATGTTGCCTTTATATTTAACAAAATATTTCATTTGACATAATGGTCCTCTGGATGATCAATATTATTCCATTTGTTAATCCCCACACCCCAACATTCATCTAAGATCCTTTGAAACAACCGCCATGGGATGGCAAGGAATAGTCATGATTGTACCACATGGCACCATAAGAGCCTTTGGATTATGGGCCTACCACCAAGGCTTTCTAAAATCCTGCAAGGTCTTCCTTGAAAGCAAGACATTTGGCATCCTCCCACATCGTCGTGTTATTCTTTCTATGAATATTTTATTCATGCAGTATGTTGGGGGCCAGTGATATTTGAACATGTATTATGTGGGACTAGGCCAAGCTTTACTTAAATATTTTATTAAGAATGTGATCAAATCTTTCACTTAAAACAGGGGCACTTCGCTAAGTTATCATAAGACTTAGACTTAATTTAATTCAAACCTAGGATGCAAAACATTAGACATGATGTATAAAATTTTTATAACCCACAGGAATTAATATTTTAACCAAATATTTCAAATAGGACACAACCAATAAGAATAGAAAATTGGGGCTAGTGACAACATGACTTCAAAGACCTAATTCATGACTTAAGGAACCAAGAAACGGTAACAACAACCATTGATATTTTCAAATCTAACCTTTCTAGCATTATTTTGGAGGTTTGAATTCACAACTCTAGTGCTTCAAGTATTTTCTTCTAGAATGTAACAATAGTTTTCCATAAAACATTCATTGAATGATTATATTAATTTTCTAATTCGATGTGACAATATTATTTTGCAAAAAATGAGTCATGACTTTAAGTGATTGAATAAGTAATCTAAGGTCAACCACTGATATTTGGAAATCTAATGGTTTTAGGGTTATTTTGGAGGTTTGAGTTTGCAAGTCTAGTGCTTCATACATTTGCTTCTAGAATGCAACTATAGTCATCCATCGAACATTCATCGAACAATCATCGGTTATATTAATTTGCACTAAGATCTAGCTTCAAACATATAACTTCGCTCAATGGCTCACTTGACACTTATGATAAGAACTTATAATAATATATTGACACTTGTCCCCATTCCAAACATTTTATGAAGGAATTTGGATGTGTGGAAAATTTGTCCCGAAATAGAACAATATATATCATTTGATATTTTCGCCACTCACACTATGATTTTTTATTGGCATACCAATTTATTCTTCCAATCAATTTTTTTATTGGTTTTAAATTATGTAAATTATGTTTAATTCACTGAATTTTTTTATTGGTTTGAAAATAGGTTTAATTTTTCAATAATTTTTTTTGGTTTAAAAATAGGTTTTAATCATCGATTTTTTTTTCAAAACAAGTTTAATTCACCCACAAAAATATTTTATTGGTTTGAAAACAGGTTTAATTCACCAATGAAAATATTTTATTGGTTTGAAAATAGGTTTTAATAGCCAATGAAAATACTTTATTGGTTTTAAAAAAATTATAATTTGCCAGGTTTTCCACAAACTTGTAGAGATTACAAAATATTTTCCAAATGAGATTATTTTTTATCGAAAAAAGAAAAAAAATTGCCAATAAAATTACCTTATTTTCAAAAAGTATACAAGATTTGATAATCTTTTACACCTTCTCCAAGGGGGTCTCTTAAAGTCATCCCTGATTTTGTCCCCCCATTTGACCACCCATATTTAGGTTATGATGTTGATATTTTTCGTAACCTCCCATATTTAGTTGTTACAAGCTTCCTTGAGGTTTTGGGTTAAGCGTGGGTATATTTTGGTTTACTAGGGAAATTACTAAGGCATATGGATTCTAGATCATTCTTTTTTGAGGATTAGACGTAGTGATATTTATCAATGACATATGGGAATATTTTGTGACTGCACATTTCTAAGATGAAAATTTTGAGGATTAGAACAAGAAATAGATGGATCACTTGATCAATAATAAAGATTTAAATAATCTATTCTCCTTTTCATGTCATCCCTCATTCTTATGGTTTCCATTCTTTCCAATTCTATTTTGAGATCATCAACTTCTTTCAATAATTCTTCTTCCCTTTGAACTTGTTTTCCTAAATTAGAATCCTTTTGTGAAGACAAGTCAATATGTGCTTCCATGTATCACATGGCATGAGAAGTAGGGGCACTTAAACCTGAGGATAACATATTTCCTTAGTTTGATGGCTTAAGTGTCATTTGTTATGTGATCATAGTGGGAGAACTAACCTAGGCATATAAACCCTCTCTGAGGTCATATTCTCTTTGAATTTTTTTCTCTCTTTCTAATTTTTCCATGAATTCATCATACTTATGACCCATCTAATTTCTCGCATCTCTCATATATTCACCATCCATCACAGGTGTTTGAGTGTTACTACCTAACAAAGGTGTGGTAAAATTACTTTCCTCATTATTTGTAAAATTATTGATAAGGGGCATTTTAGTCTTACCTATGTCTCTAGCTTTCCATGTTTTTCTTTGAGTTGGGAGCTCACCAACTAACTATCTTTCAAGGTTTTTGTGGAATGATATTCTTCCATCCATTTTTTATGATGAGCCTTTCTTCTTTATAAAATTTCACCAACAAAGATGTCGTAAAGTTGCCACCCACAAGTGGGAATAAATATTTAACAAATTTTAGAAAATTTGTGAGTCACAGACACAATTAATTACATTTACATAAACTTTAAACAATAGAATTATTTCAAAATAACACTTTATTGGACTTTACCCAAGAATAAATATTAGACTATAAATTTATGCAAGTCCCCAAAATAGTTGCCAATATGTTGGTATTACTCAACTGATTATCTAATTGTCTCAATAGATAAGCTACTTCTAATGTTCAAGAATTTTAGGTCAGTGGCCAACTTAATAAAGAATTTAAAACAAATTATTTCTACAATTTAGGCTTTGAAAAACCTATGTGGGTTTCCCTTTTAGACATCAATTTAAGATACTGCAAGACATGAATGATGCAACAACAAATAATAATGTAACATGTTTAAATGAGGATTATCCAAATGCATCTTATTTTCTTTAGACCCCTTTGAAGGCTTCTAGATTTGGTGTGAAATATAAAGAAAATAATTACAAAAAGTAAAAATTATTTTTGCCTTTGATATTGATTCCTTCAAGGGTTGAACAAGAGACAAACTAGATTAGTACATTATCCATTGGGAAACAAAGTCTTGAAATAAGTAATTTCTACTGATAATAGCCTAAACACAAATTCAATAGTTATCAAAATATTCTTTTCTTACAATAATATAACCATATATTGGTCACACTAATGTTCTAATTTTAGATCATTAACGTAGCAAAAATATTCTAAATATTTAATTGAAAGAATATTTAATGTCACTTAAATAAAATCTATCAATTAAACTCTTGTTACAATGAATGTGTAATAAATACATTCATAATCCTTGATTTATATTGATAAAAATAATATTGAATTATATTCAAAGGAGACAAAAACAATATTGCATATCATTCAAATGAGACAAAAAAATATTTCATATCATTCAAAAGAGTCGCATACTGAATTATATGTTATCACATCGAGATACTTACAATAGTATATGTTTGAACTTCAAAATACCACCCAAAATAGACTGACCTACCCATCCAAAATTACAAAAACCAGATTAGGAATCATTTTCAAATAAACAATTCCCTTATATAGAGAAGTGAGCATGCATGCTCTAGAATAAAGTCACGTGATTGATGTGAATTGCTTACAATTACATTTCAATTTTCAATTTTACAATCAATCACAAGTGAGATTGAGTTCGTTAAAAGATATGATTTACCATGACACAACCAATGGAAGAAGTTGAAATTGATTATAAGATCCTTTTTGGAATAGTTGGAGACTATTGAAGAGAGTGTTGATTGTAATAAAAAAGTCAAAATAGGACCAAAATGTTTAAACACCTAAAGCACTATTGGTTACTCCAAAAGTATATTGTCATTAGCTGAGTAGAATGTTGTATTAGAAACTTGATGACTAATAGAAATGCAAATATACACTATGCATTATATTTATCATCCCATTCCACATAAGTTCTCTCTAATGGCCATTGGAATAAAAGTATCTTTGCAACTCTGTCAATGTGCTCAGTATATTTTACATCTAAAAATACCCTTTCCTTCTTACAAAAATTGTCCAAACCCACTTTGAAGCAAATAATTTATCTAACGTATTATTTAACAGGTTTGTATCAATTTCCTCATTTGCACAAATAAATGCAGAAAGGGTGGGAACCATTGTACCAAATCCTTCTTTTTATTGATTAAATGACTTTAACTCTCCATTATCATTGTAGACACGTAAAATATACATCCACTTGATCCTGATTTCACTAACACATGTTCATCCTAAATCATCTCCTTTACTAATCAATTTAATTAAATAATCTTTATTTGATTAAATTCATCATGTTTCCTCTCTTAATTAAATAAATCAATTTTATTTGATTCAGTCATCATCTCCTATTAATTAAATAAATCATTTTTTTTAATTAATCTTATAGTCCCTCTTTTAATTAAATAATTAATTTTATTTAATTAAATCTCTAAAGTCATCTCCTTTAAATTAAATAAATTAATCTTTATTTGATTTAATCTAATACCACCTTCTTTAATTAAATAAATCAAACTTTATTTAATTAATTCTAAACAATTATTCATCTCATTTTGATTTATTTAAATCTTAAAATCTAAATCAAATTGTCAAATCAACTAATCTTCATCTAAATTAATCAAATCTTGATTAATCCTAATCCTAATCCACCAGATCCTCTAGATTTTTCAACTTGCACAAATAAATCAATTTAATTGATTTATAAATTCCTCTATTTTCTCTCAACTTGGCATCAATAAGAGAATATTCCTCAAATTTTAAAATCCCTCCAAAATGGATGAGTACATCCAACAAGGCATTAAAAGCTTCTTACATATCCTTTGCCTTGATCCAAGTGACATTCACTCCATTTTTTTCTCCCTCCAACAAGCCAACTTTCAAATTTTAAATTCGAATCTAATTGCATTTATCATGCACATTGACCAAAATGTGTTCATTCCTCAGCCAATCACATGTTGACAAGTGGCCTTCTCTCATTGGTTGGTCTTTTGTCCCACATTCATCCATTTTGCCTCTTCCTCTATCATTTACTTCTATAAATAAAAGGCTCTCATTTGGAATGAGGATCCACAACTGCATGCAATATCATTATCTTCAATCTTTGAGAAATTTTCATCCATCCTCATCCATTTTAATCCATTTTCATATTTTCATAGCTAGGTCATGGAGAAATTTCACCAAGGAGCGTATAATCTTCATCATTGATCATCAAGCTTGCAAGAAATTGGGAAAGGACCATTTTCCAAATCAAAATGGCACCAATTCCCCCATGGGATGTTGCTTTGATTGTTTAGAATAGGATTTCATAGCTTTCATTTGTTATTTTATCTTGTTTTCTTGTTCTTCACATTCAAATGAGTTTCAGGGGGAATGTATGTTTTAGATTTTTTTCTTGACTAACATTGTGTTGTTTTTTCATTTTGGTGTAGGTCTAAGATATCCATTCACAATCATCCAATATTCTAGGCATGATCTTCAATTCAATGCAATCAAAAGGTTTGGATTCTTCCTTTATATGTTGCTCAAGTTTCATCATGCATGCTTTGACCTCCACTAATAATGTTAATATTTCCCCTATTGGGAAAAGTTTGGTTGGAATGTTGGGATCAAACCTTTCCCATTTATATATCATTTTCAAACTTGCTGCCCCAAGCACTCACTTATCTATTACTTTCTTTATATTCTCCTAGTCTTTCATGTATCTGGTATGTCCATATTTTAAAGTGGAATAAGCCATCCAAGATTCTTCTAGCTTACCAACTATTTTGGATAGATTTTAGAAAACTATATCATCAACTACATCATTCATAATTTTCCTTTTATCCTCCTGGTCCCCTTGTAATTTCTCCTCCAATTCCTTTATTCTAGAAGCCATGGCTTCCTTTTATTGCACTTAATTTCTTGAAGAGATTGGAGAAAATAAAATTCACAATGAAACACTCAAGTTGATTTTGGCATTGGCATTGACATTTTATTTTTTATCCTATTGTATTTTACAATAAACATAACATGATCATCTTGCATCTTGTCATAATATGTCTGTAATTTATTTGCAACTGCTTCACTGCTTCCTATGGATTTTTTATATTTGATAATATTTTGACAATTAGTCTCCCTATCAATTCTTGTAGTCTTTGCAAATTTTGGATTTTTATTTTTTGGGACCATTGCCCAAATTGCCAATTTTCCCATTTTGGACTGAAATCGGATCCAAAATACGCCTTCTCAACTTACTCATCAAAAGAAAAAACTTCTTTATTTTTCCTTCTTATGGTGTCCAAAGAAATAGTTGATGCAATATCCCATTTAGGGAGAAAAATTAAACTAATTTCTCTTACCGACTTTCTTCCTTCATCTAGAGTGATATTCTTAACATAAAAAATTATTTCCCTCAATACATGCTAATTGATTTTCTCATATTGAAGGATCAACTTCTACTTAAGCTTTATTAAGTTTTTTCTGAAATTATTTCCTCTTAATCCTTTAACATAAAATCTTTAAAATCCTAGGTATTGAAAAATTTATCATTGGAAATTAATTATGTACAAGCTAGGGCTCTAATATCATTAGCATCATCCCTGCCCCCTCCTATATTTATTCCCATTCTATTATGTGGAAATTCCAACAAAATTTACTCTTGGAGGTGAAGGAATTTCTTGGTTCACGTTGTCCTCTATCACAATATTCTCCCTAATCACCTTCGTCTCTTCTTTTTCATCAATTCCAAGAGAGTAATCAACTAGAGATGGTTGACCAATATTTCTCTTATTTTGAGGTTGTTCTTGGGAGGTAGCAATTGTATGTGGATGCCCTTGATGAGTAGATTCTGCCACTATAGACTCTTTCCCTTTATGTGCATAGACGTAGACTAATGGATCATTTTGCATTTGATATGTTGTCCTTTCTTCAACTGCAAGATCCTTTCCAACTAATGCATCAACACTATCCAACATTTTACTTATTTTAGAAATGGGATCATTTATCTCTATGAATTCTCTGAGGTAGTTAGTGCATTCTTCCTTTTTCTTTGTTCTTCCCCCTTTCTAATAGAAACCCACTTTATTCTCAATGGCCTCTTTTTTTGTTAAATAATTTCTTATCACATCTTCCTCAAAAATCACTTGATGAATATATGTAGACGTCCTAATTCTCAATCTTATTTGATTTATAAATCCATCGGGATCAAAATTTCTTACAACTTAATGGATAATCATATAATATTGGAGTATAGGGTATATTAATTCTAAACCCTCCCTACTAGTGGTAAAATAAATAAAAATAGTAAAAGGGAAGAAAGATCCCTTCTTTTGTCCTTTCAAATGGATTTTATTTATTTCATGGAGCTACCACAAAATTTCTAAAAATGTTAATCTTTTGGGAACATGCTTCGATAGTATGTGTGGGCTTACAATTCATCCATATAGCTTGATTGCAGTAGTATTTGAATGGAGATACCAATCTCCCTAATTTTTTTGCACACCCAACTCAGGGACTCTTTCCTTTGGCCTCAAAAAATTTAAAATTTCCCTATGCAATCTCTCTGCATCTCCCTTCAATAACCCTAGAACCTTTTTCAAAAAATTCTCTTTAGAAACTACATAGCTAGAGCTCTCACAATGTGTGTCTCAAATGCATGTCCAACATTGTATAGGAAGATACTGACCATTATCATTGAAACCATCTTGACTTATAGGATGTTATCCCACTTATTCCTTCCCTCATACAAGAACATGTGGCATAGAAGAGAATACCATCTAAAGTTCACCATTTTATCATTTTCCTTAATTTCCACCAATTGCTTATGGATTCCATTTACAATATATGTGGTGAAATCAAACTCATTATTTACCAAAGGATTTTGGATATTTACTTCCATATACATTAAGGGTACATGAATATTGGTTCCCACATCACCCCCAAGACTTGGCATAAAAAATTATGTCTTGACGAAATAGTCCTCAAATTGATCAATACTAAAAGGCTCGACTTCATTCTAATGGATTCTAATTGATTTTTTGTAAAATCCATTTAATATGTGCATAGGGAGCCATATAACCCTATAATTATGCTTATCATATTGGTAATTCTTTTTAAAAAAATAAAAATCTATAGTCTTGTTTGCAGCTAAGGTAAGACCAATTTTTTATAGAAATGGAGGTCTTGTTAATCTACACCAATACTCCATGATTTGCAGCCCTATTAACTCTAACATGTTTATCGTAATTCCAAGTACAAACCTAGTTAATTCTACATTCATAAAAATTATTGGTACTAGTAATTTCCCTAAATCATACACCCAAACATTTGAAATAGGGACATGAGAAACTCTCTTGTTATACTAATGGTTAAACGATATCCATCCTATGATAGGGATCTTAGCATTCATACACTCCCTACCATTATCAACCACCCCATTGAATGAAACACTTTCCCCCTGACACACATTTCCTTTCTTGATGATCTTGGTAACTGAACTATAAAATCCTCATCGAGAGGTATCTTTGATTAAGAGTACTAGTTGTTAGACTGACTCATTTTTAAATTTTTGAGCCTAGGGTTTAACAATTGTAACTATGGTTTGGTATTTGTTTACCCTTAAACAATTTTCCTTCTTTCAACTATAATTATGCAAACCATAGACTACTGGAGAGTCAAATTTTATGAACTAGAGCTCAAGAAATGAACTTACTTGTTTACTTCATAGGAAATCCTAGTTCATTGCTACAACTACAACATAGCCATAACTCACTCCTAATTTTTGTGCAATGTAAAATGACTCCTCTCAACAATCATATGATGGTATTTATTCAGAGAATCTATTAATAAATTGGACCATAAATAGTCACTTCTTCCATTACTACTCATTCGTTCAAACTAGGACCTTTCCATTAACTGTTCTTCAATTTTGAAAAAAAACCATCAATCTTTAGAAATATGATAAAAATTAACAATCACCACTTGAATTGACCAAGTTTGAACATTGTCTTGATTGGAAGTTGAAGCATTTTGAAAATTCAAACCAATAGAAAGATCCCACATCACCCTACTTTTACATATCATCCACACAGGCCCACGAAGTGGAAGGCTTTTGAAAAGGTTAGATACACTGGTCATCATGGCATTGATAAGGCCATATGTCACATTTTCACGAGTTTGTGACCTAAGCTAGGGTATATCTCATTGAACCTGTAGACATGTAGAATAAAATGAGATAACACCATGTGGATCTATTCTGCAAGTTTTTCTATCACATTTCCTTCCATGACTAAGGGCCTGCAAAAGTGTGGAAATAAGTGGAAACTCGACACCTATTGGAAATTGGGCTTGCAAAAAGGAATATGATTGGATAGCTTAAGTTATTCAATTTTGCACATGTAGAATTTTTGCAAGGAATTTCTAGGAATAGAAGGGGTCAGTGATCTCATGAATATAAAGGGCTTGAGAAACAACTTACAATACTAAGAACCTGACCAATGATTCAATGCAAAATTATAACAAAATTCATAGAGCGAACAAAAGAAAATGGATTTTTAGACTTAAGGCATGGAAATTTAAATGTTGATAAGCATGAATACAACCCTTAAATTTCAATGGTGCTAATAGGCCACTTACACTTTATAAGTTTAGTCACAACACAAGGATTCAAAATTACCAATGATCTAGATTAGTGGTGATGTTGCAAGAATGGAAAGAGGAATGAAAGTGTTGTCATTGATGTCAACCAGTCAACTAGTTATCTACTAGTTTTTGTTGACTATATGTTGAGAACATTGAGGAAATTGTATATAAAGAAAGTTTCAGGTTGTCATTTGTTGGTCTAGTACTTGTGAACTATGTTTTGGCTGATGTCCAAGAGAATTTTTGTTGGTCTAGATTTCTCTTTACGGTTCGAGATTTGTTTTTCTCTAGTTCTATTGAAGATGGTTTTGGTATTTGGAAGCATCGAGCTTAATTGATCTATGTGTTTTACACCGGTTTGGTCGATCATGTGTCAAGCACTACCTTCAAAGTTGATGAAGCATGTTGGATCTATTATGGGTCCCAGTGAAGCATGTGTTTGGGTCGCCCTCATTCTAATTCCACCCTAGGATGCTTGGTTCTGACCTAGTTTGAATTTGAAGTTGGATGGTTGAATTTGTATCTTTTCAAAGTTGGAGATGGTATAAATACATAATGTATTAGCAATGAAAAGTTTACATAATAAAATAAGGAAGATAATTGAAAGAGAAGACATGAATTTTATGCTATTTTGAAAGTGTGTGAGTTATGTGTGTGGTTGATCAATGTGAAGCTTAATGTTGAGTTTCCAGATGCAGTGAGCAGAAGGCAAACTCTATCATTCATGAAAGTGGATCAATGATTATGATGGAATCCTTTGTTACATTGGTATTTTTTTCTCTCTGTAACAAGTATTCTTTGTCTTATTTGTATCTTTGTGGTAGTGAGCCATTTGGGTCGTATACCTGTGGATAGTGAGTCTGGACAATGATTCCTCATTCCATGCAATCAGCCTTATTCCAAGTAGTGAGCCCTTTTGTAATCCATTTTGATATTCTCTATAGTGTGAGTTAATCCTCGGCATGGTTTTTCCCTCATTGTATTTTCCACTTAAATTTGGTATTATTGCGTTTGTGCATTGGTATTTGATGGTTAATCACTTAATAAATTTATATGTTAGTTCTAGCAATTGAATTTAAGGTTAAAATTTGTGATAATTGATTCACCCCCCTCTCATTTGTCTCATCCAATCGGTGAAATATCCAAACACAAGGAGCATCCTTTTATTTGCAACTAAATAGAATGGGTTAAATAACTATACTAGAAGAGTCATAGGGTCACTAACTTGACTATAGGGGCTAGATAAGATGAGAAGGTCAAGTGAATCCTTTTTGTTCTCTTCCACGTCCTTCCATTGGCCAAACACCTATATATATATTGAAAACTCAAGATGAAGTATCAAATCTAACAATATAGATCTTAGCTTGAGTAATATATAATGGCCAATGAAAACATGTAATCTAGCAAGGCACATATTCATCCTATAATTACATCATATCATAATCAATTGAATATAACCTTTAATCCAACTATAAAAGTGTTAGGACAAGGAAATAATTATCACACAAGTAGGTAATAAAAGAGTAAGGGTAAGAGCAAAAAGATGGGGGGCCAAAAAGGGGGCTTAAGTGGCCACTTTTTTTTGAAATCAGGAAATGCTGACCTTGGATGTGAAATTGAGGATAGTTACACTCAAAATTTTGAGATGAAACAAAAACAAGGATTGTACTACTCCGAGTCTACTTTCTAAACAACTAATTTATTTTGAAAATGGTTAAGGGGTTCAAAAGAGCGTCCCATAGAAATTGGTGTTGTTTTTGTCAGATAAATATAGCATAGCAACTTTTGTGGGAATGTAGCACGGTGAATTTTGTTTTAGTATTTTTAAAATCGCTTCAGTGAGAAATTGGCTAATAGTTGTAACAAAGGGAAATTTCTATGGTTAGCAATGTAATATGCAGAACATAAAAACCCAAAGTATGGTAATGGAGTGCATTGGAATAGATGAACAACCTCAAAGGTTGTCTTCATCCTCCATGACTAACCTCCATTACACCTTCTAAATTTGCTGAAATAAATCACTTGCCCTCAGATTTACAAAGAGCAAGTCAATAGAAATGATAAGCCCTAAGCAAACATTGAAGGATTTGATAAACTATATGCTATACTATGCCCTAATGCAATTAGTAAGCATCTAACATTTCTAAATATCAAATGAAATCTAAACTATGCTATGCTAAATGAGAATAATAATGCTATGAAATGCAAACAATTCTAAAAATGCAAAGGACCAGAGATGTAAGAGATAATAATGGATAGCCAGTGATAGATATGAGACAAAATTGACATTTTATAGAAAATGCAATTTTGTATGGACGGGTGAGATTAAAGACTGATAAATGACCTAGAATCTATGGACAAGATTCAATATGACAACCCACAATTAGGGTTAGGGCAACATTAGGTCAAATTCGAAATGAATGGACAAGATTGATTTTAAGAAAAATCAAATCAAGGGTTGACAATGCATGTGACAAGGCACACAAACCGAAATTGTTGGGGAATCAAATAATAATTTAAAATTATTTAATTCAAGAGGGGTTGTTGACTTTTTAAATTAAAAACTATTTTAATTCAAAAAGGGTGGGGTCATGTGACAATAAATAATTTAAATTAAATTATTTACAAAAGAAGGGATTTTTAAAGAGGGACTTATTTTAAATAAATAAGATTTATTTAAAATGAGCACAATAAAAGAGGAGAAATTAAATAATAAAATTATTTAATTTAGGTGGTGGGACTTATTTTAAATAAATAAGATTTTATTTAAAATGAGGAGAATGTGAAGATGGCCATAATTAAATAAATAAAAGAATTTATTTAATTACAAGAGGACTTTAAATTAGAGACATATTAAATAAATAAAGTTATTTATTTAATAATCAAGAAGACATAATGGACAAGGATAATTAAATAAATTAGGAAATTTATTTAATTATAGAAAGACATTAGACAATTAGTGACGTAATTAAATAAATAAATAAAATTTATTTATTTAATAATCATGAAGAATAAAAAAGATATGAATTAATTAAATAATCATGAATTATTTAATTAATAGTCGAATGTGGACCAAGGACATAATTAAAATGTCTTAATTATGCTAGGAAGAAAGAGATTAGAAATAGAGCTTGCAAGCCTAGGTCATTTTTATGTGTCTACAATAGTATGTAGTTTATGCATGATTTTTTTGATAATTTTTTAATGAATATTTGATTTTTTACTAATTTTCAAAGTGGACACTTCTTGAAAAAAATAATTTTGGCCGTGCTACCCCTACAAATTTTGAAAACTAATTATTTTTTTTAAAATATTTGTAGAATGGAGTCTAGTTTCTAAAAATGTAATTTATTTGAAATTTTGATGAACAGTTAATTTATAATGAAAAAAACACCAAACATTGGTTTTTTCCAAAAAAGAGACACAAACAAAAGAATATAGATCAAAGGCTTAACATTGTCAAAAAGTGAAAAAAATTACATCATTTGATAGCTAAGAGAGAGCCTAACATTACCTACGTGTTCAATTTATTCGACATTGAAAAACATGCAATCTTGACAGTGAGAACGAACCCGATTATGTGAAATATTATAGAATTCACAAAAAACATGAATTTGGTCATTGGGAAGGCCCTCCAAGCCTTTGGAATGGTATTCCAAGGAAAATACGAATCCCAAGGCTTGGAGATTCCGAAAGCAAGATATAATGTGAGTGTGTTATAACACGCTCACATTATATCTTAGTTTTCACATGGTGTTTGCATTTGTGTAGGACATGCCTAGCAAGACATAACACCAGTGCATTATAACATGCTCACATTATAACGCACTCGCATTATAATTCACTCCACTCGCATTAAGTCTTTCTTTAAGTTAAATTCTACTCTATTGAATGTATGTTTATATATTTGTATGTTTGTATGCACATGTATGCTTATATGTCATGTATCTATGTATGCATGTTTGTATGTATGTATGTATGCATGTATGCATGTATGCATGTATGTATGTGTGTATGTATGTATGTATGTATGTATGTTATGTATGTATGTATCAATGCATGTATGTATGTATGCCTATATGTATGTATGTATGTAAGATTCTATATACATATTTTACATGTATGCTTATATATATAGGATTGTATGTACATATGTATTATGTAAGTATATATGTATTTATGTATGTCTTTAGAGGTAGGGAGAATTTTAGGAGAGAGGGAGAGTAGTCTAGGTAGGGTGGGAGGGAGAGAGGGAAGGGGAGACCTAAGAGAGAGAGGGATTGATGGAGAGTTAGTGGGAGGGAGATAAAGAGAGATAGAGGGAGGGAGGGAGGCAGAGTGATAGGGATTGATTGAGTGAGAGGTATGTAGAGAGAGGGAGAGGGTAGATAGAGATAATTAGAGAGGGTAGGAGAGAGGGAGGGAGAGAGAGAGTTATGATGGATAGATAGAGAGAAAGGAATAGCGGTTGACGGTCTAGGGTTGACGGATTAGGGTGGAGGACCTATAGGGTTGATGGTTTAGGGTATTGGGTTGAGGATATAGGGTTGAGGGATTAGGGTTGAGGGTAGAGGGTTGAGGGTAGAAGGTTTAATGGTTTAGGGTTAAATGGTTTATGGTTGAGGGTTTAGGGTTGAGGGTAGAGGGATTAGGGTATAGGTTTGAGGGTATATAGTTGAAGGATTAGGGTTGAGGGTCCAATGTATAGGGTAGAGGGTATAGGGGTTGAGGGTTTATGGTTTAAGGGTTAAGTGTTGAGGGATTAAGGTTTGAGGGTTGATAATTGAGGGTTGAGGTTTTAATATATAGGGTAGAGGGTAGAGGGTTTAACGATTAATGGTTTAAGGGTTGAGGGTTGAGGTTTTAAGTTTGAGGATAGAGGATTGAGGGTATAGTACTAATGGATTAGGGTTGAGGGTGCAATGTATATGGTAGAGGGTATAGGGCTTGATGGATTAGGGTTTAAGGGTAGAGGGTAGAGGGTAAAGGGTTTAAGGGTTGAGGGTTGAGATATTAGGGTAGATATTTTACTTGAATTTAAGGGTTTAGGGATTAGGGTAGAGGGTAGAGGGTATTGGCTTGAGGGTAGAGGGTAGAGGTTTTAAGGGTTTAGGGTTTAGGGTTGAGTGTTTAAGGGTTTAAGGGTTTAAGGGTTGAGGATTTAGGGTTGGGGGATTATGTTAGAGATGGAGGGAGGGATGGAGGAAGAGATAGAGGGAGAAGTGAGATATAGAGAAGGAGAGAAGAGGGGGGAGGTACAGAGATATATGATGGTTGAGGATCCAATGTATAGGGTAGAGGGTTGAGAATTGAGTATATAGGGTTGAGGACCTATAGGGTTGATGGTTTAGGGTATTGGGTTGAGGGATTATGGTTGAGGGTAGAGGGTAGAAGGTTTAAGCGTTTAGGGTTGAGGGTTAATGGTAGAGGGTAGAGGGTTTATGGTATAGGTTTGAGGGTATATGGTTGAAGTATTAGGGTTGAGTGTTTAGGGTTTAATATTTGAGGGTTGAGGGATTAAGGGTTGAGGGTTGAGGGTTTAATGTATAGGGTATAGGGTATAGGGTACAAGGTACAAGGTACAGGGTTTAAGGATTTAGGGTTGAGGATTTAAGGTTGAGGGTGGAAGGTTCAGATTATAGGGTTGAGGGATTAGGGTTGAGGGTCCAATGTATAGGGTAGAGGGTATAGAGCTTGAGGTATTATGGTTCAAGGGTTGAGGGTTGACAATTGAGGGTTGAGGGTTTAAGGGTTGAGGGTTGAGGTATTAGGGTAGAGAGTTTACTTGGGTTTAAGGGTTTAAGGTCTGAGGGATTATGGTTGAGGGTAGATGATATTGGGTTGAGGGTAGGGGTATAGGGTTTAAGGGTTGAGGGTTTAGGGTTTAGGGTTAAGCATTTAATGGTTTAATGGTTGAGGGTATAGGGTTGAGGGATTCGAGTAGAGAGGGAGGGATAGATTGAAGGATAGATGGAGGGATAAGTGAGATAGAGAGAAGGAGAGAAGAGGAGGGATGAACAAAGATATATGAGGGTTGAGAATCCAATCTATAGATTAAATGGTTGATAATTGAGGGTATAGGGTTGAGGACATATAGGGTTTATGGTTTAGGGTATTGGTTTGATGGTATAGGGTTGATGGATTAGGGTTAAGGGTAGAGGGTAGAAGGTTTAAGGGTTTAGGGTTGAGGGTTTAGGGTAGAGGGTAGAGGGTTTAGGGTATAGGTTTGAGGGCCCAATAAATAGGGTAGAGGTATAGGGGTTGAGGGTGTAGGGTTTAAGGGTTGACGGTTGAGGGATTAAGGGTTGAGGGTTGAGAATTGAGGGTTGATGGTTTAATGTATAGGGTAGAAGGTAGAGATTTTAAGGGTTGAGGGTTGAGGGTGTAAGGTTCAGGGTAGAGGGTTGAGGGTATATGGTTGAGGTATTAGATTTAAGGGTCCAATGTACAGGGTAGAAGTTATAGGGGTTGAGGGATTAGGGTTTAAGGGTTGAGGGTTGAGAGTAGAGAGTTGAGGGTTTAAGGGTTGGGGGATTAGGGTAGAGAGTTTACTTGGGTTTAAGGGTTCAGGAATGAGGGTATTGGGTAGAGGGTAGAGGGTAGAGGTTTTAAGGGTTTAAGGGTTGAGGGTTTAGGGTTTATGGTTGAGTGTTTAAGGGTTTGATGGTTGAGGGTGTAGGGTTGAAGGATTAGGGTAGAGAGGGAGGAATGGAGGGAGGGAGATATGGAGGGAGAAGTGAGATAGAGAGAAGGAGAAAAGAGGAGGAAGGGAAAAAGATATATGATGGTTGAAGATCTAATGTATAGGGTAGAGGGTTGAGAATTGAGGGTTGAGGGTTGAGGACCTATAGGGTTGATGGTTTAGGGTATTGGGTTAAGGTTATAGAGTTGAGGGATTAGGGTAGAGGGTAGAGGGTAAAAGTTTTAAGGGTTTAGGGTTTAGGTCTGAGGGTAGAGGGTTTAGGGTATAGGTTTGAGGGTATATGGTTTAAGGATTAAGGTTGGGGGTCTAATTTATAGGGTGGAGGGTATAAGGGTTGAGGGTTTAGGGTTTAAGGGTTGAGGGTTGACAATTGAGGGTTGAGGGTTTAATGTATAGGGTAGAGGGTAGATGGTTTAAGGGTTTAGGGTTTAAGGGTTTAGGGTTGAGGGTTTAAGGTTGATGGTAGAGGGTTGATGGTATAGGGTTGAGGATCCAATATATAGGGTATAGACTATATGGGTTGAGGGATTTGGTTTTAAGGTTTGAGGGATGAGGGTTGGGAGCAAAGGGTTGAGGGTTTAAGGGTTGAGAGATTAAGGGATAAGGGTTGAGGGATTAGGGTAGATATTTTACTTGGGTTTAAGTTTTTAAGGGTTGAGGAATTAGGGTTGAGGGTAGCGGGTTGAGGGTTGAGGGTAGAGGGTAGAGGGTAGAGGGTAGAGGGTTTAGGGTTTAAGGGTTGAGGGTTTAGGGTTTAGGGTTGAGTGTTTAAGGGTTTAAGGGTTGAGGTTTTATGGTTGATGGATTAGGGTAGAGAGGGAGGGATGGACAGAGGGAGAGATGGAGGGAGAAGTGAGACAGAGAGAAGGAGAGATGAGGAGAGAGCGATAGAGATATACAAGGATTGAGGATCCAATGTATAGGGTAGAGGGTTGAGAATTGAGGGTATATGGTTGAGGACCTATACGGTTGATGGTTTAGGGTATTGGGTTGAGGGTATAGGGTTGAGGGTTTAGGGTCGAGGGTAGAGGGTAGAAGGTTTAAGGCTTTAGGGTTTAAGGATTTAGGGTTGAGGGTTAAGGGTTGAGGGTAGAGGGTTTAGGGTATAGGTTTGAGGCTATATGGTTAAAGGATTAGGTTTGATGATCCAATGTATATGGTAGAGGGTATAGGGGTTGAGGGTTTAGGTGTTGAGAGTTGAGGGATTAATTGTTGAGGGTTGAGGGTTTCATGTATAGTGTAGAGGGTAGAGGGTTTAAGGGTTGAGGATTGAGGGTTTAAGGTTGAGAGTGGAGGGTTGAGGTTATAGGGTTCATGGATTAAAGTTAAGGGTCCAATGTATAGGGTAGAGTGTGTAGGGGTTGAAGTATTAGGGTTTAAGGGTTGAGGGTAGAGGGTAGAGGTTAGAGGGATGAGTGCTTAATGGTTGATGGATTGAGGGTTGATGTTCGAGGGATTAGGGTAGAGATTTTACTTGGGTTTAAGGGTTTGATATTAGGTTTGATTATAGAGGGTTGAGGGTAGAGGGTCGAGGGTTTAGGGGTTTAGGTTTTAAGGGTTGAGGGTTGAGCGTTTAGGGTTGAGTGTTTAAGGGTTTAAGGTTTGATGGTATAGGGTTGAGGGATTAGGGTAGAGAGGGAGTGATGGAGGGAGGGAGAGATGGAGGGAGAAGTGGGATAGAGATAATGAGATAAGAGGGGAGAGGGACAAACATATATGAGGGTTGATGATCCAAAGTATAGGATAAAGGGTTGAGAATTAAGGGTATAGGGTAGAGGGTATTGGGTTGAGGGTAGAGGGTAGAGGGTAGAGGGTAGAGGGTAGAGGGTCTAAGGGTTTAGGGTTTAACGGTTGAGGGTTGAGGGTATTGGGTTGATGGATTAGGGTAGAGGGTAGAAGGTTTAAGGGTTTAGGTTTAAGGTTTTAGGGTTGAGGGTAGAGGGTTTAAGTTATAGGTTTGAGGGATTAGGGTTGAGGGTTGAGGGTTGAGGGATTAGGGTAAAGGGTAGAGGGTATTGGGTTGAGGTGTTAGGGTTTGAGGGTTGATGGTTGAGAGTTTAAGGTTGAGGGTAGAGGGTTTAGGGTTTAGGGTTGAGGGATTAGGGTTGAGGGTAGAGGGTATTGGGTAGAGGGTAGAGGGTGGAGAATTTAAGGGTAGAGGATTTAAGGGTTAAGGATACAGAGAGAGTGTGTGGGAGAGAGATAGAGGTTAGAGGGTTAAGAGTAGAGTGTATAGGGTTTAACGGTTTAGGTTTTAAGGGTTAAGGGTTTAGGGTTTAAGGTTAAATGTAGAGGGGAGAGAGATAGAGGGAGTGAATGAGAGAGAGAGGGTTAAGGGTAGAGGGTAGAGGGTTTAAGGGTTTAGGGTTTAGGGTATCCTGGAACTCCCAATGAATATGTATGGCCAGGAGTGATTAAGTTGAGAGACTAGCATGCCTATCCTCAATGGAAGCATCAAGATTTAAGCCTTCTTGTCCCCTACTTGGAACCAAATGGTGTGGATTTTTTTTCTATAAGTGTGTTCCATCTATTTTCATTTCATTTCCATTTTGGATGCTTTTTCTTTTTCTTCTTTTACTTTACCAATTTGTAAGTAAACTACTAAAAATTGATTGGTGTCTCCTTGTAGAAAATGTTGATTTATGAGTCATTCAACATAATCTCATACAAAAAAGCAATGCAGCATCCTTATTTTGATGATCTTGACAAATCTCAATTTTGATTTTAAGCCAAGGTTTTTGAAAATGCCCAATTTTCATAGAAACTATCTTATGTTCAAATCAAGCATTGTTTAGTGGGGTACATGGTTCTCTAGACATGGAAGGAGCTTATATTTGAATTTAAATATTCCCATAATTGGGAATTATCTTTTATGAATTCTTTGAACCAAAAATCCTTACTTTGAGGACCCTCTAAAGTGTAATCCTGATAGATGGAAGGTATTCTTGATATTCATATATAAATTTATGTTTTAAGATATTCAATGGTCTAGATTGACTACTGATAAGTTATAAGATATTGCATAATTGAGCATGCAATTTTTAGATTATTGAAATATCACATGTTTATTTGAATTGGTTATGTCATTATGTCATTAATATTTACAATATCTTTTCTTTGTTTACGTGGGAGCTAGTAAACCCAAATAAAGTTATAAAGTATATGCCAAATCCGAGACTAGCAGATGGTACTAAATTATTCATTTGAAGTTAGTTTCATCATGACCACCTATGGTGTAGACACTATAAAAGTGTGTTTGAAGTTTAGCGAGGGAATTTAAAATTATTCATTTGAAGTTGACCTCATAATGAGAACCTATAATGTAGATATTATAAGAGCATCTTGAATGTATGAGTGTCATTGTAAAAGATCTATGAGAACGAAGTACCTAAGGCATACAAACATAAGAATTAGGATTTCCAAATAAATCTCATTTTATTGTAAACATCGTACTATTAATATAGTGAGTGCAATAACCATTGATGGTTATCAATCATTATTTTTCTTCTTTTATTCTCTCCATATTATAACTAGCACCAATTGACTTACTTATTATAAAAACTTCATTTATTAAAACAAATCAACCTCATGATTATATATCAATATCAATATAGCATACCATCTATTCACATAAACATTTGTAATTATATTTACTCAAATTTTGAAATTTATTTGTGTCATCAAACATTTGTAATTCATGCAGAACAATCCCTTAAAAGTTCAAATTGCAAAAGGACAACAATATTTGATGGCTTATTACTCGAAGACCATGTAAGTTATATGTATTATTTTTGAGGCATCAGGATCACGTAAGGCACCTCTACAATAACATCTCTCGGTTTTTTTTATCTCAGAGTCATTTTCTCATGGTGACCAATTTTCACTTGATGGAAAAAGTGTCAAATGCAAGCAGTGCAAATTTGTAAAGTGGTGCAACTTTCGTTCTACAACTTGTGTGACCAAACGAATTGTTCCAAAATGTGCAGATGGGTATGTTTATTTAATTCATGGTCCTCTTTCACACCCAAACACACCAAATCACTCTGAGCTACTTTCAACCAGCTCGATCCTTTAAGGGTCTAAAGTGCAAAATGGTTGATATCTTTGACAAGCTCTTACTCAGAAATCGTGACACTTACGAACTCTTTGTTTGAGCCTAAATGATTAGTTCGGGCCTCTCTACAATAACCTCTCAATTTTTTTTATTTCAAAGTCATTTGCCTGTGGTATCTATTTTTCACTTGATGGAAAAACTGTCAAATGCAAGCAGTGTGAAGTTGCAAAGTGGTGCAACTTTTGTTTTGTAACTTGTGTGACCAAATAGACTACTCTAACATGTCCATATGGATACATTTACACTAGGAATGACCCTCTTTTTCACCCAAACACACTGAATCACTCTAATAAGCTACGCTCAACCAACTCGATCCCTTAAGGGTCCAAAGTGCAAAATGGTTGCAATATTTGATGGGTTGTTACTCAAAAACCGTGATGCTTACGAAATCTCTATATAAACCTATGGGATTGTGTTGGGCCCCTCTATAGTAACCTCTTTCTTTTTTTTTATCTCAAAGTCATTTTCTCATGGTGTCCAGTTTTCACTTGATAGAAAAAGTGTCAAATGCAAGCAGTGTAAAGTTGCAAAGTGGTGCAACTTTCATTTTGCAACTCATATGACCAAATAAAATATTTCAACACTTTAATATGGGTAATTTTACACGATGCATGGTCTTCTTTGACACCCAAACACACTGAATCACTCTAAGCTATGTTCAACCAACTCGATCCCGTAAGCGTCCAAAGTGCAAAATGGTTGCAATCTTTGATGGGCTATTACTTGAGAACCGTGATGCTTATGAACTCTATGTCTGAGCCTATAGGATTTTTCTTCACCCTTCTACAATAACCTCTCTCAATTTTTGTTATCTTATATTTTTTTCCCGTTGTGTCCAATTTTCACTTGGTGGAAAAATGTCAAATGCAAATAGTGTGAAGTTGCAAAGTGGTGCAACTTTTGTTCTGCAGCTCGTGTGACCAAACTAATTATTCCAACGCATCTAGATGGGTAATTTTACTATAGGAATGTTCTTTTTTCACAATCAAACATGCTGAATCACTCCAAGCTATGTTCAACCAGCTTGATCCCTTAAGGGTCTAAAGTGCAAAATGGTTGCAATCTTTGACGGGCTCTTACTTAGAAACCATGACACTTAAAAACTCTTCATTTAAGTGTACGAGATAATTTTGAGCCCCTCTCCAATAACCTCTCTCATTTTTTGTTATCTTAGAGTCATTTTCCCATGGTGTCCAGTTTTTATTTGATGGAAAAAGTGTCAAAGCAAGTAGTGTGAAGTTGCAAAGTGTTGCAACTTTAGTTCTGCAACTTGTGTGACCAAATGAACTATTCCAACATTTTTGGATGGGTAATTTTACACTAGGAATGGTCCTCTTTCATACCTAAACATGTCGAATCACTCTGAGCTATGTTCAATCGACTTGATCCCTTAAGGGTCCAAAGTGCAGAATGGCTGCAATATTTGATGGGCTATTACTCAAAAACCATGATTCTTAAGAACTCTTCATTTGAGCCTATAGGATCATGTTGGGCCCCTCTACAATAACCTCTCTTGATTTTTGTTATCTTGGAGTCATTTTCTCTTAGTGTCCAATTTTCACTTGATGGAAAAAGTGTCAAATGTAAGCAATGTAAAGTTGCAAAGTAGTGCAACTTTATTTCGACAACTCATGTGACCAAATGAACTATTCCAATGCATTTGTATAGGTACGTTTATGTTAGGCATGGTCCTCTTTTGCACCCAAACACTCTGAATCACTCTGAGCTACATTCAACTGGCTTGATGCCTTATGATGGTATACAAAACAATCAAAAAGAGAAACATTCACATGATAGTTGAGAAGTTTCAGGTTTCCACACCAAAAGTATATGATCATCCTCAAGTCTAGCAAGGGAAAGATGTTTTTTAATTATCCTCCTTGCCTTTACAACAATATACAACCAAGTGAAAATGCTTACAATGGTGGAACTTGGAAACATTTTTTTTTTCTCAATTAACAACTCTGGTTGTGAAGCATTTTATCGTTTTCATTTGAAATGATTTGCTATGCTTGAAAATTGGAGTCTAAGAGAAACAAGTGATTCTCTCACATAAATTTATTATTTGGTGTGATAAATAAATAAATCACCCAAGTCCATTTCTTATTTCTATTATAAATTATAAAGATTTCTCCCAAGTCCATTTCCTATACAAGAAATAATATTGCAAAAAGTTGGCATATACATCTTTCAACGTGTTTATATGGTGATGAATCAAGAACATAAAAATTCATTATATATGATAAGGATTATGTTGTGAAAATGTATAAAGACTATTCAAGATAAATTTTTGTATGATAATGTTTCAAGAAGTTAACTACTCATCATCTACTATTAATATTATGTTTTGCAAGTGTCGTGAAGATTATGTAACCTTTACTTAGTTGAGTTGTTCCAATCAAAATATTAAATATACCAGAATCTTTTTATGAAACATCTCATGGAATACCACTTGAAAATGTGTTTTTTTCTTTTAGATAAATAATTTAATGGAACTCTTTGAATTAAACTGAATTGAGATGTGTAAGAATAAGGGAGCATTAGGAAATAAATTGCTCAAGGATCTTAAATAATCCTTCTTACCAAATCTAAAAAAGAACAATAAGCCAATGGTTGAAATTTTTGTAGTCATCAAAGTGGGTACTAATTCTATATTACATAGATCACAATTCTTCTTTATCTTTAAGATATTCTAAGTTTGGAAATGGTTCTGAAGGGTGAACTGTTGTTTATTCAGTTATGCCTATGTGGATTCATTTTCCTTATCTCTCGTTGCAATTATGGGTCGATTATTGCTTTCAAAGTATTGGGAATGCTTTGGTTAGATTTATATCCATTGATTTGATGGACATAGAAATATATCAAAGGGGTTTCTTGAAAAAAAATTGGTTGACAGTTGGGGAGCGAGCATGGAAACAAGCCATTGATTATGAAAATGTTAGTGTAGAATATTCTTCCTAAAATATTCCTTTAGATAAGTTTGCTAGTTGTTAGATTTTTCTTTTCAATTTATGTAATTTGGTAATTTGCAACTCTACTAGTATTGCTAGAAATATTGAAATTGTTTAGCATCAACTAATAAAAAAATTTAGCATCAATCAATAAATATTCAAGACAAACCATGAAAGATAGCACTGATCAATGTTAGGGCTAACCAATTAATAAGTATACATGAGAATAATTCAAGAATACATGTGAATAAGGGAAGCACAGGCACTCAAATACATGTAAGCTTTGAAGTATACACATGAATACACAGTATACAAAAATTAATATAAAGTATATGCATGAATACAAGGTATACACATCAAAACACTAAGTTGCAACCTATAAATTGGAATACATGTAAGTAAAAAAGTACACATAAGTTTTATAGTATACACTTGAATACACATAACTCATATCTATTGAACCTATTGGTTCCCAAAATCAACAAAATGCTAGGATCTAAAAGATAGCCAAACTTTATGCTCAATCCCAACACTGGACTTGGCCAACTTAATAGGAAATAAGCAATTTCCCCTTCAATTTAGGCTCTGCATGACCTAGGTTGGTAGACCTTGTTAATACTCTTGGATTCCTATACATTTTAGTAGACTACTATATTTAAGCAAATTTCTCTCAACATATTTAATCAAAATACAAATGATTCAAATCTAGAACTAGCTTAATTCTGATTTCATACCACCTACTCATCCCTGAGAGAAAATGTAATGTAAAACCTACACTTAACAACAATAGGGTATAGAAATAATTTGATAATTTGATTTGTTTCTAGAAAAAAAATATCAAGCCTTCAATAGACTAGTGCATGATCTTGAGTCACAGAGTCAAACATGAAACCATAGTAGAAATAATATGAACAAATGAAACTCAATCAATGCATTTCAAGATGTTAATTCCTTAAATTAACAAATTCACGTATCTTTTCATTCAAACTCTTCTTAAAAATATAATTTGTGCACCCAAAACCACAAAAAATTACTCAAAAGCTTTTAATTTTTCCCTTGGAAGAAACCCATGAATAAAAATTACTATATCACAGAAAACCTTGTGAAGACAACCTTCAAATACCCTAGATATTCTAAAAATTGTATGGGCTTGAATACAAAAACTTGAGATTATAATTGTTTGAACAGAGAGATTTAACTCTTTCCTTGAAAGAGACTAGTGAGAAAACAATACATTTACAGAAGACTTGTAAAGTTGATTCAAAACCTCCTCGAGGTATTCAATTCATATAACCAGAAGTGTACAAAATTGGAGACAATTTCATGACAATAACATTGGAGTTCCATACACTAAATTACCTATTCATAAAACTAAACCATTATATTAACATCTCTAATCTGCAACTTAAAACTCAACACTACCTTATTTACATGCTCGGAAAAAATAAAAATTTCAGAACCTATACAAAAGAGAAAGAAGGAGAATAAATATAAAAAGAAAGCGCTCAAGATTTAATATAATTTTTCCACATGTCCTCCTCAAATATGATTTGCTTCTAGAATTTTTCCTTCCTCTCTCCTCTCTCTACAACTGAAAAACATTCCCCCTGATCTGCACTTTTCTCTTTTGCTCTAACTGAAAATATTCCCCTCATATCCATATTCTCGTGCAAGCAATCTTCACTTGATGAAAATAATTTGTCTTGCACCTGTTTTCTTTACTTTTTAATCTCATGCATCTTTATACCCTTTTTGTCAAAATAGTCTTACTACTGGAATTTCACCTAAGAGAAAAATATTCACCTCTGGATAAAAACCCATTCACTAGCAATTAAAAATTGCAAAAGAACCATGTGTCAGTCATTAGAAATGATTGTTGGGTGTTTTTGTCTTGAATGGAATTTTTAAAACATTAAAAACATTCCTAAGGAGTGAGAAATGGTTGCAAATGAATTTGCAATCATGTAAGTCATTTTTTGTTGTAGTTGGGCATGTAAAACAATTTCTAAGAATTTTAGAGCACCATATCATCTAATTTCTTCAATTTGAATGCTCCAAAACCTCCCCTAAGTTTTCAAATAGGGATAGAACACTTATTCAATCCATAAGAAAGCCTTGGGAAGCCTAAAAAAACCAAAAAGTGGCTTCCCCGCCAGCCTGCGCCCTTCTCAAAACCCATCTCTTTGCACTCGCGGGCTGGCAGGAAAAGGATTTCGGTGTAAAATTTTGAATTATATTTCATCTTGAAACATGTAAAAATGATTTCAAAGACCCCCCTAACATTTAAAACATCAAAAATACTCTAAATCTTGCAAAATTTGGAAGTTGCAAAGAGGGAAAAACAATTTTTGCCTGCTGGCAAAATGGTGAAAATTTTTTGCTCACAAACGAGACCACTTGGAGCCATGATTTTTTGTGAGTGATTCTAATTCAATTATTTAGGGAAAACCCATTTCCTTAAAACTTGCATCGCCAAGAGATTTCAGGTACCTCCTTTGTAAATTGGCCTCTCAGATGCCTTTGTCACAACTATAATGGATTAAAATAATGCATCAAATGGCCTCCATTTTTTATTAAAAATGAAGCTAGAGATGTTTTGGACCAAAATGAGAAATGGGTTTCCCTTAGAAATGCAAAATTTTGAAACTTTATGGAACACTCATTTTGACTTGGTTGCAGTCAGAAGACAATTAAATGATCCATTAAAACTCATCTTGGGGACCTGAAACTGATCAGGAATGTTACCATATGTCAAATTAATATGTTCACCAAGAGGTTTCGCATGAAATTCAACTGGCTTCAAATTATGACCCTCCAAAGTAGGTCACTTAGGCAGATTCTGTAGGTGCACTTCTAAGTGTGCAGAGGCAAATTTTTCAATATGGACCTTCAAAATCTTCAGATTTTGAAAGTGCCATCAAAACCATGGATTTATTATGTAAATATGGACACCATCGATAAAAATTATTTGTATTAACCAAATAGCCATGTAGGCATACATCAATATATATCAATATAAGTATAAAATATATACAAAATAGCCATATAGGCTTACGAGAATTCCATATAGGCATACAATGTCAAATATATCCAATAAAAAATATGTACAAAAATTCCATATAAGCATACAACAAAGGGTTTTGTAATCAAAATTCATTGCTCTCCATGCTCTCGAAAAAAATTATTTCCCTTTGTTGGTCGACCAGATGGTGATAAGTCTCTCACTCATTTACTCTAAGGTTGAGGAGTGCTCCTACTACTCCTCCTAAGGTTTAGTTCTCGATCAAGACTTATCTATTACAATAACAAGTAAATACATTAATATATAGAAATTACAGTATAAAAAATGATACATTTAACAAAATAATCACTCACCGCTTCTAGACGATCACTCTCCTCGAGGGAAATATTTGCATGCCCATGTTGTGGTGTGTTTAAGCCCTATAGAAACCATCCAAAGAGAAATTAAACTATGAATCAATAACATTTTTATTTTTCACTAACAGCTATAACAACGAATACAAATTCAAATTTAGTAATCTACCACATACCCCCGTGAGAAGCATCGAGGAATCTATAGCAGTAGAAACACCAAGCTTCATCACCCTATTAACATTAGGAGGTGTTTCCGCTTGCAACATCTGAAAATAAAACAATAAATTATTCAATCACAAAAACTACAATAGTGATGCACGTCATGGATTATAATGTATGAGATAATGAACAAAAATTTGAGTACTTATTAAACTATATATTTCTGACTATCATGCTTACTATTTTGCCTATCCATAGCTTGTTTGAAAGCACCTGTTTTAGGCTTTTATTCATAGCAGCAAGGTGGTGAACCATTTGATAAAAATAATTGGTAGACATGTACGAAAACTATGGTAGCATAGAGAAGGAAATAAACTATTTGAAAAAATGCCTCAAATAAATGTGGTCTCATGGTGATGGAATGCCATTACAAACAAATGTGTGATGGCATTCCATCAACATGAGACCGCATTTCTTTGAGGCATTTTTTCAAATAGTTTATTGCCTTCTCTATGGTATTATGCTAGGATGGGGTGGATGGTATAGTGTGGTCTTGGTTATGAGATGGAGGGTGATCATGACATGAAGAGGGAGGGGTGTGGATATGAGCAAGTGGAATAAAAGTTGGAAGGTTCCATGGATTGGTAAATTGAGGATAAGGATGAGGACCTTGAAAATAATTTGGAGGGGAATTTTGGCTAAAGGCTTGGTTTCTATTCTTCAGGCAATGTGCTATTTGAAAAATGCCTCAAAGAAATATGATCTCATGGTGATGGAATGGCATTCCATCACCAAGAGACTACATTTGTTCAAGAAATTTTTTCAAACTACTCACTATCTTGACTATGATATTGCTTAATATTATGCTTTGATAGATTTTTTCCAAGCATCCACAATTTGTTGGAAAGCACCTATTTTAGGCTTTTAGCCATAGAAACAAGGCAGTGAGTAGTTTGATAAAATGCTTTAGTAGACATGTAAAGAAAATGTGGTAGCTTAGAAAAGGTGGTGAATTATTTGAACAAATTCCTCAAATAGATGTGTTCTCATGGTGATGGAATGGAATTCCATCACTATGAGACCGCATTTCTTTGAGGCATTTTTTCAAACTACTCACTGCCTTGTCTATGCTATTGCTTACTATTATGCTTTGATATATTTTTTCCAAGCATCCATAGTTTGTTGGAAAGAACCCTTTTTAGGATTTTAGCCATAGCAGCAAGTAAGTTCAAGTAGTTTGATAAAATGCTTTCATAGACATGTATGGAAAATGTGATAGCATAGAAAAGGCGATGAGTTGTTTGAAAAAATACCTCAAAGAAATGTGGTCTCATGGTGATGGAATTGCATTCCATCACCATGAGACCACATTTCTTCGAGGAATTTTTTCAAACTACTCACTGCTTTGTCTATTTTATTGCTTACTATTATGCTTTGATAGTGTTATCATGGAATCTAGCCTTTCTCAATTCATGGATAACCCCCCTATGAAACTTGTACGTTTCGTACTTTCATGATTTTCAAGTACGCAAAACAAGGCGAATTTCAATTCACCTCGATGCACGGGCCAAAATCTCAAATAGTCTATTTGAGTGTACCCCCTCGTCCATCTTTTGAAGAGCTTTGAAACGAGCATATTTGTGAACTCTCAACCCTTGAGAGTTAGTAAAAATTTCAAATATGTTAGACCACTAAAAATTTGCGCTCCTACATGTTGCCTTAGTAAATTTTACTCCAAGTGTTGGAGCACTGAAAATCAACGTTCCTACACTTTGTCATCAATTCTTTGAGTGCACAAGCGTTGATTTTTAGCGCTTGTGCATTTTTTGTTTAAGTCAAGTTTTAAATAAGCACAAGCGGTGAAAATCGCCGCTTGTGCGCTTTTTGGTTTGGCAAGTCTATTGAATGCATGGGTGGTGATTTTCATCACTCATGCATATATTTTTCCACTTTGTCTGCCATATTTAATGCAACTTAAGTTGCATTTATTTTCATCTCTAAAGTTACTTATTAAGTGATTTTTAGCTAATCATCGTCCATTCTAATCTTCATTCAACTTCTCCCTACATGCTAGACATTTTTCCAACTCCAAGCTAGGTCATGATTTTGAATATTTCTTCATACTTTCAAGCTAGGGTTTTCAATGTTTTTCTTTTTCTCTCAAGTATGTTGTTCTTCCTTCTTCCTTGTCATGGTTTTTGGCTTTCAAAATTTGTTCTTTTCACTAATTTTTTTGCTCATACGTTTTTACTTATTTTGAGGTTAGATCTTTTCATTGATTCATTTTCTCCTTCCTTAAGATAAATCAAACCCTTTTTTTCTTTTGTTCTGCACATTTTTCTTATTCGTACCCTAGTGATCTTCCCAATGCTTTTTTTTACACATTCTCTTATTCGAGTTTGTCATCTCTCCCCACTTTTATTTCCTATCATTCTCAAGTGGAAAAATTTCTAGTCTTTGCAAGAAGTATGATGAGGTCTTCATGATCTTCGAATGATCATCCCTTATTCCACATGTTCAAGCGGAATAAATCACCACTCGAACATCAAGGATCTTTCCCACCATTTTCAAGGCAGTGAAAACATCCGCTCTTACACATGAGATTTTACACCAACTCCAAGTGTAGGAACAGTGAAAATCACTTCTCCTACATGGAGTACACTTTCTTTCAAAATGAAAAGGTGGTGTTTTTGTCTGCTCTGACACTTCCATTTTTTCCAATTGTGAATTGACATATCAAGGCACTGATTTTTAGTGCCTTGACATTTATTTCCAAATGAACTTCCTCCAAATGTAGGGGAATTGATTTTCAATGGCCCAACACATTGATTGTTCAAAGTTCCCTACACATGTAGGATTTCTTAAAATTAGTGCCCCTGCATGTAAATCAACATCTCAAGTGTAGGAGCATTGATTTTCAACGCTCCTACACAAAAGGAAATTTTTTCTCTTAATCCTTTGATTTCACTCTGAATATGCTCTGAATGTTGTTTCTTTTCTCACGCTCTATTTTTTGTGCCAAATTTATCTTCTCCACTCACACCAAATTTCTCATTTGCTTCATGCTTCCCAATGTTTCAATTTTTCCTAACATATGTTGATTCACCATCTTTGTATTTTTTCTCCAGATTTCGTCAAGTTATCCTGAAAGTGATATCCTTTGATCTTGATTCTCCTAAATGACAGAAAAGAAGCCTCCATCATCTTCTAAGAAAGAGGGAAATATAAAATATAAATACCAAGGTGTATTTCCACCTACAGTGGTTATCTCGAAGGTGGACAAAATAAAAAACACCAAGCTTGGTCATCAGGACCTTGTAGACTTTGTTAAAAGAACTGAATAAAAACCCTTGGAAGACAGTTTGAGAGCCCTTTTCCACAATAATTTTCATTGGGTGTCCACATTCTCGACATCTAATCATCACACAAAGTGTGTTCTCCAGGTTGCATCCCACTACATTCAAGAGAGCAGAAGTGTAATAGATTCCTTTGGACAAGTGATGATGAGGCTAGACCTTGAATTCTTTGACATTGTTTTCAGAGTTCCACACTTGGAAAAATACATCGGTATTTCAAAGCAACAAACGCAAGAGGTTTATGATGCAAATCCCACCAAGGCTAAAAAATTTATTAATAGCCAATGGTTGAAGACGCCTAGGCCTACTATCTCAAGGTGGCCAAAGGGGCTTCCTAGGAGTGACTTCAAAGAAGATATCAGATTCATGATTACTCTCTTGAGTAGGGTTAAAGGATTTCCTGAATCATCTCACATTCAAGAGTTGATGTATGAATACATTCAGATCATAAGAAGAAAAAAAGATCATATTGATTGGGAAACACAATGCAATGATGAAATTCATGAACAACTGATAAATGTGCCAACCACTTTGAAGTTCTATATGACTTCTTATTTGATGTATGTTGATATTGTGATGAGGCAATTCCCAGGGTTATCTACAAAGGGTAATCGACACTCGGTGCATGTGTACAAGTATTTCTATCAGTTGGATTTAAGGGAAAGTCTTCATCATTTCAGAATAGTTACTAATTCCTTATTTGCACCTCTCCTTTTTAGGTTTGACCCAACTCTCGAAAAGAAGAGGTCGGGTGTATACTCTTGAAATTTCCAACTTTCACTTACATGAGGGTAGGTTGCTACACTGGGTGTCCTTATATGTTGCCCAGGTATCCCTCAGATAAGTGGATACTCGTGGAGCTATGCAAATAGGTTATCTCAATTCAAAAGGAACGAATGAGAATTCACAAACCGGGTTTTAAGTTTCCACTAACAATTGGTAGATATACTATTCAAAGTGTACAAAATGCCAAATCAGTCTATGCAAAAATGCAAGTCATGAAAATAAGGACATACAAACATAGATTTGACTTTGATTATCAGAATGTGAATAGGAAATTAAAGAAGGATCACAACCACAAGTATCATTTCAAATACATATGGGTTGAATGCAAAGATGAAGAGGACATCCACAAAATGTATTACTGCAAGTTAATCGTAGAGCAGATCAGGGATCTTGGTGTTGCTGACCTGCTAGAGGGTTTCAAAGATCCTGGCGACCTCATGAACACTGCCTATGATGAAAACAAAGTTTCTAAGAGACCTTTGCCTCTGATTTATTGGTCTAAAAAGAAAATTATATCCATCAGGGAAAGGCTTTCCCCCATATTGTCCAACACACCAAAATGGTTGCACAATCATGGTTTCTATATGAAAGCTTTCAAGAAAGAATCAGGAGAGGTACCTAGAGAAAAAGCCAGCCAACAATAAGATCTTTGCACAAAATATAAGCATGTGGCTACTCCCTCTTCTTCCCGTAAAGGTCCTAAAATCAAGTTTACTATTTCCAAAAGGGATACACGGGAAGATGAAGAAGAAGAGGCCACAAAATCTGAATCAACTCACTCAAAAGGGAAAGGACCTATTTCTAAAGAACAATAGTTCGAAGGTGAAGGAAATGAGAGTGAGGAATTAGTTTCTAAAGAAGATTTTGAGGAAGAAGATTCAGTTGAAGAAGAGGATTCTCCAGAAGAGAAATATTCTAAAGAAGATGAGGGTGAACAAGAAGCTAAACAAGAAGGTGATAAAGAGGAACTTAGGCATGACGAAGAACAAACCCTATCTCCACATGATAATTTTGTTGAATACCTTCCCCAAACATCATCACCCATTGCTTCAAATGTTCCTTACACACCTCCTCTTCCTACATCACCTCCTTCCACATCTACGATACATGCAACAAACATTTCTCATCTCCCTGCAACATTAACTATACTTGTCACTTCCCCCACATTTTCAAATATTCAAATTGTTGATATTTTTTCAAGTTCTCCATCATCCATTCCTAGTTTGTCATCTCCATCTTATGGCATCACTTCCGAACCAAAATTCAATAGGTTTATGAATGAATCTTTGCAAGGTCAACTTGGTGTACAATCTACTAGAGCAGTCATGATAGACACTACCCCAATTGTCACCATACCAATCATTTCCACATAAGAAACTATGAAACAAGAGTTGACACTCAATCAAGAAGCGTATACTTCCTCCTTCCCCCTTGGTTGGTATCTCAAGTATTGAAACGAAAGAAACAAATGATCTCTCTCGAAGAGCTCAATCTTGAAGAGATAGCTCCTCCAAAACCCAAGGGGAAGAAAATTCCAAAGTACATTTGAGGCTTCATGTTGACAAAGTTGGTCAGAAGTTTGTAGAGATTCTTCTACCCCCATGGGAACAAGGTGGTGTTTCCATGGAAGACTACACAATAACAAGAATCCAACTTGGCAAAGTGACAAATGAAAGCGCCAAGGAAGATACTCAAGTAATCCTAGATGCATTGGCAGGAAGGCTTGACAAGATGGAGGAGGGCCAAGATGTTTACAAAGAGAAGGCCGAACATTATGCAGTTATTTTGATAAAATTAGTAGGCTCTTCAGGAAATACACAATCTATGGCTATGATAAGCATTGAGGAAATAGCAATATTGAAGGCAGAGAAGTTTTCCTCCAAGGGTAAGGCATTGTATGATTTCATTGATGAAATTATAGAACATGATTCACAGGTTATCACTGTTGTGGATGAAAAGCCTACTCAGATAGCTAATTTGAAATCAGAGCTTGATAAGGAAGAAAGCATACTTTCTCGAGAGAAAAAAAGAAATGGACAAACGCCTCTCATTTTGGTCACAGATGAAAGAGGCAAAGTTAAGTAAGTTGGTGGAAGTTGGGGTAATCCTCGACAAAGATAAATATTTTGAGGTAAAAGAGATGTTCAAACACCGTATTCAAGTGATCAAATTTATTATTGAAGAAATCCACCATGTACAAGAAGATGTTGAAGGAAATTAGGTTATCATAGAAGAAGAAATTAAGGAGTTGTTGGGTAATCTCCTTGATAAAGATCATATTTTCCTACCAACAATTGAAATTTCCAAGATCTACAAGTAAGCCTTCATGAAGCAAGTAGAGGATGCCAACTTTTCAAAGGCCTCAATGCATGTAATTTGTGACCTATGGATTTCTCTTGGTAATATCAAGATGCATCTAGAGAGATGCAAAAAGCTTCATTCATTTGCCAAAAGATCAATTACCAAAGTTCACACCATAGTGGATTACACTGTTGGTTCAAATGAGGCATTTGTCCTAGAGACAAAGAAGAAATACGAAGACTTTCAAGCCCAATGCAAGGAATCATAAAGAATTATTTTCTTCTCTAGTGTTAGACAGTTTTTTCTTTAATTTACACTTTTTGTAAATAGTTCTCAACATCTTAGATGTCTTTTTGAGAAATATAATTAAATAATAAAACAAAGATGTTTTCCTATAAAGATGGATGACATTTTTTGGAAAAGTCTACTAGTTAATTAGATCAGATTCTCCTAGACTTGATCCTTAATTTACTCTTCTAATTTTCCTATTTTTTCTCTCCTCTCCCTTCTATAAATATGAGGGGATCCCATAGTAATCTCTATCTTTTATCTTTTGCAACAAAGTGCTGCCCATTTTGAGAAGCAAATACATGAAACTTTGTGTTTATCTTTGTGTGTCTATTTTGATCAATAAAGAAGAAATTTGCATACCAAAATTTGTATTGGATCTTGATCGTCTTTTGGATTTGATTAAGATTGGCAGTGATTAGTGTGTGAGATCTAAGGGCGTTGAATAAATCTATGTAAACTTTGTGTTACACTCTTTATTTGGATTTGTGTTTATGTTTGGATAACTATTGGTGAATTATCTACAAGACTTTGTGCTTGTAATTGTTCATGTTGTTCGTGGAATTGGTGTATCTAAGAAGAATTTTTACTTCTAATACGACAATTGTTACATCTCTCAAGGATCCATTGGTGAAAAGGTACAGAAGAAATTTGTGCAGGTTCGTGAGCTTTTCTTTCTTATTTTATTGTTTATTATGATCATGTTGGTGTCTCTAAGCTTTTCTTTGACAAGATAGAGATATTGGAATTACTTCTTTTTTTTAGTTTAAAGTTGTATCAAATTAGAACTATCAATCGTGAAGCATTGTAAAACATATTCTCTGAAAAGAAAAGTATGAATGTGACACACCCCCATCTCTTAATTATAGTGTACATGTTTATGAATATTTAATTAGTTTTACTTAGCTTTTTTAAGTAGTAAGAAGGGAACCTCCCCTTTCTAAGAGGAGAGAATACATCTCACATAGTTGTGGTTGAAATCAAGGTTGTGTAATCTATTGAAAACAAGATTACATAATTTCACCCAACAGATAGATTTTTTCCAAGCATCCATAGTTTGTTGGAAATGTGGTGAGTTGTTTGAAAAAATACCTCAAGGAAATGTGGTCTCATGGTGATGGAATGGAATTCCATCACCATGAGACCACATTTCTTCGAGGCATTTTTTTTCAAACTAATCACTACCTTGTCTATTCTATTGCTTACCATTATTCTTTGATATATTTTTTCCAAGAATCCATAGTTTGTTGGAAAGCACCTTTTTGTAGACTTTTAGCCATAGTAGCAAGGAAGTAAATTGTTTGATAAAATGATTTGGTAGACATGTTTGTAAAATGTGGTAGCATAGAAAAGGTAGTGAGATGTTTGAAAAAATTCCTCAAAGAAATTGGCTCTCATGGTTATGGACATCACCATGAGACCACATTTTGAGGCATTTTTTCAAAAAAATCATTGCCTTGTCTATTCTATTTCTTACTATTATTCTTTCATATATTTCTTCCAAGCATCCATAGCATAGACAAGGCAATGAATTTTTTGAAAATATGCCTTAGTAAAGAGTGGTCACATGGAATTCCATAGCAAGCAAATGCAATTGGCAGCTGCACCTAGTTAATCCTTATGCTATGTGAAGTAATTGTGTCATTTCTTATGTTTACTTTCTAAACAACTATATTGTAGTTTAAATTTTATCTATCAACATCTAGTTATTAGTTATGGAATGTGAAGTAATGCTTTGAGTTTGAAAGATTTGCAATGAAATATAATCAATAATATGAATATAAAATACACAAATCTATTAAGTACAATTCATTAGTTAAACTCTTTATTCTATTACATGTGTGTAGGTTTGTCTAATTGCACTGGCCCTAGAAGTTGTTCCCACGAAACCTCCAATATTACCCTATTCAACATCCAGAATTAGATACTAGAATACCATTCATATAGAAATGTTATTCACATGTAATAATTTTATAATTATTTACTAGTTACATACCTCAGTGGTAGATGCAATGGAGTAATAAATAGGTGTAGGGTTGGTGTATCCAATATCAACACTGTGACCCTGAAATTTTATTACAATCATAAAGCTAAATTAGTTAATCTTTCATTTCAAAAATAAATTGTAATAAATTAAATTCAATGAACATGCTAACATTTACCTGAGTATTGATGCCAAAAGCCTCATTCAAAATTTCATTTTCCCTCACCATATCCATAGCTGCAAACATATCTTGTGTAGCAGCCTCTTGAGTGTTTGCGGGGTCATATGTACAAGTCACCCTGCAAACCTGACTCAAATGGGGTGGAAGCCTACCACTCAAAGACTCCCCTAGATTGTGCTATGCTACAAGACTGGCATATTGGATAATACTCTACATCAAAAATTTGATAGACTACAAAGTGTCTACCTCAACACTCTCGTTCGCGATGGAAAGGATAACAACGTGCTCATGAGCTGGCCTAGCGAGAGCTCATCTAGCTTGCTACCAAGGACCCAATCGTGCACTAGGTCTATCTTGTGTCGACCCCCCACCTCTCCCCTAAAATTCCTTCATATCAAAATAATTGGGGATTTTGTTGAGAATGAACTCACAGTAGAGTTTCCTCAATAAATATTGTGGGACTTTGCACTTGTTGCATGGTGGGTAGTCAAAAACCATGTACCACCTATCCCAAAAATTGTTTCAAATCCCTTGGTGGTGGCACCAATGGATAGGAAACCTCTTGGCATTAAGGTCAATATTTTTATTTGTGTGTGGGTCAGTGAATAATGAGTATAAATGATATTTTGTAATTTTTTCATCTTTTACTTATTTATATGATAATTTATCTGCGTAAAAATTCCTAGCCATCTACCTTTTATATTCCCAACCACATAATTTTTTTATTGCATGTACATGTTTTAACATTTCTTTAAGTTAACTTTCAATTGTTCTTCTTTCCATGGTTGAACTTACTGGATTGTTCAACCTCGTGATTAACTCAATCTATTTTTTATTGTTTTCAATTACCTCCATTAAATTTTGTTGAGTGTCATGAGGATGTTGAGGAAGTGATGGAGGAGATTTTTGTTGTGGTTGTTGAATATTTTGATCATGTTCTTGTTGCTTTGCTTGCTGAGGATTTTCAATCATTAACATTCCTACAAATTAAACAAATGAATATCAAAAACAACCTAAAACTACCAATTTAGCAACAAATTTACAACAAAAAACAAACAATCCTTACTTATCTGGCCTCCCCATCAATGTGGCAAAATCTTGGCAATGAAATTGAAAAAAATTGATGAAGAAAATGCAAAATAACCTCCTTCCATAACATGAGCGTGCAAAAGAATGGTTTTTGGTCGCGGGCAACAAAAAACATAATCACAAAAAATGATTTTTTTTTCTTTTTTTTGTTTTAATAACCTATAACATGCTCCCATTTTACCATGAGCATGTTATAACGGGATCACGTTATACCACAAGTGCGTTATAATGGGCTCACGTTATAATGTGAGTGCACATTATAGGCTCGATGTGGCTGAGCCTTTGGCTCGATCACACCAATCCATTATGCGAGTGTGTTATAACATACTCACGTTATAGCCTATCAAATATTTTTTCAAATTTTGGTAACTTTTTGGCCCCCCATCTTTTTGCACCTGCCCATAATGAAGCATTAATTTTAGTGGTAAAGAATTTGTTTAAATATTTCTAGATGATAAATTTCATATTATTTCACTATTTACTTGGCTTGGAGGTATGGCAAACAAAGGTATTTTTCCTTGACCTAAAGGTGTGGAAAATATTAGTATACGATATTTAATTTTGAAAGAATATGCAAATCCTTCCACACCACTAAAATTGATGCCTCACTACTCTTGAAGATCACACAACCATCAACATACACAATCAATAGGAGATCTAGTTTATCTCTAATTGTAGAGTAGAAAATTGTACTCCTTTCTAAGTGAAAGTACAATTTCACACTTGATTTGGACCTATTTTAGTGACTTTGCATTTATGCATTTTTAAATCTCATTAATGGGCCCCTAATACCCTTTATTGTGTATCCCAAGGCCTATTTTATTTATTTCTCGACATTATCTCTTGCATTGAAGAAATTATATTATTTAAATTAATGCCTCAACATTTATTTGTTGAATAGGACAACTGAGATGGGGGGTGAATCAGTTGTCATAGAATTAAACTTTTAATTCAATCACCAAAACTAATTCTTAATACTTCTTAAATGATTAATCATCAAATTCCAATGCATAACCTTAAATCCAACACATAAACACAATAACACCAGATTTACGTGGAAAACCCAATAAGGGAAAAGCCATAGTGAGGATTAACTCACACTATAGAGAATATCAAAACCGATTACAAGAGGCTCACTACCAAAACAAGGACTCACTATCTAATAGGGCTAATAACCTCGAGGACTCACTGCCATAGAGATACAAAGAAGACAAAATAGACTTGTTATAGAGAGACTACAATCCCAATGCAACAAATTATTCCACCACAATCACTCGCAAACATGCATGAAGGATAGAGTTCACCTTCTGCTCAATGCATCCTGAAACTCAGCATTAAGCTTCGCACTAATATGCCACACTCACATCAAACACTCACTGAATAGATTCAATGTCACATCTAAGTGCACTTCCTCTTTTCTCTTATCACTCTTCTTCACTCTTGTATGTTTCTTCACCACTAACTCATCTTGTATTTATACCATCTTCAACTTTGAAACATATTCAAAGTCGTTCATCCAATTTCAAATTCAAATTAGGTCAGTGCCAAGCATCCTAGGGTGGAATTAGAATGAGGGCAACCCAAACACATGCTTCAAGGGACCCAAAGAGATCCAACATGATTCATCAACTTCAAAAGTAGTATTTCACAAAAGGTTAGCCAAACCAGTGTAAAACACATAGAACCATTAAGCACGAATCTTCCAAATGTTGAAATTATCTTCAATAGGATCAAAGAAAGTCAACTCTAAAACCACAAATCATAAGAATTCATCGAAGAGAAATCCAAACCAACAAAATTTCTCCCAGACCTCAACTAGAAACACAGAAAACCACATTTCACAATTGGTGAACACAACTTGCACTGTACAATGAATCAACAACAAAAATTATAGATATAGCATCTTCCAAAAACCATGAACATGCTGAACCACACAAACATAGGAGTGAATTCAAACCACAAACAAAAACAACCACTAAATTCTTGCAACATATCTTCATTACAATTTTCTCAATATCCTCAACAAATACAGTTGATCAGAAACTAGTTGATAACCAATTGACCAGTTGACATCAATGACAACACCTTCAATATTTCCATTCTTGCAACGTTATTAGGTCCTGAAGTTTTAGGTCAAGACCCATTCACCCATGGGTGAATGGGTCTACTTTAGATGCCTAAAACTCAACTTAAGACATGTTTTTAGAAATATTTCATACTCTCAAATTCAAATTTCAAGTGTTGGCTTTCGAGATTTAATAAATGGAAAATTAGAAAGGAAGCCTATAAAACTAAGTTTCATATTCATTTTACACTAGAAAGGAAGATAAATTCACATGAGATCACAAGTATTCACATTCAAGAGAAAGGAGAATTTAATGAAGCATTCAAAATTCAAGTATTGAAGCAACATTTAGTTGTTTTTGCAAGTCTTCAAGCTCATTTTTTCAACAAGATCAAGCATTGCCAAAGATTGATGATAGATTCCTATGGCGGATCATGATGGATTCTAGGTTTTGGGAGATGCACTAATACATTCAACCAAGTCTAATGGATTGGTTCCTAAGTGGTTCCATCTTCTATTATCATTACTTTTTGCTTAAAGGAAGGTATATTCAGTTTTGTGACCTATTAGGGTGATTTGATATCTCCCAAATTAGGTCTTCATCATTGTTCATGTTTATTTAGGGATCTTGTTCTAACACACTTGAATAGTGTTCCTTTGCATTTTAATCTTCCTTAGTCTTAGATACACTTAATATTAGGGATTGCACACATATTTTAAGTTTCAAATCTGTATTTTTCATCAAGGTCTAATTACCAAACTCGGAGTTTGACTAAGGCAAGCCCCTATCCACCAGCAAACAACAATATTGTTTTGTAGATTTTTCACAAATTTGAATCTGAGAGAAAATATTTAGAGTTGAGGAAAGAAGTACAGGTTTTAGACTCACATCTCAAGTTAAAACTTTTTTGGAAAAACAGACCTAGAACCATTCACCCATGGGGGAATGAGTCCCAAGAAGACTTGCAGAAACACCATTTTATGATAGGTGCACAACATTTATCTTTCCCAAATTCTTCAGAAAGTATTCTATTTCTCTTAGTTTTATGCTTAATCTACTAGATCCAAGTGATAGATCACACTTTGGAGTTGATTTGTTATTTTCAAATTTTCTCCATAAAATGTTGTTTGACCTTGACCCCGGTCCTTCAGGCATAAGGAAATTTGAAGATTCCTCCTTTGACTTGATTCATCTAAGGGTTGATAATCATTTCATTGTATGGATCTCATTTCTTAATGAAATTAGAGAAGTAGGACCCATTTTACCTTTTTGGATCCACTTTTCCATTTTTTGAAACCCTACCCTATTTTTCTATGTTTCATTTGGGTGAACTCGACATTGTACAACAAAATTCTAAAAATTGGAATCCTTTTAACCCTAGATTTGAGTTTTGCACTAGTTTGCATTAAGTTTTCATTAGTTGCATTACATTCAAGGTTCTTTAGTTTTTCATTAGTGAACATTTCATTTAGAGTTAAATTTGTATGTTTGTATTACTTAAAATCATCAAAAATCAGAAAAATTGTATTAGGTCCGCATTTACTTTGCATTATACTACATTAAGATCATCATTCAATCATCTAAATTCAGATTTAGATTCATATTGCATAGTAAAAACACTCACATAGTTCATCATTTAACCTTAGTCAAACTTGCATTTAGATACATTAATCTAGAAAAATATGTTACAAAAACCTTTATTATAGATCAGAAACATGAACCACATAAGATAACCTGATAGTCAAGAAATTCAATTTTAAAAAACCCTGACCTGGGACTCATTCGCCCATGGGCGATGAGTCCCTCTACATGCCTTCTTGACAATTTTTTGAGTGCTTTTTAGTCTTCGTTATGCATTTTTGTTACTTTTTCCAGATTTGACAATTGAATTCTTGAAACATTTTGTTTGTGCATTCAAAGTATTGATCATTTAGTTAAATTTTTCAACATTGAGAAAAATAGTTCTTGCATATTTCAGTTAAAGATAGTGTTATATTTATGTACTTTTCTAAAAATAATTTTTGTTTTTAAAAGGCTAATGCAAGAAGTTGGGTCCACAAAAAGCTCAAAAAGTGGAAGTGTTTTTGCTGTTTTTCAGAATTTGTCACACTTGGACTGAAAATTTGAGGCACTTACACAATGAATCTTGGAAAAAGTCAATAATATGAAATTTAAAATTTTGAATCTAGTTTCCAAATAATAATTTATACAAATACCCAAATGAAAGAAATTAAATTTTGATGGGGATGTATAGAAACCACTTTTTAAAAGTCCATGTTTTTTTACCATACCATGCACGTGTACAGACACCACTTTTTGACCCAAATAAAATTATTTTGCTAATTCCTTTTGGATAAAGATATCTAACAACATGAAGATTGATGAAGAATTTTTTTTGTAATTGTTTTTTTGTAATTGTTTTTCTAATTGAATTTTTATTGGCTTTAATTGTTGTTTTTGAAAATCAACGTGTACGGACAACATAATTGGACTTAAGCTAAAAAATAATTTAATATTTTTTTCATTGTGTAAAGAATTGTTTAAAGATTGATTCCATATTAAAAAAAATTACAAGAAACTTAACCCAAAAAAAGTTATTGAAAAATTAAAAAAACCCTGATATTTCAAGTTTATAGGCTAGTTTTATTATAAATTAATTAAAAAACAACATATATAATCCAATATTAATAAAAATTATATATTTGGAAACTAGACATAGTGCTCTCTAATGGGTTTTAATTTCATAGATTGATTCAAAAAAAAAGTCCATTAGCCATATTGCCAAAGTTGGACATTTTTTTGGGTGAAACTTCCCCTCTTCGTGGACCCAATTTCTTGCCAAGATTTCTTTCATTTTTAGAATTATTGCATCATTATATAGATTAGTATACATTTTTCAATCATTAGAAAACAAAACCAAAAACCAAAAACATCAAAAAGAAACAAACAAAATGAAAACAAATTGATGAAACTCTTGGAGAAAGCATAGTTATTTGATCATGTCAAATCTCTTTTTTCAAGTTAACATATCCCTCAAGCCCTTTAGTAGTGATGAATTTGACATGTTAGATGAATCCCTTGAGGATTTCATATCACAAAGTTCATCCACTAAGGCTTCTCATAATAAACCTAAACAAAGAGACATTAACATAATCTCACCTCAATTTATCCTTTACCCACCCTCACACCAACCTCAAGTTCAAAATAAACACATGCTTATCTTAGAACCACCTAAAAAGAAACCATTGGCTCCAAGATATATCTTGACCTCTACAAGGAAAATTGATAGTAACATGTTCCATAGAAATTGAGTTACAATACCGTTGCTCACACAAATAATACAAGGAATAATAGGCAACAACAACCCACTCCAATTTCATTACCGTTACCTCAACCTACCTTGCCTAATGCTCCTCATTTTCCTTTACATAATGGAAATGACTATGATCTTGTTGAACAACTTAAGAATACTCATGTTAAAATATCCTTATGGGATCTTATTAAAGCCTCACCTAACTACCATAGTATGCTTCAAACAACCTTACAACAAGTTGTGGTTCCTCCTAATATAAATCCAAATGATGTGCCAGCCCTAGTTCAAGGAATGAATGCGATTAATATAGACATTATTTTTCACCAAAGCGAGTTACCCTCCTTGGATAAGATTGGAATGGATCAGAGTAAAATTGATCCTAATTCTTTGTCCATTCATGGGTTTGATAACATAGGGAAACAACCGCTTGGTGTGATCACATTACCTATTAAAGTAAAAAAGGAAACATTAAAAACTCCAATCCATTTTATGCCTCACAATCTTTCATATAATCTTGTCTTGGGTAGACCATGGATTCATGAAATGAATGGAGTGTCTTCGACCCCTCATCGTTTAATGAAGTATGTCTACAAAAACAAAGTGCACACGATCAAAGTTGACCTTGAACCTGAAAGTTGTTTACACATTGAGAAGAAAAATGAAAGTCCTTTGAAAACATGGATACCAACTTCAAAAGTGGATATCATGCAAGAAGAAGAAAAAGAAAATAATATTGAAAAAGTCACAGTTATTGGAAGATGATTGGAGTTCCTTAGAGTTCACACCAACATTCATTGGAGAATACAAGATCACAACAAAAGAACCTGAAAAAGGAAAATAACCAATGGTAATGTCAATGCAAAACTCGAAAGAACCCTCACAAGCACTGACTTAAGCTACTCAAGAAGAAGACACAAGTTATACAACAAACTTTGATGAAGTGGACTATGAAAAATCACCGAATCAGAAAGATATGGAAAGACTTTATGAAAGAGGTTATGAGCTCTTAAAACAACTTGGTTATAGTGGAAAACAATATGGTAGAAAAGAACAAGGCATACATGTTCCTATAGAGCCTAACACACAAAAAACATTAAGTGGTCTTGGATATTGTCCTTCGAAGACAATGAAAGAAATGAAAATACCTTCACTCAAAATTAACACCATCATATGTAGTTCCTCTAAGATAACTCTGTTGGAGTGAAAAAGACACTAAGAAGGGGGTGAATCAGTTTCATGAACTTATTTGACCAATTTTACTGAAACTGGAACAAAACAAATTTATGCTCTCATTTTATCAATGATTAACTCATCCATATATTGAATGCAATCACATATAACTGAAATGAGAAGTATGATAGTGAAACATTGCATAATAAATAATTCACACAATAAATCAAACGAACCAAAGATGAGCAAAGTGACACAAGATATGTCGAGTGGAAAACCCTCCTTGGGTAGAAAAACCACTCCTAAACTATTGTCTTTTAGGCTTATATTTGAAAAAACACTTTTAACAATGCCTTATAGGCTGATTTCTGAGCACCAACTCAAGGAGCACCAACCCCTCATTTTCAAACATCAATTTCAAGGAGCACCAACCCCTTTTCAGTTTACAGAAAATGCAATGATATAGAGGGTCTATTTGTTTTGCTCTCTTCTCACAAGTGCCTCTCAATAGACAATACCTACAATCCTCAAGGTTCTTAGTTCAGCCTTCATAATTCTAGTCCTAATCTTAAGACAGCTTGTATTGATCTTATATTTCATATTTACAATCTTAGAATAAAAATGTCTATCAGAATAGACCATTCATACAATGGTGTATTCAATCTCTCTTCATTTTTCACAAACTATTTCTCTCTATTTTTCTATATCAATCAAAAATAGTGATAAATCCCTTTTTATCCTCTTACTAATATCTATATAAATTACCAAGGTTACAACAAGGTATGTGTCTCATAATCCAGAGATTTGATACAAGATAAAATGTGCATTTTCAGAGAGTAATTGTGAAACCCTCAACAACCGTGAAGGTGAAAAATTCTCCAGAAAGAGACAAAGTAGTAAACACAGGTTTGATCTTTGAACCCTGACCACACAAAGAATTTGCACCAGTAATATCATCTGAAACAGAATCATTATAATGCATGCATCAATAAAAACACTTTCAGATCTAAAGGATTTTAAAGGAACAAAATAATCCTCGAATACCATTGCTAGAAATTGTAACCGAACCCTCATTATTGTGCACCCAATGACCAAGAATAACTACCACTTTAAATCCATGAAAAGAATGACATATTTCACATAATGCATGTTATAACATCTAATAAAAAATGTATGCAACATCAATACATATTTCAGATACCCTTTAAAAAATAATAGGTGGAGATCATAGAAACTCTATATCCTTAAAAAAAAAAAAAACATTTTCCATGTTGCTAGAAACAACAAATAACATACTGCAAGAACCTAAAATAGATTTGTAATCGAAGAAAATGCATTTTATGTTTTTAATCAAGATATTGTAACAGCTATTCCCTTTTTAAATTTGAAAATGTTTTCAAACCACGAGAGGATAATACCTATTTTAGTGAATCCTAAAAGTAGAGAAACAAAATGCTTGAGATTCTGCAACCATATTCGAGCTCGACTTGTACCATCCTTCCAAGCTTGTTCCCTCTCCAAATGAGACATGGCAGACCAAGAACTCAACACTGACAATTCTCTTACAGAGAGCTTAACCATTTTCAGAAAAAATGCAGCAAGAGAACAACAAGGCAGAGTAGTTACTAAAATTTCATGGTGGCGGCGAGGCTAGGGTTTCTAACCCATAGCATAAGGAGACATTCAATAAGAAAATTCCCTAATCTCATATTGTTTCCTTTTGAAACAAAGGCATTTGATTCCTTTTCAATATTTGATGAAGCTTGAAGTCCATGGTATTGCCTCTTTTTTAACCAAAACATCATAATACCTTGTAAGGAGTCCGAAAAAATAATTACTATGCAATTGAAACACATTTCAAATTAATCGATACCTTAATCATTATGCAATTTCCAACTTTATCAAAAATGTTGACTACCTTTACACATAAATCATTATTACCAATGGTCGATCCCATGTCACTTTCAAAGTGACTTTATAATTATGTCAACATACTTGTTGTCGGCCTTAAGGCCTAATGAAATAACAATTATAGGACCCAATATAGGTATGACTTCTTTCTAAGTCATTTTCAAATGAGAGTGAGCCAAGAATAATGCTTCAAGACATCATTATAGAAATTTCCATGATATTACCCTTTTTCAAAAATAGAGACCAAATGATATCAAGTTGTAAGCCAAAGCTATATATATAACTATATGAAATGAAAGCATGATCATAGACAGATATACAAAATGAAAACCCAGAGATCACCTTAGCACAATATAGCTCAAAATTTCAAACTTGTCAAACTAGTACTATACCACCTGTCATACAAATGTGAGAACCTCACCTGAACTGAACATCACAAACACCTGAAAAAAAATCCTTGTGAATGCCATTATCAACCTGAACATAGAATCATAATCATGTAAACAAGATGCCTTGTAATGTGCACATGGGGTCAAAATATCAGTACCATCAAAACCATCATCACAATGTTGAAGCCAAAACCAAGTATGCCAAAATTGAATATGAAAAAGAGTGTCAACCATTTGAATGTAAATAATACAACTGATAATCAATCACCAAGATGCCAATCTAAAAGATAATTTTGACATCAAGGACAAATATCAAAAAAGAAGATCAACAAACTCCCCCTTTTTCCTTGATGGAAAAAACTGAGCCATCTAAAACAAAGTGCCAAATTTGAACCCAAAAACACAACAATCTCTTCTCCCCCTTTTTGTCACAAGGACAAAGGGGCAAGAAAACTGAATGAAATAGCTGCAAATATAGCATGAAGCAGAAAACCCATGTGAAGCAGCGAGAAGTTGCTTAGAGAGCTAAAAGTCTCCCCCTCAACAAATGATAGATTTTAAGAAAGTATTGATTGAGACACAACTCACAACCGAGAACGAAGCCCTTCAAAGACTTCTTTAGCCAAACGATTTGTAAAAATATCTACCACTTGTGCTTGTGTGGAGACATACTTCATTGTTACCTCATTAGCCAAAACTTTTTCCTTCAAAAAATGAAACTTAATTGCAATATTTTTAGTTCTTGAGTGCATAACAAGATTTTTGGAGATATTAATCACACTAGTATTTTCACACATAATAGAAATAGGTTTAGGAACTTCAATACCCATGTCAGATAGAGTTTGTGACATCCAGATTACTTGAGTATAGCAAGAGGTGGCAGCAATATATTTTGCTTCAACAGTGGAGAGCGAAACATATTCTTGTTTCTTATTGTGCCATGCCACTAATCGATCACCAAGAAAGAAAGCAGCACCACTGGTGTTTTTCCTATCATCCAGAAAACCAGCCCAGTCAGCATCAGTATATGCAATTAATGAAAAATAATTGCTTCTAGGGTACCAAAGACCGTAATCAAGATTTCCTTGAACATATTTAAGAATCCTTTTAACAACATTAATATGAGATTCCTTAGGAGATGGCTGAAATCTTGCAACCATGCAAACTGCCTGCATTATGTCAGGTCTAGAAGTTGTTAGATATAACAAGTTGCCAATCATTGACCTATAGTTAGTTGGATTTACATCAGGAGAATCATCAACCTTGATAATTTTGCAGCTTGTAAGCATTGGAGTGTTAACTGGATGGCATTCATCCATTTGAAATTTCTTGAGCATCTCTCTTGCATAATTTGATTGAGAGAGAAAAATACCAGTTTTAAGTTGAGAAATTTGAAGACCTAAAAAGAAAGTTAATTCTCCCAACATTGACATTTCAAACTCAGATTCCATAATCTGAGAAAAAAAATTTACTCAAAGCAATATTGTTGCAGCCAAAGATAGTATTGTTGTGACCTTTTCACACATCACCCCATTCAAAATGAAGACCCCCTAATTTTTTCTCCTGTTTGGTCTTTTGGCTTTGGTTTTGAGTTGTTTTGCGTCTCTTTCTCTCTCTGATCTCTCTGTCCTTCCGGGGATGTCCCATCATTTGACCTAGTTGAAAGTTTGGCTAATTCTGTGAAATTAGGGTTTTCATTCTACAGGCTTGTTTAGGGTCAAATTGACTTTGAAAATTGAAATCCAAGAATGGTACTACGATCAAAAAGCTTCAAGCAAGATCCCATCAAATTTTCATTGAATTCGGACAACTTACTATTTTTAGTAAGTGCTCAATTTGGGGTCTTTTCATCAGGATTTTCAGAATTCTGACTACTCCACCACGTCTAGGGTACTTCAAGGTACTTGCACACAAAATTTGAACAGGTTTGGACAACTTACTATTTTTAGCAATTTAGGCTTCAAGAGCCATTTCAAGGGTTTGCATGTGGGCTTTTTCAATGCATGATTGAAGGATTTTTCTAGGTTTTTCAAGACCTTCGCGATGATATAACATGCAAGTCAAGATGATAAATTTCAATGGTTTAGGATTCAGAGGCTATTTTTAGGGTTTGCATGCAATATTGATGCATGTCAGGATTTTCTTTATGGGTTTTTTGAGAGCTTCGCAATGATGTGACATGCAAGCAGAGTTGATCATTTTTCAGGGACATACTATTTTTAGCTAGTGCTCACATGTGAACCAATTTAGTGGGTTTTTTCTAGGTTTCTTGAGATCTCTCAGGAAATGTGACATGCAAATGCATTTGGCAGTGGATTGGTCACTTTTCAAGCACTTACTATTTTTAGCAGGATCACTTTGACAGCCGCCCGACACTTCAGTATCACGAACAAAGCAACATGCAACAAAAACAGAGTCAAATAGAGGTCATTTGAGCCACATGCAAGTCAGATTAGGGTTTCCAACTTCGGGACACGAAATGAGGGGTAAAAAGACAGAATCTCTGAAAATGAAGGTATCCCACTACGATCAGCATCCTTCAAGCAGTCTACCGGTAAAATTTGAGTGCAATCTGAGCACTTACTATTTATAGTAAGTCACCTCTAGAATGGGGCTATAAATAGCAGGTCATCATGAGGGGAAGGTGTGAACAAGTTCACCAAGCGATGAGGATGACGTGGTGAAAATTTCAAGTCAAACGGAGTTGCCAAGGTCAAGAAATCAAAAGCTTAATAAAAATAGGAAGCTAGGGCGAACCAGTTACAAAATTGACTAAGTGTTCAGATATGATCAAGTCATGTAAAATGGAAGCATCACCTATCATATGCGCCCTAGGCATCATGGAAGCCCGAAAATTTTATAAGGCATTGAAAATTGGAAGTAGCCCCCCTAAAATGCACCCAAGCAAGAAATGAGGGCGTGGAAATTTATTGTCATGAAGATGGAAGTACATAGTGTGAAATGTGCCCAAGCAAGCATGTGAAGGCTTTAAAAATTTCTAAGTGTTTGAAAAAATCCTCCTCCACCTCTCAAATGTGCCCAAGGCAATGTGAGGGCTTTAAAAAGTTTCTAAGGCATTGGAAAATCCTCCTCACACCCCCAAATACACCCAAGTTGATAAGGAGGAGGAACTGACTGAAAAAAATTATCTAAGTGTGAGGGAAATGAAACCTCACTAGCTGAAATGCGCCCAAGTGAAAGGGGTAGCTAGAAAAAGTTTCTAAGGCATAAAAATTCCTCCTCACCCCCCTAAATGCACCCAAGCAAGCATTGGGATGAAAAAAAGTTCTAAGTGTTGAGAAATTCCTCCTCCACCCTCTAAATGCGCCCAACTTGCAAGGTCATGGAGATAAATTTTGCTAAGGCATGGAACTAGAAGGTGACCCCCTAGAATGTGTGCTTGGCATGAAACAAGTGGGAAATATGCCTAAGGCATTGGAAATGGAGGGATGACCCCTGAAATGCGCCCAAGATGATGTGTTGGCTAGAAAATTTTCTAAGTGATGATAATTCCTTGACCCCACCACAAATGCACCCTTCATGAGCAAGGTACAAGAATATTTTCTAAGGCATTGCAAAATAAAAGCTAAGAGTATGAAATGTGCCCCAGTGGTGGTGGTAATATCAAGATATTTCTAAGTGTGGGAGGATAAAAGTGCAAGGTGGTAAATGTGCCCTAGATGGAAAAAGGTTCTAAGGGTTAAAATCAAAGTTGCCACCTCAAATGCGCCCATGAACATGAAGACAGGTGAAGAAAAATGCCTAAGGCATGTTAGACGAAATCCCATGGGGGTGATCTATGCCCTTGGCACGTATGAGATGAAGTCATTAAGAATTTTTATCTAAGGCGTAGGAAATGGCATGAGGACCCCTCAAATACGCCCTTAGCAAGTTGAGTAAGTTTGAATTTTTTCTAAGTGGTGAAAATAAAAATAGACACCTCCAAATGTGCCCTTGAAGGAGTTGGATGAAGCTTTCTTGACTCATGAACTTCAGCCCTTGAAATGCGCCCTAGGAAAGATAAAGTGGCCTAGAAATAGTCTAAGGGTTGAAAATGGATGCTTGACAGGTGAAATGCGCCCATGGTGGAAATGAGGTTTGAAAATGTTCTAAGTCACAAAAGAAAAAGCACAAAAGTTCAAACAAGCCCAAGGTAGAGATGAAGAAGTTTGATGAAAAAAGTTCCCAAGGCAAAGGGAAATGGCAGGTGAATTTTTTCTAAGGCATGAAGAATTTGAGGATGAAATGAAGCCCAAGCATCAAACGTTCAATGCACCCTCAGGGTGGAGAAATTTCTAAGGCACTAACTCCAAACATCAGGATGTTAAACGCGCCCATGGTAAAGAGTTATGGAGGCAAAGGTCGTGCTAGAGGCAAATGATTGAATTTTATCACATCCGGAGATCAATCAATCAGAACATAGAAATTTGGTAAGTAAAGAGATTTTATATTATAAAGCGTCAAATGCTCTTATTTTATTTTGCAGGATGAACACCAAGGCCAAGGCATGAGGACTTGAGGTACTGAAACAAAAACTCTAGGATAACATTACAACTTTGGAAGAGGAAAAAGCTACATGTTCGAAACTCCTCCACGATGTCTCATTTACAGGAAGAATATGTTGGAAGAAATGTCTAAGTGTTGAGATCTCTCCACAAAGACCTAATATGCCCCAACTCAGGAGGGCATGCGACAAGGTAGAGATGAAGAAGTTAGATGAAAAAAAGTTCCCAAGGCAAAGGGAAATGGCAGGGGAAATTTTTCTAAGGCATTAAGAACGTGATGCAAAAGAGGCTAAATGCGTTCAAGGTAGTGGGTTGGAGAAATATGAAAGTTACAAGGAAGAAATGTGTCCAGGAATTAAAACAACAGGAGGGTTGAATATGAATGACTGAGCAATCGAACTCTGGATCCTATCAATTTTTATTATCTACGGAGATAATCTTAGAGACCCTTTTACCCTCCTCCTAGTGCAACAGAATTGGTAGACAAAACAGAGAAAGTCTTTTTGGACGAGAATCTTTTGATGATAGTGGGAATTAATTGCTCATACTGGTTTTTGCAGAGTAGTGGAGAATCTTATGTGCTCATTTATTACCCCACTCCACTTTGTGGTGGTTTTTAGGGCAGAGCCTTGATTAGGGCTTAAGTGGATCAATTTGAGCCCTCCATTGTAATTGAATTTGATTCGTCTCTTGGACTGAGCTAACTATAAAAGGGGCATCCCCCCTTCATTTATATTTATTTAGATTAAGAAATTAGAGAGTAGAGAGGATAGAAGTTAGAATAGAGGAGAGTAGCATAGAAGTTAGCATAGCATAGATTGAGGAGGACATAAACTTTTCCCTTTGAAGGCTTTGTAAAAAGTTGTGTGAACACTCTCATGATATAAAGAGTTATCATTGCTTGGTGGTTCTATCTTTTGTTGTGAGTAGCTAGCAAGGCTTTTTCATCTTTCCAATTCATTTAGAATCATAAAGTAGATTTCATTTCATGCAAGCAGTTGATAGTTGTGGAATACGTTGTTTATTTTAAGCAAGTGTTATCTATCCATACCAGTAGCGGGCTCACTCACGGTGGGTTCACCTTGTGTGGTCAACTAGAACACTTTTGCACTTAACTTCAATTGCGGTTCATATGTTAGTATGCATCGTTGTGATGGTATTTTCATGTTGGTTCGTAGTTTTAACATCTTTCATTATCCTTTGAAGATTGCAATGACTTTGTAGAGGTTGACTGAAGAGAGGCAAAGCAGAACCTGGTTTGAGCTTGCAAGAATTGATCTTTGTATCCCACATTTAGGAGTAGACAGTAGAATCTCTATCCCTATCCTTTAATTTTAGTATTTTCCCGATTAGTTTAGGAAAACTAAGCATCATCGGTAAATCATTTGTGTCTTGTAACTTCTTCTCTTTTGAACGAATAATTGTGTAAGTTCCCTTGAAATAACCAGCAAATCACATCAAGCCAACTGAGACTATCTGTTGCATAAGGAACCTTGGAGTTGAATTCATGATCTTTTTGGAAATCTTAACATGCAAAATACTTTGTTCAAGAGAGGATAGAGTATCCGTTGGGAAACTTTATTCTATGTTGGTGTGGTCATAAAACACCCATCAATAAGTATCATCTACATACATTTCAACAACCAAAATATTAGAACCTTCAATCTTAACATAAATATTGTTGTCTACACCTCCTCTAACAAATTCTTTTGAAATCAAATGATTATCCAGTCTAGAGTACCAAGCTCTAGGGGCTTGTTTTAGGCCATATAGAGCCTCTTTCGTCCTGTAAACATGATTAGGCTTGTTTTTGCAAATAAATCTTTCAGGATGTTCGATATAAACTTCTTCATCTAAATAGCCATTCAGAAAAGCAATTTTGACATCCATTTGATATACAATAAAGTTCTTGAAAATAGAATAATCCAACAATATTCTAATAGATTCAAGTCTAGCTACAGGTGCAAAGGTTTCACCAAATTCAATACCTTCTTGTTGAGCATACCATTTGCACACATACCTAGCCTTGTTGTGAGCAACATGGCTATTTTCATCATGTTTATTTTTGAATATCAATTTACCACCTATGACATTTTTGTCATCTGGTCTTGGGACTAACTCCCAAGTATGATTTTTCTCAATTTGATCAATTTCTTCCTCCATTGCATTAAGACAACATTCATCAGTTAGAGCTTCATCAAAAAATATTGGCTCAAACTATGTAACCAAACAGAAAGCAATAAGCTTAGCTATGTGAGCTTTTTCATCAGAATTAGCAGTTCTTCTTCTTGTTTGAACTCTTGCAGATTTATCTCCAATAATCAAATCTTTAGGATGGTTTCTAGCAAGATATTTTGAAGGGGTTTTTGTCACACATTTTTTAGGACTTGTTTTAGCATTTTTAGAATTTGCTTCAGCAAGTTTAGGACTTGTTGATTCAACTTTAGGCTTTGTTGTTTCAAATCCTTCTGAATTTATTTCAAGTTCAAATTCTTCTTCCTCATCATCCTGCATAGGTTCAGCATTTAAAAACATATTTTCATCAAATTTGGCATTGACAAATTCAATAATCTTATTCAGCCAATTATTAAAGCTTCTATAGGCTTTGCTATGAGTGGAGTATCCTAAAAAGATACCTTCATCAAATTTAGATTGAAATTTGCCTAAATTATCATCATCTCTCTTAATAAAACACTTACAACCAAATATTCTGAAGTATTTAATTGAGGCAAATTTACCATACCACTGTTCATATGGAGTGAAATTGGATTTCACTCTGATTTGTACTATGTTCAAGATGTAGACGGTTGTATGAACAGATTCTTTCTAGTACATGTTTGGAAGTTTTTCTTCATCTGGCATAGTCCTTGCCATCTCTTTTATTGTTTTTTTCTTTCTCTCAACAACCCCATTCTGTTGAGGTGTTTTAGCAACAGCATATTGTCTTTTTATGCCATGTCTTTCACAATAGTCAATGAATACTTGTGAAGTGAATTCACCACCTTTGTCAGATCTCAGACATTTCAATTTTAAATCTGACTCCCTTTCAACCATTTTTTTAAAGACTTTAAAACATTCAAAAGCTACAGATTTATGCTTGAGAAAAGTAACCCATACCATACGAGAGTAATCATCAAAAAATAAATTGAAATATTTCTCACCATTGATAGATCTAGTCCTTGTAGGACCACATAAATCTGTATGAACAAGTTGCAGAGGCCTAGTAGAAGAATTTTCTTTGGATTTAAAGCTCATCTTTGTTTGCTTTCCTTTGAGACATTCTTTACAAACTATATTTTTGGTTTTCTTAAGATAGGCAGACCTCTTACATTCTATTTTTTGTTGATTCTAACTATATTATCAAGGTTAATGTGACCTAGTCTCTTATGCCACAACCAAATTTCTTCCACTTGACTCATTAGACACATACCTTGATTGTTTTCATTACCAGATGTGTCAAGAAGATTGTAAACATTTCCTTTAATCCTTCTTCTAGCTGCAATAGCCTTTCCAATCTTATTTGTAATCTCACATCCCTGTGAAGTGAACAAAACATGATAGTCAGTGTCACAAATTTGACTGACACTTAGAATATTGTGCTTTAGACCTTCTATGTAATACACATTGTAGATAGGAGTGTCCTTATTCAGAAGAAGTGAACCTCTACCTTTGATTTGTATACCAGAATTATCTCCAAACTTCACATATCCACCTACATAATCTTCAAGATTTATGAATTTTTCTTTGTCACCAATCATGTACTTAGAGCAACCACTGTCCAGGACCCATAAGTCTTTTTTCTTCAAATGAAAAGCAATTTGAACTAACATAGTTTTTTCCATGTTTTTCACATTTTTAGGTTTCCAAACCTTTTTGGTTTTCTATTGTCTATTTTCTAGATCAGCTTTGCACTGCTTAGCTAAATGACCCACGGTATTGCATTTAAAGCATCTGATCTGTCTAGCAAAACCAATGTGTTTCTTATGACCAAATCTAGGTGTTCTAGGATTCATAAACCTGCAAGAGCTCACTTTGTGGCCAAATCTATTGCAGAAAAAATAGTACCCATAAAAGAAAGGGTTGAAATTATATGATGTTATGTTATTCCTAAGAGAATGAACATGATTCTTATCAGAATCAAGATGATTAGATTCAGAACATTTGTTTATAGCAACATCATTTTCCTTTGCACCATCATTTGAAAATTCACCCTTCACAAACCCAATACCAGTTTTGTCCTTGTTTAATTTTTGCTTAGTGAACATGTCATTCAGTTTTAGAGTACTCTCATACTTCTCAATGGTCTTCCTAAGATCAACAATTTCATGTTCAATTTTTTGAATTTCTTGTTCTTTATTACTTATACCGATACGAAGAAAATCCTCAACTCTCTTACCTTTTTGAAGTTGAGTCTTCAAGGAGACTATTTCTTGATTTGAAATTTTCTCTTGAGCAAGAGCTTGAGAAGAATTTTGTTCTTGAGCAAGCATTTTTTTTTTTTGAGTTTTCTAATCTTTTTTAAAGGACATTTCATTTCACCTTCTAGATCTACTTTTCCATCTTCAGCATCATTGTTGTTAGTATCTTCTTGTTGAATGATTTCATCCATGAATAATTTTTCATCTTCTTCATCTAAAGAATCTTCAGATTCAATGTTTATTTCATTTTTGTCGAACAGACTCTTCTTCTTTTTGAAGTTGAGTTTTTGTTTAGGTCTATAGGCCTTTTTCTTAGGTAGTTTTCCATATTTCTCATTGTCACTATTCAGATCACCATAAGGGCACTTTGTAGCAAAGTGACCTATTTTTCCACAGTTAATACACTTGAAGGGAAGTTTTCCCTTATATTTTCCAGACCCCTTTTTGAGATTTCTAACAAAATAGGATTCTTTAGAATCAAAAAATTCTAATTCACTAACCACATCTTTTTTTTCCTTTCAATATTAAACGTAGTTTCTTTTGCAAAGGAATTGTTTTTACTAAATTTCATTCCATAGGCAGTCAGAGTGCCTTGTAAGTTGTCTAGGGTAAGTTGGTCAAAGTGTTTCTTTTCTTCTAGAGTAGAGACCTTAGCTTCAAATTTAGTCGGTAAGGTTCTAATGACCTTAGTTACAACATCAAATTCTTTTACTTCTTCTCCTAGCCCTTTCATAGCATTAACAATTTCATCAACTCTCAAAAAGTAATCAACTACTTTTTCATCATCCCTCATTTTTATTTCCTCAAACTGATTTTTTAGAGTAAGGACTTTTGACTGTTTAACTTTTTCATTTCCTTGATAGATGGTTTCAAATTTAACCCAGATATCCCTAGCAGAACTACAGTGCATGACTTTGATAAAGACATCTTTAGTCAATGCACATAGGAGAGCATGTTTTTCTCTAGCATTAGTTTCATATTTTTTCTTCTCATCAGAAGTTGTGGGCAATGGAGTTGGTACAATGTACCCAGTTAACACTGTGCACCACACATCGAGATCAATAGAAGTCAAATAAGTCTCCATTTTGATTTTCCAGGATACATAATCCGTTCCATCAAATAATGGAGCTCTACTCATAGATGTGCCTTAATGGGCTTGAGACATTTTAAACAGAGTCCAAGACCAGAATCAATCCTAGGTTGGTTAGACCTATCAGAGGACCCTACGCTCTGATACCAATTGTTGGAGAGAAAAAGACTCTTAGAGGGGGGGGTGAATCACTGTCATGAACAAATTTGACAAATTTTACAGAAACTGAAACAAAATAGATTTATGCTCTCATTTATCAATTATTAACTCATACATAGATTGAATGCAATCACATATAACTGAAATGAGAAGTATGACAGTGAAACATTTTATAATAAATCAGTCACACAATAAATTAGAGGAACCACATATGAGCAAAGTGACACAAGATATGTCAAGTGGAAAACCCTCTTGGGGTAGAAAAACCACTCTTAAACTACTACCTTTTAGGTTTATATTTGAAAAAGCACTTTTAACAATGCCTTATAGGCTGATTTCTGAGCACCAACTCAAGGAGCACCAATCCCTCATTTTGAAACACCAATTTCAAGGAGCACTAACCCCTTTTTAGTTTACAGAAAATACAATGATATAGAGGGTCTCTTTGTTTCTCTCTTTTCTCACAAGTGCCTCTCATTAGAACATACCTACAATCCTTAAGGTTCTTAGTTGAGCCTTCAAAATTCTAGTCATTGTCTAATCTTAAGACAACTTGTATTGATCTTATATTTCAGATTTACAATCTCAGAATAAAACATGTCTATCAAAATAGACCATTCATACAATGTTTTATTCAATCTCTCTTCATTTTTCACAAATTGTTTCTTTATTTTTTTTCTATATCAATCAAAAATAGAGATAAATCCCTTTTTGTCCTCTTACTAATATCTCTACAAATTACAAAGGTTACAACAAGGTATGTGTCTCATAATCCAAAGATTTGATACAAGATAAAATGTGCATTTTTAGAGAGTAACTATGAAACCCTCAACAACCGTGAAGGTAAAGTTTTCTCCAAAAAGAGACGAAGTAGTAAATGTGGGTTTGATCTCTGAACCTTGACCACACAAAGAATTTGTGCCAGTAATGCCATCTGAAAAAGAATCATTATAAAGCATGCACCAGTAAAAACATTTTGAGATCTGAAGGATTTTAAAGGAACAAAAGAATCCTCGAATACCACTTCTAGAAATTGTAATTGAACCCTCATTATTATGCACCCTATGACCAAGAATAACTACCACTTTGAATCCATGAAAAGAATGACATATTTCATAGAATGCATGTTATAACATCTGAAAAAAAATGTATGCAACAACAATATATATTTCAGATACCCTTTAAAAAATAATGACAGGTGGAGATCATAGAAACTCTATATCCTAAAACAAAATGTTTTTCATGCTGCTAGAAACAACAAATAACATACTGCAAGAACCTGAAATAGATTTGTAACTGGAGAAAATGCATTTTACTTTTTAAATAAAGATATTGTAACTATTGTTCCCTTTTTAAATTTGAAAACTTTTTCAATACACAAGAGGATAATACCTGTTTTAGTGAATCATGAAAGTAGAGAAACAAAATGCCTGAGATTCTGCAACCAAATTTGAGCTCGACCTATACCATCCTTCCAAGCTCATGACATCTCGCAATGAGACATGGAAAACCAAGAACTCAACACTAACAACACTCTTACAAAGAGCGCAACCATTTTCAGAGAAAATGCAGCAAGAGAGCAGCAAGGCAAAGTAGTTACTAAACTTTCATGGTGGCAGCAAGGTTGGGGTTTCTATCCCTTAGCATAAAGAGACATTCAATAAGAAAATGACCTAATCTCATATTCTTTCCTTTTGAAACAAAGGATTTCGATGCCTTTTCAATATTTGATGAAGCTTGAAGTTCACGGTATTACCTCTTTTTTAACCAAATCATCATAATACCACATGTAACGAGTCCGACAAAATAATTACTATGCAATTGCAACACATTCCAAATTAGTCAATACCTTAATCATTATCTAATTTCCAACTTTATCAAATATGTCGACTACCTTTACACATAAAGCATTATTACCATTAGTCGATCCCATGTCACTTTTAAAGTGACTTTATAATTATGTCAAGATACCTATTTTTGGCCTTAAGGCCTAATGAAATAACAATTATAGGACCCAATATAGGTATGACTTCTTTGTAAGTCATTTTCAAATGAGAGTGAGCCAAGAATAATGCTTCAAGACATCATTATAGAAATTTCCATGATATTACCCTTTTTTCAAAAATAGAGGCCAAATGATATCAGCTTGTAAGCCAAAGCTATATATATAGCTATGTGAAATGAAAGCATGATCATAGACAGATATACAAAATTAAAACCTAGAGATCACCTTAGCGCAATATAGCTCAAAATGTCAAACCTATCAAACTAGTACTATACCACCTGTCATACAAATGTGATCAAAACCTCAGCTGAATTGAACATCACAAATCCTTGGAAACAAAACCTTGTGAATGTCATCATTAACCTAAACATAGAATCACAATCCTGTACATAAAGATGCCTTGTAACCTGCACATGGGGTCAACAGATCAGTACCATCAAAACCATCATCATAGTGTTGAAGCCAAAACTGAATATGAACAAGAGTGTCAACCATTTGAATGTAAACAATGCAACTGATAATCAATCACTAAGATGTCAATCTGAAACACAATTTTGACATCAAGGACAAATACCAAAAGAGAAGCTCAACAAACTCTCACTTTGAAACAACCTAAATTGATTGATATAGCATGTGATGAATCATTGGAATACTTTGAAGATGATGAAGCCTTCAAAGAAATTTTAGGAGTTTGTGATAAGTCATCTACTCCCCCTAAGAAACAATGAGTCACTTGTGTTATGGTTAGTACTAAACAAGTGGATGAAGAAAAGGAAATCAATGATGTTGATGATGATAAAGAAGAACATACCCCTGAAGTTTCAAAACAAAATGCTCTACCTATAGGAGATACTATCAACATACCAATGGACCCATCTAATGAAGAAAAAGTGATTCAAATAGGAAAGTGCCTTAATGAAGATGAACAAGAAGACCATGCAACATTATTATACGAATTTCATGAACTTTTTGATTGGACTTATTTGGACATGTCAGGTATTAATGCTAAGATAGTGAAACATAGTCCTTGAACCAGATGCTAAACCAGTAAGACAAAAGATACGCTAGATGAATCCTAAGATAGCTTTATTGGTTAAAGCTAAAACTAAAAACTCCTCGAAGCTGGTTTTATTCGTCCTATTGACTATTCTCCATGGATCTCAAACATTGTCGCAGTAGAAAAACCTGATAATCATATTGGGATGTGTACATATTTTTGTGACCTTAATAAAGTATCTTTAAAAGATGATTTTCTCCTTCCTAATATTAGCATGATAGTAGATTTGACTATGGGACATGATTTGTTGTCGTTCATAGATGGTTTTTCAAGATATAATCAAATATTTATCAACCCTCAAGATCAATATTAGACAACATTTACAATAGCTTGGGGAACATTTTGTTGGGAGGTTATGCCTTTTGGATTAAAGAACACAGTGCAACATATCAAAGAGCTATGACGTTAATATTTCACAATTACATACATATGATTTTGGAAGATTATGTTGATGATATTTTAGCCAAATATTTAAACTTTCAAGACAACGTTAACATCCTTTGGAAAATATTTGAAATAATGTGAAAGTATAACATGATATTGAATCCAAAAAAATGTGTCTTTGGTGCAGATAGTGGAAAACTCTTAGGTTTTGTAGTATCCCATAGAGGCATCGAGGTGGACACAAAGAAAACTGATGCTATTATTAACATGCAACCTCCTAAAAAAATTCTTATTTGTATACTTTACAAGGGATAATTCAAGCTATTCGTCATTTTATAGCATCATTAGTAGATCAGACATTACCCTTTACACAACTTCTTAGTCTCACAATTTAATTGGAATGAGGATTGTAAATAGGGCTTTGAATTTTTGAAATATTACCTCACTACTCATGTTGTACAACCCACTATGCATGAAATACCATTTATCCTTTATACAACATCATCCCATGCTCTAGTAGCATTGTTGGCTCAACAAGATGATAGTGGTAGAGAACATCATGTTTATTACATAAGCCAAACCTTAATTGATTATGAAACTAGATATACAATGATAGAAAAACAATGGTTGGCCCTTGTATTTGTTGCTAGTAAATTGAGCATTACTTATTAAACATGAAAATTCATGTCATAACAAAGTTTGACCCTTTAAAACATATTTTTGCTAAAACCTATTTATCAGGATGCTTAGCTAAATGGGTTATGTTGTTAGATGAGTTTGATCTTAAATTTGTCTCTCAAAATGCAATCAAAGGACAAGCCTCAATTGACCATTTATTTGACACTCCTTCTCCATTATCACTACCTAATATATACTCATTCCCTAATGAAAGTGTGTTGCATATCAAAAAAGAAACATGGGAATTGTATTTTGATAGTTCTATGTGTCGAATTGGCTCTAGAGCAAAGGTTATAATAGTTCCTCCTTCAGGAAAGCATATTCCCTTATCCTACTATCTAAACTTCCTATGTACAAATATCATTGTAGAGTATAAAGCTTTAATTGTTGGTATACGTGCAACATGAGCCTTAGGTGTTCAATACGTTTCTATCTTCAACGATTCTCAATTAGTCATTATACATATAAATGGTTTATATCAAGCAAAGCATGATAAAATCATTCACTATAAGGACCTCACGATGACATTATTAGACAAATTTGAATCATATACAATTGATAACATACCACGAAAGGATAATCGTCTTGTAGATGCAATAGCAAGTGTTGCTTCCCTTGTATCTCTTGAAGATCCTTCTCTCGATTTCACATTTATAGTCCATATGATTACAAAACCATCAATAGACAACAAAAACAAAGAAGTGTTACTAATTGATATTGAAAACTCTAGTGAATGGTACACAACAATATTCAATTACTTAAAAAAGGTACCTTTCTTGAGCCTACAACTAAAAACACTAGAGCTCATCTTTGAAAACTTGCATCTAAATGCATAATCCTTGCACGTGTCTTATATAGATGATCATTTGATGGTCTTTTACTTAGATGTCTTAAACAATCTGAAATCCCTATAGCACTTGAAAAAGCTTATGCAAGTGCTTGTGGAGGACATTTTGGAGGAAGATTGTTAGTGCAAAAGCTAATTCGTATAGGATACTATTGGAGACATATGGAACAAGATTGTTTTTCTCATGTTAAGAAATTTCATAAATGCCAAGAACACAACAATTTGATTCACGCTCTTGGTTTTGAGCTTCGTGCCCAAGTTCCTATTTGTCCATTCTCAATTTGGGTTTTGGATCTTATTAGAAAAATATCACCACCCTCTTTCGTTCGACATACATTTATGATTATTTCCATGGATTATTTCACAAAGTGGGTAGAAGTTATCCCTATTTGTTCCACAACCGCTAATGTAATATGTCATTTCATATTGGTCTTCCTTCTGCATTAGTTTCAAACAATGGAACTTTGTTTAAGAACAATGACATGAAGAGATTTTTAGAAAATTTTCATATTCAACATCATTTCTCAACACCTTATTATCCCCAATCAAATAGTCAAGCAGAATCAACTAGAAAAACTCTTGAACAAATCTTAAGGAAAATAGTAAGCAAGCATAACAAAGATTGGCACACTTAGTTAACTTATGCAGTGTTGGCTTATCATTCAAGTATTAGAACATCTATAGGAAACACCCACTATAACCTTATTTATAGTGTTGAGGCAATAATGCCCTTAGAGTTAGAAATTTCATCATTGAGAATTGATCTCAAGGGGCTTATTGATGATAATACCTATAAAGAGCAATGATTTTGTCAACTTGAAATACTTGATGAGCAATGCATTAATGCTCTTGAGCATCTCCAAGCTTATTCTAAATGAACGCAATATATTTATAATGATAATGTCATTCCTCATGCATTTAATAAAGGTGACTTGGTGTTATATGAGAATCAATGTAATGTCAATGCTGCCTTGAATGAAAAAGGAAAGTTCAACCCTAATTGGTTAGGACCTTACATAATTGGTGAAAGTTATGGGTCTAGAGCATAAACATTAAAGGAAATAGATTGTACACCTCTCAAATAACCTATAAATGTTGTGCATTTGCGTCAATATTACACTTAGTTCATCTTCTTTGAATAGTATGTACTTTTAAAGCAATGTTGTTAGATTAAGTAGATGGTTTTATATTTTATCTCACATTCCTTCTTTCTTCGACAAACAAATATTTGTGTGTCTTAGATCAAGGATTAATTATTCAATAATTATGGATTATTACTTTAGTTTACATATTATTCGAGTTCATCTTGTGTCTTGGGTTAGATTAGATCCTTTATGCATTTAATGTTCTAAAACTAGATCATAGGTGCATTTAAGTTAGCATAACATATGCAATCACAATGTAGTATTTAATGTAAACTAAAATGTTTTAATTCGATCATGGAGACATTTATTAATTATTCTTACTAAGGATATTTAATAAATCACATCGACATCTAAAAACATAATGTGAATACTCATATATTATATATCAAATGTTCAAGTACATGTCATCAATAATACAATGGTAGTATGGCCTATGATTGTTAGACCCCTTAAGGCCTAGTGCTGGCATCTTTCGTGAGACTATAGAATGTGATTGGGATCTACTCATGGATTCCCATAAGCCCTGCACCTCTCTAACTGCCCTCCCCTCCCGTATGTGTGCCTCAACATGCTCCTGCTCTATGCAGTCTCTCTTGGTCTATAGCCTAGTTACTTCCCTCTCCAACCTCAAGACCTCTGGCCATAGGATGGCCTCTATCCCGCTATCTGTTGGAACTCGAGATTCTTGGAGCTCATCATATGTCACCTGCAGTGCTAAAATCTATCATGTAGCTAGGTCAACGCATCTAAACACACTCACATATGTTGTCCTCAATCTCACAAATGGCTTGAAGAGATCTAAATGCCATATTGTAGGTGGGGGCATGTACTTTGATGGTGTATACTCGTGTGGGCAAAAATGAGGCATCATCTCCATGGTCACATGTTGATAGAGACCATGCCACTCTTGTGTGAACCCTGCAAGATGAAAATCATAAAATATATCAATACACATCATGATATATATATATATATATCATATAAAGATAAAATCATAATGAGAGCATAAATAGCACATCATCACCTGAATCTCCAACCTGCCAGTCAGGGTATAGTCATGTAATAGTGGCCCCTCTTGTGTAGGAAGCGTGGATGGACCGCTACTATTGACCTCCCCACACTCATGAGTGTGGATCCTTGTTGTAACCACTGATTGTGCTATAGTGACTCAGGCAGAAGGTGGATCCCTCCTTTCGAGGCTAGCAGGGGCCTCATCTCTCATCAGCATCATCACTCATCGATTGGGTATCATCCTCCTCATTTAGAAATATATTTGGTATTGTATCATCATCATCTATATCCCTGTCAACCTCTACATCATCCCTATCATCTCTATGACTTGGAAGAGGTATTGCATGGACCGCAGGGTGATTTCTAGGAAAGACATGGGTCGGTCATGTTGTAATCCACTACTACTCATAAGCTACTATGGTTCCTATGCCATCAACCTCAAAGACTGGGGGCATGTCGTGGTCCTCATCCTCTAAATCACTATAATAAATATCATCAATAGTGAGACGATGACTGTCTCTAGGCCTACAAGCACTCCATGTTGACCGTCAGTACCAAGGTCTCGACATCGGTGGAACCTGAACCTATCCAAACTAGTGCATGACATGATCGTAGTAGAATGGTCTCACTATGTAATCATGTTGCCCCAATATAAACATGTCTTGTTGCATCCTCACTAACTAACGTCTCTCATCTTCCCACTATGGTATCATGAGATACGGTCTCCATGATATGTCATCCTCATCCAAGTGGTCAAACCTGACCCTTTAGTTTAGCGAATCACCCTCTTGTCAAGCTTGACTTAGTGAATAATTATAGGCTTGTGGGTACCCCATGGTCAATGTGGTAGGATATCTCGTAAGCCTCATGCATGTGATATGCTCAAAACACAAAACTTGTAAGAGTGTATAATGCACTATGATATCCAGCTCCTAATAGACAAAGAACTCGAGATCATAGTATAGATGTGCAAGCATATTGCAACCCCAATCATAAATGGTCTGACAATACTCCATGTCTTAGATAGTGTGCACTGATTTGTCATCTAGGTGTGTGCCTCACCCATCAGGAACTAGTACTAATGTTGTGGTAACTATCATAATGTGTCTAAGTAGTGATGATCGTGTCTATAGAATCCATATGAGCTTAAAGCGAGTTTTGATGCTCACCTCTCGAATAGGATGACCTAAGCAATACTAAATGTCATCATGCATCTCCTCATGTGTTTTCTCATCTGTCGAGCGAACAATCTTGCCCTAGAAAGGCAGCCGCAAGATGCGGTGAATGTCCTCTAAGGTGACAATCATCTCCCTGGTAGGAAGATGAAAGGTACATGTGTCAACATCCCATCTCTCTACTAGGGCCATCAACATAGCATCATGATACCTCATGGGTGGCATGAGGTATACCCAGAATAATCCAGTATCCTAAAGAATGCTAATCTCCTCATCTGAAAGTCATGTGATCATCTCTTGGATGAAACATAAAAAAATTCCTCCTAGATGTTGTCAGGCTTGGGGAGGAATCTAAATAATAAAATAAGCAAAATAAATCCTAAATATATTCATTAATAATTAAAAAGTACACTAAAGTTGCTCTAGAACACTTTGCGACCACCTTGGACATATGGGCCATTTTTGGATAGGGGTTCCTAGACTCTTTAGCTATTTTTGGACACTTTGAAACCAAAAGGGACACTTCGCAACCAAAAGGGACACTTCACAACCAAGATGAACGCTTTGCGACTTTATTTTCCAGGGTTCTAAAAATGCATAAAAAATACTATAAATATATGAAAAAAAAGATAAAGTAGAGGAGAATCCTATTACCATATGTCGAATTGCATCCCATGGCATCTTGTCACGAAGAAAATCCAGTCTAGGAGGCTTGTATGCTCGTCTACTCGGCATCCTAAATTACTCTACACCAAGGTAAAATTATAAAAGGTAAATATCAAAGTGATAGTTTAAAATTTCATTTTCATTCATATATACTAAACCCTATTAAACAAAGCATATTTTATTCTAAGAACACTTTTACTCAAATCAACATATTTGGGGCTAGTGAACTCCGTTTTCAACGCCATTTGTTGTGTTGGATTCATAATTTTGTCACTGATCTTATCCAATGTCTATCACTATGTGATTTTGTACTTGAAATACCCTATGATCTAGAGATAAATTCAATGCAGTCACATGGCTACCCTGATTCCACCTCCATAAAGCAAGCAAAATCAGGGGGCATAAATCTATCCTCGAATTCAATTCTCAGTAGAAGTTTGGTAAGAAGACTTTTGAATAACTAATGAATCAGTGTTGCACGATGTGGTTCCTAACATTGTGGTTTTACAAATGACTACAATGGGGGCTTCATTCTCCCTACTTTTTAATGAATCCATATGAGTATCCTTTTTATTCTTTGAATTCCTTTGGGTTGCATATGCACGTAAATTCATATGGCCGCTAAAGTGGGGGCTAAATGTAGTGTAGAAAATTATACTCCTTTTTAAGTGAAAGTACAATTTCATACTTAACTTGGACCTATTTTAGTAGCCTTACATTTATGCATTTTTAAATCTCATTAATGGGCCCTAATACTATTTATTATGTATCTCAAGGCCTATTTTATTTATTTCCCAACATTATCTCCCGCATTGAATAAATGTTATTATTTAAATTAATGCCTCAACATTTATTAGGTCCTGAAGTTTTAGGTCAGGACCCATTCACCCATGGGTGAATGGGTTCTCTTTAGGTGCCTGAAACCCAACTTAAGACATGTTTTTGGTGGCGATTCATAGTCTCAAATTCAAATTTCAAGTGTCATCTATTAGGATTTAATAAATGGAAAATTAGAAAGGAAGCCTATAAAACTAAGTTTCATATTCATTTTACACTAACAAGGATGAGAAATTCACATGAGATCACAAGTATTCACATTCAAGAGCAAGGAGAAGTTAATCAAGCATTCAAAAGTGAAGTCTTGGAGCAAAATTTTAGTTGTTTTTGCAAGTCTTCAAACTCATTTTGTCAATACGATCAAGCATTACCAAAGATTGATGATAGATGTCTATGGAGGATCATGATGGATTCTAGGTTTTGGGAGATGCACTAAGACATTCAACCAAGCCTAATGACTTATTTCTTAAGTGGTTCCATCTTCTATTATCGTTCTACTTTCTGCCTAAAGGAAGGTATATTCAATTTTGTGACTTATTAGGGTGATTTGAGATCTCCCAAAGTAGGTCTTCATCATTGTTCATGTTCATTTAGGGATCTTGTTCTAACACACTTGAATAGTGTTCCTTTGCATTTTAAGCTTCCTTAATCTTAGACACACTTAAGGTTAGGGATTGCACTCATATTTTATGTTTCAAATCTATATTTCTCATCAAGGTTTAATTACCAAACCTGGGGTTTGATTGAGGAAAACCCTTATCCACCATAAGACAACAATCTTGTTTTGTAGATTTTTCACAGATCCAGATCCAAGAGTGAAGATTCAAAGTTAGAGGGAAGAAGTGTAGGTTTCAGACTTAGATCTCAAGTTTAGACTTTTCCATTAAAGCATACTTGGACCCATTCGCCCATGGGCAAATGAGTCCCAAGCAGACTTACAGAAACACAATTTTTATGACAGGTGCACAACATTTATCTTTCCCAGATTTTCTAGAAAGTTTGTTACTTCTCTTAGTTTTATTCTTAATCTACTAGATCCAAGTGATAGATCACATTTGGGAGTTGATTGTTATTTTTAGTTTTTTCTCCCCAAAGTGTTGTTTGACCTTGGCCCCCATCCTTCAAGCATAAGGAAATGTGAAGATTCCTACTTTGACTTGATTCACCTAAGGGTTGGTAATCATTTCATTGTGTGGATCTCATTTCCTAATTAAATTAGAGAAGTAGGACCTTATTTCCCTCTTTGGATCCACTTTTCCATTTTGGGAAACCCTACCCTATTTTTCTATGTTTCACTAGTAACATGTTATTTTTGTAAAATATGGCTATGCAATAACTCGAGACCTTGATGAAAGGAAATAATTTTCACAAGACAATTAGAATTTAAAGATGCAAAACATATATGGATATTCCAATATATTGAAGATGCAAATGCATGATTCAATACAATGCAAAAATATTCTTCTAAGATAGATCTACCAAGACTTTGTGAAATAAGCTCCCAATATGCATACACAAAATGTGCCTAGGTGTAAACACATCCAATAGGCAAGAGAGATACTCCACTAACTACATAGAAAAAATGTGTCTAGATGTACAAGAATCTAGTATGTTGGAGAGATTATCCACAACATGCAACAAAGAAGATCAAGATACAAAATAGATGTTCAACTGAGAGAAAAAGGGTAACATTTATAAGATGTGTTTCAAAATAAGATTTATCACAAAGTTTATACTAATGAAAGGAAAATAAACTAAACCCATAAGCAATAAAATGCACCAACATCCCCAATAAGCATACTTTATGTGGGTAGATATGGTTTTGAACAAATGTGTAACCATGTTAGGGATCCATGTAATAAATGATCCCCCCACAAGAGGATAAACCCCCCATATGAGAGAAAAAACCCCCAAGAAGAGAGAAAAGGTAAGGCTTAGCCCCACCAGAATAAATAGTCACCCTAAAATCTTTGTAAGATTTGACACATGAATATATCCACAAAGAAGAGAGAATATTGAAGTAGGTCTCTCCACATTGAACGATGCATCTCCCTTTTGGAAGAAGGAAAACGTATGCTACAAATTTGTTGAACTATCACTCCAAAATTGGAATGGAGGTAAAAGGATTATCTCTAAAATATTCTCATATTTCTTTATGTTAACGTGAAGTTGTGACTAAATATTTCAATAAACTCATATACGATTATAAAATGTGTTATGGAAGCATGAAGAGGTGGAGAGAGAATGTGAGGGTTTGAATTTACCCTCAATACATCTAGAGAAGGTGATGAAGAGTCGTGATAGATAACATCAAAGAAAATAATAATGTCCTAAATGGAGTTTTCAAGATCCAAAAGATGAGATTCTACAAATAAATATGAAATATCATGTAAGTAGTCAATTCAAGAGTGGTAGATGTTGTAGAGGTGTATGATCCTACTAAAGAAAATCAAAATTATTTGAAAAGAAAGTAAGATCAACATCATAATGCCACTAAAAATATAGTACAACCCATGTGCGCTTGACTACCTAAAAAAATGACAATTATATGGAGGATGACATGTGTCACCAAACAACTACCAAATGGTTGTCTAACAATATAAGGGCACTAAGTGTGCTTGATGTGATGACTTAAATGTCTCAGAATAGTATGATATATTACTTTGTAGAGTTTGGCATTCATGCAATGCCATTTAGAGTTTTTCCTAATTTGTGTTGCTCATCAATGATGACATAAGGAGTAAGAGATAATCTTATATGCAATGATTCTTGATCTCTTTGAACATGGAGCAGCAATTCCGTGGATTCAATTTCACAATAGAAGAGTGAAATTTGATGGTAGGAAATAATGAATCCCCACAAATTAGTCCATCAAAATACCCTTCTAACAAACATGATGTTGGAACTTTATAATGAGTGTGTTTGCAGTTACTGCTTGCCAACTTGTGTTTTACATTTCACAAACAATGTCAAAATACTAAAATTACAATTCTAAAGAAGAATGAGAACAAACAAAGAGAGCTACAACAAAGTATGTGAACAATATTGCACTTTCAAAAAAATAATACTCAAAACAAAATTTGCATAAGCAAAAATGAATCCCTAGAAGTTCCCAAAATGAGAATTGTTCAACAAAACTTTTTAAAAGATTTATTATGAAAAACTTGTCCACCAAAACCAAAAAATGACCTCAGCATTACATGGTAGTTAAAAAAACTCCCACAATAAAGAAAAATTTGCACCAAAATCAAAGTTTGAATGAAAATTATGCTTGTGAAATTGACCTCCACAATCAAAATGCTCAATGGTGCACTTGTGGGTCCCCAAAAGAGGATGGTTACACTCATCATATAGATGGTGACGTCAATATCAATACATGACATGTGGTAATTGTAGGCTCATGAGTGGCATGGTTGTTTGAATAACCATACAAAATGTAATGGTTTATGTGGTTGGAAAGTGTTAAGCCATATGGTGAGTTGAAGGGTGACAAGGTTGATGACGTGGAAAGAAGGTGGAGGGATCAAGCCAAAAAAATTAGTAAAATATTTTATTATTGAAATATACTAAAACTACCTCTTGCCATCAACAAACTACCTCTATTGATTACAAAATTTATGATGTGATCAAAACTACCAATGAGCCCTCAAAAACTAGACAAACTCTTGAAAACAACTTGCTAGGTTTTATGGTTGTTTCCAAGAGTAGGATACAAGCTACCCAAAAATGGCTTCAAGTGCTAGAGAATAGTGTTTGGCTATCAATAATCTTAAGCACATGTCTATATTATGTAAGAGCTCTAATACCATGTAAGATTGGGTAGATGTCTATGCAATCACTCAAGATCTTAATGAAAATAATCACCACACAACCAATTTGCACAAGACAATCAACGATTGAAGATACAATACACAATGGCTACTCCAATATATTGAGTATGCAAATTCAAGATTCAATACAATGCAAAAACATTCCTCCAATGTACATCTTTCTAGATTTTGTCAAACAATCTCCCACTATGCACACACAAAATGTATCTAGATTTACAAGAATTTAACATTCAAGAGATATTCTCCACAACATGCAATAAGAAATATCAAGATACAAGATAGATGCTCAAATGAAACCAAGAATATCATTTATAGGATATGCTACTAAGTGATGAGAAAACTTACTATCCATGTTAAAATAATTAAAACTCAATAACCAATTGTAAGAGAGGGGGACCAACCACGTCAAGGCTCGGGATCACACAGAGCCGAGGGCGGAGGGCTGCTCTAACTTACCTCACTCTAAAGGGATATTTTGAAATAGGGGACGAGAATGATGAGGACTATAAGATCCTTCAATCACTCTTCAAACCTAAAATCTAGTTTGGGGCTAAGCGAGCCAATTTTTAGGTTCAACATTGTACCTTAGGTAGCTCTCTGCCCGAGGATGAAAGTGCAGTTCTAGGACAACAGTGTGGTGCACTAGCATCTCTTAGGTGCGCTGGCGTCTGTATGACCAAAGGACCAAAAATACAATACGAACCATCAGAAAACAAGATGACGGCCTAGCTAATGACTTCTAAAAGAACAAAACTAAATTATGAAGTAGGAAAGGTAGAAACGAAGATGATGAAATAAGTATATCAGAGCTAGAGTGACGAAGATAACCTCAGCAAAGCGCTAGTTTTCCAGTTAGCTCCGAAAGCACATCCACCTACACACAAGAGAGGAGAAATTTGTTGGGGTTGTATAGGGGTTTGCCTCAATCAGACCCTCATTTTCGTGTTTCCACCTTCATGGATAGCCAAATAGCAACGAGAGAAATGTATGATAAAGAAGTGAAGAAAGAAAGTATGCAAATAACACTACAAAATAGTAAATAGCTACTCAACCAAATCGCAAAGGAGAGGAGCAAAACATTACCACCTCCACCAAGAGCTCACTAGCCAAATGGGGGAGAAAGAAGGCTTGAACAATCATCACAACCTTGAATGTGCTAAAGGGAGGTGTTGCAAAACCTCAAGCCGACGTTGTGATGGTTTGCTTCACACTTTATTTACGGAGTTGACAGAGTGTTGTTGTTGCAATGGAGTGTTGAAGTGTTGCTTGAGAGTGAAGAGAATGCTAGAAAATGCTTGAGAATGTGAAAGAAGGATTGACTGAATGCTTAGACATCCTAGTGAAATGAGAATGAATGAATTTTTAGAAGAAGAGGGAAGAATCTGCCATTTTTGGGGTCACAGGGGAATACATCACAACACACATCTATTCTAAAGATAAAGAAGGGGCCTCCCCCTAACACTAATTGACCAAGAGATCATTCGCTTCCCACTCTAAATCACCATAAGGGGGAGGAGGACGAGCCTATAGTGGCAGAATGTTAAGGGGAGGAGTTTTTTACCCTCCCGCAACAAAGGCTAAGGAAGAATCCCCCTCAAGGTCTTCTCCGTCGAGATCTTGTGGAGCTAGGGTCAACGACTTCACGAAAATTGCTAACAAGGTCAAAACTTCATCCAGAGGGTTAAACATGCACTTTGCTGGAGTGCCATGTTGGACCTCAATAGATGGAGAGAGTTGTGCTTGAGATTCACCACTAGGCTCACTGAGTGATTCGGGAGCGGTGACAAACTCAGGGGAAGCCAAAGCTGGCTCTGTCACTGGGACAAAACAAGCGAGAGCGAGACCAACTTTTGAAGAAGGTGGGATCCTCCTACGCTCTCCATCGCTAGAAGGACCAATCTCTACCTTCTGCTCCATTAGGGGGTGTGAACTCCCTCCAGACGAGATGAGAGGCGCAGAGGAAGAGGAGGAAAAAACCACAACATATACCACAAAAGTGTTCAGCATATCTACAGGTTTTGAAAAATGGGGGATGTATGAAAGGGACATCAGCAAGCGCAGCTCAACTGAAGGAGCGATGAACACTTGCACCCTTTTAGAGTCAAGTGCACTCACAACAGGAGCCAGGAGAGGTATCGAGCTCGGTTGAATGGATGCAAATGCAAGGAGAGAGGAGGATGTAGCAGGAGGCCCTAAAGCAGGGGCAATCCTCTCCTCATCCTTCCTTTGCAAGGCAGCCTGCTCAGCCACGAGAACCTTTCATTGGTGCTTGCACGCATGTGCAAGGTGGTTTATGCAACTCTTCAAGCTAGAGACCAGAAACTGCGAAGGGACAAAAGGCTCTTGCTTAGCCATGGGAGTGTCTACTACAACTGTTTCCAGTGGAGGGACAAACTCCTGGATAGGAGTAGGAGGAGAAAGTTGAGAAACAACAGGGGGAATCAGCTCTAGTGCCTCGGCAACGGGCCTCTTCTCATGTATTTTCTTAGGAGTAGAAGTGGTGGGAGGCTGTGAAGGCTGAGACATAGATGATTCTCCTTAGGGACCTTTCTTTTTGCCATATCAAACGGGCCTAGGCTTCGTGGCCAGAACAGGAATCTCAAACGTAGGACACTTAGGCTTTCACCAAGCGAGCACCATAGGATTCTCCCGCAAGTGCGAGACAAAATCTGATGGTGCCACAACAAGGTGAGAAAGAGTGTCACGGTAAATAGTGGAAGAGGAAGGAGGATCTCGAGACTGCTTCTCTTCTCCCCTTCTATGAGCCTTGGCGGCATCACTGTCAGCTTTTAAGAAAGCCCTTTGTGGAACAACATAAGGTGATGGAGGGTACCTCACTTTCGGTGTTAAGCAACCTTTCTTGTACTTTTGATATGTCCAGCACAAGAGGTTTTCCCTAGACAAAAGAGGACCAATGGGTGCAGGCCAAAAATAATCAAAGCAGTAGCTATCACGTGTGATTGATGGTTTATAACCAGTGTCATGAATCACATGCACCGACCCCCCATGAATGAACTTCAGGCATTTGTGCACACTACTGAGGGAACTGCATTCATAGCTACTAACTAGGGGATTCCTAGCTTCACTTTGAAGAGTTTGAACCCTAGGATAATGTCAAACAACAGGCTCACGAACTTAGCTCCGACAAGGACCAGCAACACAATACTACCCAGGGGAGGTACGAAAAGCATGTTGTGTATATGGATGGTGCTCGCAAGTGCATTGTGCCCATCCTTGTGCAGGAAGTTAATTATCATAATCTCCTCGGTTATAAAATTCACGTGAGACGTCGGGTCAATATGAACACCCGCTACAATGTTCTCATTGATCCATGCAAGGATATAGAGAGGAGATGGTTCTCTATTAAATCCCATCAGCAGGTCCTGCGAGGTGAAGGTAATACTCAGACCACCACTCACAGGTTGCTTAGAGGGGATAAGTTGATGCAGAAAAGAGGCCATTACGCACACTAAATGATATTCTCACAAAGCCCCCCAAAGGTGGTAAAATAGGACAGTGACCCACTTGAGGTTTCATCACACGACACTTATGAGACCTTCCAACTACGCATACTAGGGGTCACAAGTTGGGTTGCAAGGCGAAGACCTCACAAAACTCACACCTACAACACTCCTAGAATACGAGGAAAGGAACTTTTAGTATCGCAAAACGAAACCAAAATGGTTCATGTCGAGTTCACCAAAAATATAAGAGAGGGGGACCAACCATGTCAAGGCTCGGGGTCACGAAGAGTCGAGAGCAGAGGGCTGCCCTAACTTACCTCACTCTAAAGGGATATTTTGAAATAAGGAATGAGAATGATGAGGACTATAAGATCCTTCAATCACCCTTCAGACCCGAAATCTAGTTTGGGGCTAGGCAAGCCGGTTTTTGGGTTCAACACTGTACCTCATGTAGCTCTCTTCCCGAGGACAAAAGCACAGTTATGGGATGACAATGCGATGCATTGGCATCTCTCATGTGTGTTGGCATTTGTATGACTAGAGGACCAAAAATACAATACAAACCGTCAGAAAACAAGCTGACGACCTAGCTAATGACTTCTAAAGGAACAAAACATAATTATGAAATAGGAAAGGTACAAACAGAGATGATGAAAAAGTATATGAGACTAGAGTGATGAAGATAATCTCATTGAAACACAGTTTGCTAGTTAACTCTGAAATCCCATCCACCTACACACAAGAGAGGGGAAATTTTTTGGTGCTATATAGGGGTCTGCCTCAGTCAGACCCCCATTTTGGTGTTTCCACCTCCATGGACAACCAGATAGCAACAAGAGAGAAATGTATCATAAAGAAGTGAAGAAAGAAAGTACACAAATAACACTACAAAACAATAAATAGCTACTCAACCAAATTGCAAAGGAGAGGAGCGAAACGTTACCATCTCCACCAAGAGCTCACTAGCCAATGGGGGAGAAAGAAGACTTGAACAATCACCACAACCTCGACTTTGATAAAGGGAGATGTTGCAAAACCTTATGTCGACGTTGCGATGGTTTGCTTCACACTTGTTTTACAGAGTTGACAGAGTGTTGTTGCTGCAATGGAGTGTTGAGGCACTGCTTGAGAGTGAAGAGAATGTTAGAAAATTCTTGAGAATAGTAAAGAAGGATGCACTGAATGCTTAGAGATCCCAATGAAATGAGAATGAATGACTTTTTAGAAGAGGGAAGAATCTACCATTTTTGGGGTCAGTTGGTCGAAGAGGGATGTTACAAATCGACCCTAATCGAAAGTGTAATGTCTTTGCCAACTTCAAATGTAGGAATCCGTTAGGGACGTAAGTGCGTCGCATAGATGTTTGTGCGTCGCGCCTGTCCCCAAAAAATATTCTTCTAGCGACACAAAGGACAAATGCCAAGTGGAAAGCAAGCGGCTAGTTGATGTGGAATTTTTCCTTCGAATTTGGTTTTCTAAGATGAAGATGTGTAAAAGGGGAATTTGTGTGAGGGGTGCAAATTCGCTCCTATACACCAATATAGGGAAGTGCATACTCAACCACCTTTATTAAATACAAATTTTCACCTACATAAGTAGATACCTATCTAAGTGAGCTCATTCTAGGGTTCATATTAATGCAAGAAAATTAAAATAAATTCATAAGAAATAAAATTTGCTAAATTTCCTAGGGACCAATTAGGTGATTATCATCCTAACCTTGTATGTTGATGATCTTGTGATCTTTTCGAATAGTAAAGTGATGATTTTGGTGGTGAAGAAGAATTTGAATAAACCTTTTGAGATGATAGATTATGTATTACTACACTTACTCATTGGCATGAAGGTACGGCAATCAAAGGCACATCCATACCCCATGCCAACAAAATTGTACAATAATCCAAGATCAATCATCTCAAAAGACTTATGCAAATCCCTCTTCATTGTCATTGAAATCAATGTTTCACTACTCCCAAAATTCACTAGATCATCGACATGTACAATCAAAATGACAATTTAATTTGGCTTTAATACCATGTTATTTTCCATGGACAAACAAGGACTCAAACCTAAGACCTCCTAGCATGTACATGTAATGTTATACCACTGAGCTACTACCTTCCTTGTGACCAAGGTTTTTGGTAAGCTTAGTAATACAATTCAAGCATGACTCGATTTCTCCAAAACCCTCTTTGATTCATCTTTGATTCATACTTTGGTACTTAAGATTACTACTCCAGCTTTAATACCAATTTATTTTCTATAGGCCAACTATAATTTGAACCTATAACCCTCCCATGTACATGTTGTTGATGTTATAAGCAGCTTAGGGCTGCACTTCCAACGCACATACTTCAAGGAGAAAGTATAAATTAAATGATAGCCTTCCAACTATTTAATTTATATTGTTAATGTGTATTAAACATAAAGGGGTCGACCCTATTTAGGTTCACATGTTTTGTTTTACATTGGGCCGACCTCCATTGTATTTAATATATTTGTATATTCTCCCAAGGGAGCCGACCTAATTGAGGAGGTGCCTCAATTGTATATATACAAGGTCACTTATTGTCATTTCACATTCAAGTTCATTCATTATAATTCGTAGCCTAGAAGAAGTTCACACTTTTGTAGCAGCAGTCAGATTTCAAGGAAGAACATACTCGTTTGTATCTTTTGCATCTAGGAGAGGTGTGACTATTCATTGTATCTATTTTGGCCATTGTTGGGCTTGAGTTGTAAGTAGATTTTTGCTCTTGGTTCTATATTATATAAGACAGTTATTTGCTGGGTTTTTCTCCCTCAAGTGGAGGGTTTTCCCAGGGTATCTTGTTGTGTTTGTTATCTCATGTGTTGCAATATTTTAAGTACTTTCAGTTAAATGATCTAATCTAAGAAACACTAACATGGTATCAGAGCGGGTTTGAAAAAGATCGTGATCAGATTTATTTTGTAGCACACACTCTAATCTTTTTCAGTCTATCTTCTATTTCAAATTTCAAGATGGTGAATGGTCTGAAAATTGAGGATAGACTCGAAGGAGTTTCTAACTACACATCATGGAGGTTCAAGATCATGCTAACATTGAAAGAGAATGATTTGGCTGAGTTTGTGAAAACAAAAGTTCCTGAACCTGAGGAGGAAGAAGAGAAGTTACAGTGGAGGAAGAAAGATACTAGAGCAAAGAAAGTGTTGGTTGATTTCGTCAAATATCATGTTATACTGATTGTCTTCAAGTTGGATACATCAAGGGAGATGTTTACAACTTTGGAAGAGATGTATGAAATCAACAACACCATTCGAGCACTTGCACTGAAGCAACAACTCCATCATGTGAAAATGGTGAAAGGAGAATCTGCAATTACTTATTTCATGAGGATTTCAGAGATAAGAGATCAACTCTCTACAATTAGTCACATGATTGATGACAAAGACTTGACTATGCTTGCTCTCAATGGTCTTCTGCTATCTTGGGAGTCGTTTATTCAAGGAATCAGTGCAAGATCTAAACTTCCCAAGTTTGATCGGTTGAGGATTGACTGCATTCAAGAAGAGTCGAGACAAGCGGCTAGAGGCATTGGCCAAAGTTCAAAAGAATGAAGAGATACATGTTCACGCCTCTCATTCGTCAAAGAAAGGAAAAGGTTGGAAGAAAGGGTTCTTCAAGAGGAATCGAAAGAATGGAAATGATGGTGCTCCTGCCTTCAAAAGGAAACGAGACTTATCCAAGGTTCAATGCTTTCGCTGTGACAAGTATGGCCACTTTGCGAAAGAATGTCCTCTCAAACCTAAGCAGCAGGTTGCCACTGCAAATGTTGAAGAAGTTGCTCCGCAGAAGGACTCAAGTGATTATTTGTTCTATTCAGCCCTTTCAAGCAATGTATCCACCGACGCCAACACTTGGCTAATTGATACTGGTGCCTCTCGACACATCACTAGATTCAGGGGGCAGCTATCAAATTTGGTGGAGAATGACTCTAGTGAACAAGTTGTTATTGGAGACAATGCTAGATATTATGTGAAAGGAGTTGGGAACTCCTCTCTTCACTTGGATTCTAGCATTTCATTGGAGTTGAATGATGTACTATTTGTTCTAGGCATAAAGAGGAATCTTGTCTCCATTTCAGCATTAGAAGACAAGGGTTATCAAGTTGCATTTTCTAAAGGCAAAGTTCTTATATGGGCAAAGAACTCCAACTTCAAATCTTCTCGGGTAATTGGAGTTAGACATGAATGTCTTTACAGGCTATGCACTTGTCCCCTTCAAGTTCTTGTGCATAACGCTTCTACCATATGTGATCTTTGGCATCAAAGATTGGCCCACATTCACTTTCGATCATTACCTATCATGGAGAAGATGGTCACCGGCCTTCTGAAATTCAACCAGGAACATGAAGGTACATGAAAAGGATGCGCCCTAGGCAAGAATACAAAAGGTACGTTTTATTCTAGTGAAAGTAGATCTAAATGCATTCTTGATCTCACTCAATCTGATTTATGTGGTCCAATGTCTATTACATCTTCTAGTGGTTTCTTGTATTACATTATTTTTATTGATGATTACTCTAGAAAGACTTGGATTTATTTCTTGAGATCTAAAGAATCTGAAGAGGTATTAGAAAGATTCAGAAAATTCAAAGCACAGGTTGAAAACCTGTCTAGGAAAAGGATCAAGGTTTTGAGATTCGATAATGGTGGAGAGTACACCTCTGGCACCTTTTGTGATTTCTATATTGAAGCAGGGATTAAGAGGGAGTTTAGTGTCCCTTATAATCCACAACAAAATGGTATTGCTGAAAGGAAGAACAAGTCCATTGTGGAAGCAGTCAAAGCTATGATTCATGATCAAGATCTACAAATCTCTCTTTGGGCTAAGGCATCTAGGACAGTTGTCTATGTTCATAATAGAATTCCTCACAGGATCTTGGAGAATAAAACTCCTGAAGAAGCATTCTCAAGGGTGAAACCATAAGTCAGTCATTTGAGAATCTTTGGCTGTCCAGTGTATGTACATATTCCAAAGGAAAATGGAACAAAGTTAGAACCTTTTGGCAAGAAGGGAATTCTAGTAGGTTACAGTGAAACATCAAAAGCCTACAGAATCTACATTCCAGGTCAGAAGTCTATTGAGATTAGTAGAGATGTCACATTTGAGGAAGATGTTGCATTCAGAAGATCCTAGGGCACTCCTATGGAGATTGATAGAGAAGAACCTCCTCAAGATATGGAAGTTGACCATATTCCTGAGAATCAGAAGGAGGTTCCAGAACTTAAAGAAGATGATTCAGTTGAACCCTTGGATCCTACTGATGGACCTTTAGGTATTGTGATTGGAAAGAAAAGACCTCTTTGGGCTCGAAAGACAATGCAGGAAGCAGAAATTTTTGCAGCCCCAAGAGGAGCTTTTAGAGAAATCAAGAGACCTCACAAGTTCTCTAGTTATGTTGCCTTGATGAGTCAAATCATTGAGTCAGATCCTTCAAGTGTTGAAGAAGCTTCTAGTCAACAAGTATGGAAAGATGCCATGACTAAGGAGTATCAGTCCATACTTAAGAACAATGTTTGGGATATTGTTCCTAGACCCAAAGGCAAATTTGTGGTGTCTTCTAAATGGCTCTTCAAGATCAAGCATGCAACTGATGGGAGCATTGAGAAGCACAAGGCAAGATTCGTGGCTAGAGGGTTCTCACAAAAAGAGGGAGTTGACTATGAAGAAACTTTTTCTCTTATGGCTCGATATACTTCTGTCAGAACCATCATTGCTATTGCTGCATCTAGAGGATGGAAGATTCACCAAATGGATGTAAAGACAACATTTCTGAATGGTGTAATAGAAGAAGAGGTTTATATTGAGCAACCCAAAGGATTTGAGGTACATGGGAAGGAGTCTCATGTTTGCAAGCTGAAGAAGGCCTTGTGTGGTCTTAAGCAAGCTCCTCGTGCTTGGTACGAAAGGATTGATCAATAACTATTGAGTCTGGGTTTCTCAAAGAATGATGCAGATTCTAACCTCTACTTCAAGGTAGTAAATGGTGAAGCTTTGATTCTGGTTTTGTATGTTGATGATTTGATTATCACTGGAGAAGAACACCTAATTCTAAAATGTAAGAAGGAGTTAGCTTCAGAGTTTGAGATGAAGAACCTTGGTCTCATGCATTACTTCCTTGGCTTGGAATTTTGGCAAAAGCCAGATGAGATGATTCTAAGTCAAGGCAAGTATACTATTGACATTCTAAAAAGGTTTGGTATGATTGACTGCAAACCTATGTCTACACCCATGGAAACTAATCTAGATAAGTTGAAGGAGGCTACAACTAGTTCAGAACCAGTGGATTCTACGATGTATAAACAGTTGATTGGTTCATTGATGTATCTAGTTAACACTAGACCTGATATCTACTATGCAGTGAGTGCACTTAGCTAGTTTATGTGTGAACCTAGGCAAATACATCTTGTTGCAACTAAACATGTCCTGAGATACTTGCGTGGCACAATTGGATATGGGTTGAGATATTCTTCGGGTGAGGACTTGGAGCTACATGGCTTTACTGATTCTGATTGGGCAGGATGTGTCTCAGATTGGAAGAGTACCTCTGGTTGTTGCTTCAGTTTGGGTACTGCTATGATTTCTTGGTGTAGTAGGAAACAGTCTTCAGTGGCTTTGAGTACAACCGAGGCAAAGTACATTGCAGCTTGTGTGGTAGCTCATGAGGTAGTGTGGCTTCATAAGCTCCTTGCAAGATTGTTTGGAAAATCAATGGAGTCTACCATTATACACTGTGATAACCAGAGCTGTGTAAATCTTTCTATCAATCCTGTGTTTCATGACAGAACAAAGCATGTTGAGATCAAGTACCATTATATTAGAGATATGGTACTGAGGAAAGCTATACAGTTGAGATATATCAGCACTGATGAGCAGATGGCAAACATTCTCACCAAGCCTCTCTCCAGGATCAAGTTTGTGTACTTTTGAGAAAAGCTTGGTATGGTGGAGAATGGAGCCTTGACTAAGAAGGAGTCTCAGTATCAGTGATCTTTAAAATCGTTAATGCATTTCTCTAGTGAGAGAGATTTGAGGTGTAAGCCCTTGATAATGCATTTCTCTATTGAGAGAGAATTGAGGTTTAAGCCCTTGATAATGCATTTCTCTATTGAGAGATTTGAGGTGTAAGCCCTTGGTAATGCATTTCTCTATTGAGAGAGATTTGAGGTGCAAGCCCTTGGTAGTGCATTTCTCTTTGAGATTTGAGGTGAAAGCCCTTGTTTCCACCCTCTGGGAGAGCCATGGTGGATGTCATGTGTGTGACTCCATGACAGCATCACATGAGGGAATCCATGATGATTTACTTGTACTTGTGTTTCACCCTCTAGAGGAAGCATGGTGAAAGTCACATTGAGGTGACAACATCACATTAGGTGATGAGCACTTGTACATACCATCTATGGAGGTAGCCATGATGGTTGATATCACGATGAGGTGATATCCTATTTATTTTCACATTGAGATGATGTGTCTTGTGCAGCTGGAAGTATCATCCCTATCTGAGAGGGAGTGTTGATGTTATAAGCAGCTTAGGGCTGCACTTCCAGCGCACATACTTCAAGGAGAAAGCATAAATTAAATGATAGCCTTCCGGCTATTTAATTTATATTGTTAATGTGCAATAAACATAAAGGGGCCGACCCTATTTAGGTTCACATGTTTTATTTTACATTGGGCTGACCTCCATTGTATTTAATATATTTATATATTCTCCCAAGGGAGCTGACCTAATTGAGGAGGTGCCTCAATTGTATATATACAAGGTCACTCCTTGTCATTTCACATTCAAGTTCATTCATTATAATTCGCAGCCTAGAAGAAGTTCGTACTTTTGTAGCAGCAGTCAGATTTCAAGGAAGAACATACTCATTTGTATCTTTTGCATCTAGGAGAGGTGTGACTATTCATTGTATCTATTTTGGCCATTGCTGGGCCTGAGTTGTAAGCAGATTTGTGCTCTTGGTTCTATATTATATAAGAGGATTATTTGCTGGATTTTTCTCCCTCAAGTGGAGGGTTTTCCCAGGGTATCTTGTTGTGTTTGTTATCTCATGTGTTGCAATATTTTAAGTACTTTCAGTTATATGATCTGATCTAAGAAACACTAACACATGTTGGGATGTTCTATCATTGAGCTACTTCGCTTCCATGTGGATGGGATTTTTGGTGGGTTCCTTAGTATGATTCAAGTGTGGCTCTTTTTCTCCAACAATCCAAAACCTCTAAATTTCATTTAAATTTTCTCACTGTATGTGTATTCTTGAAAAAACCTATGATAACAAACCCTCCATTGTATGTGTGGAATTTCTCACGTCTTCTCAAATTGTGATGTTATGCAACTATTTTTTTATATCTTTCTTGAAGAGTGTGTTCTCGGTATGCTTGTGTTAAGCTTGAAGAACTCGAGATTTCCAAGGTCATGACCAATCAAATTCAAAGGATGAAACATAAAACTCTAGGTCAATAAATTGCACTACATCTATAATGCTTATTAGGTTATTTCTTAGTACACATACTTTCATCACGCGGCACCAATTTTGAAGTCAGAAATAAATCTGTTGGAGTGCAAACCTCAATTTCTTGCTTAAGAGGATGCCTTTGCTTCTCATATGGATGAGAACACTTCTTGAAAGCCATGCAACTGACCCAAAATCAAAACAACATGAGAGATAATAATATAAGTATAATCTTAAACAGATGAGCAATTGAATCGGTTTTGCAATAAGGTTATATGCTTCCATATCCTAAATTTGATGAGTATGCTAACACGTTGTGATGGTTAGTTCCTCGATGAAATGTGAGGATCTTCCTTTCTATGAAGTTGAAGAACAGAAACAATTGACGACACTGGGAAAAAAGAGATTTAGGATCCAGTCAATTAGAAATACATTGGGGTAATTAGTCCGATTAGACAAATTTGAAATTGGGCTGAATTTCATTGTAAGGAATCACATTCTGGTTCGATAGGTCTTGTCATGAAAATATCTTTGATTTTGAATAGGACAAAAGGATACTAAAAAAAATAAAACCAAGCCTCAATATATTACCTTCCTATAATACCCCTCTATTTTGTCTTTTGATTGAACCGTGTTATGCTTTGTTATGTTGTACTTTCAGTTGGTATCTTGACTATGGTACCTAACTTCTATTTGATCACTATTTATAAAGCGACGTTAATGTTATCTTTCGACGTGATGGTATTTTAATATGATGTTATCTTATGGCATGTTTTAGATTAACATTATGGATGTTTGAATTAAAGGTGTTTTATGCTTTGAATTATACTAGTATGTTAGATTTGTCAGTTAGTACTACTGTATTGGTGAAGAGGACGGTATCACATCACTCGCTTGCGAGCGCCCTGCGATTCCAAGATTTCCTCTTCACGGTGTGTATTTTATGTTGTTATATTGTATGTTGTTGTTTACTTGATTTTCAGGTTGACAGATACAGAACATCGACTCCACCTGGTTTCATAGGGTTGAGCGTGTCCATTGGCCAACGGTATTCAATTGGGAGATAGTAGCTAAGTTTTTTCCGTGCCAAGTCGTCACCCTAGTCCTGGTGTGTCGTCTGGTGTGAGTCGAGTTAAATTGTTTTAATATTGTTCAATTTGCCTTGTTTCAGTTTAATTCCAAGTTAGAAAATGGTGATTAATTGTTTTATGTATTTAAAGTTAGTGATTAAATTAATTGGGTTATAACGTTATAGACGTTGTTTAATTTTATTAATTAATTTAATTTAATTAATAAAATGATTTGATCCTGGATTAGGATTTATTTTATTAATTAATTAAATTAGATTGTGTTAAATTAAACTATTTGTGTTGAAAGGAATTAAATTGTGCATTTTGGAAATCCATGAATATTTGGTTTAGAAATTGAAAATGAAAGAAAATGCATTAAATTTTAATTTAGCAATTTTAAATTCAAAAATTTGAAAGGAAGACTTTTGCTATTCTGTTTTAAAAAATTTATGAGGGTGGTTGTAGGATTTTTGAGAAAATTTTCATTATCTTTGAATTTCTTCAAAATTTGGGATATGGAATTTTTGGAGAAAAATTAAAAAGAGAAGAGGAAGAATTGTTGAATTTTGTGGGTTTTTGGGAAAAGCTTGAAGAATCTGTGGATCTAAAGAGGGAATCAAGGACACCTTCAAGATCTTCAATCAGCTTTAAAATAAAAGAGGTTCTTACTTTTGTATTTAGTTTTCCTTGAGGTTCAAAGCATATGTGTTGAAAGGAAAGCATTGGAAACCTGTTGATTGTGTGCAAAACAAAACCATACTAATCTATGCTTTCAATTTTGAAGAACACCTCTCTCTTTAAGAAAAGATGGATTCAAATTTTAAATAAATTATTATTTATAAGTTATTCTTTCAATTCCGACTTTAATTTACATATTGTTGAAATCTCATTTTAGATGAGAGAAAATAGAGGTATATATGTATATGTATATATTCATATAAATACATATACATATACTTGTTTTCTTATTTTATATTATTCTCCCCTTGTGGGGTTATGCTGGCCAAAAATTACAAAATTTCGAAATTTCTATAAGCTTGTATTTTTGGTTTTAGTTCTGGTTTTTAATTTTTAAATATATATATATATATATATATATATATATATATAAAAAAAAAATTTAAAGCAAGTATTTTCATGAGAGGCGGCGTTGGGGGCTCACCTCCCCACCGCGCCCCCCATGGGAGGCACGTGGGGAGGGAGCCACGCCCAGTGCAATCCTCCCACCTTCCGTGCGATGTTGTGGATATAGCCGCCACCATTGTTGGTGGGCGGCTGTGCAAAGCACAGCGCCACCAACAATGGCAGTCAGTTGTGCCCACAACCACCACCGACGACCAAAGGAATTCCGCCGCCCTACACACTCGCGGTCGATGCCGACCCAGCCCTAATTTGAGGTGCGCGCAGCTCATGGGAAACCGCACCCAGTTCTCTTTGACTTTTTTTTATAATAAAATAAAATATATAATATTTTAATATTATATTTATGATATTAAATATTATTAAATAATATTTGATATTATATTTTATAATTTTAAAATATTATATATTTTGTTAATGAGTAAATATATAATATTTTAAATATGAAATATTGTCGCATAATATTTTATATTATATTTTATAACATTAAAATATTAATATATATTAATAATAATATATCTTTATATGTTAAGAGGTGTTTTCTTTTTTAGTGGCATGTGTAATTGTAATCGAGAAAAATTTAAAAACTTGGGTTATAGCCAAATTATTGATCTTATTTAAATACAATAGATTTGAAAAGGGCAAACGTTGGATTTGTGATTAATGTGTTAATAACAAAATTAATCGATTTATTTTATAATGATTTAGTTTGCAAGGACAAACGGTTATCTATTTTTAAGCGAAATGTTCTAAGTTGTAGTCCAAAATGATTATTTTATTAAGGGCAATTAGGGAATTAAATATTAGTGCTAATTTCTCCCTTATCGGAAAAGATGAAATTTTAATGTAGTTGTAGCGATGTAATAAATTACTGAATGTTAGCGTCTAAAATGGATTTAGAATATCCAAAGGTAGTTCTTTTATGTTACCTTATGTGATTATTCCCTTCGTGTTCTTGTTATGGGAAATGGGTTAAATGAGTGTCATTTAACTGTAAGTCTTCCAGATGAGGTCTCTTGTTATGTGGGTTGTCGTGTCATTTTGTCAACCTGTTTTGAATCCTTTGGGTAGTGCATAGTAAGTTATCAGTGTCTACCTAGTTTCTGCGAATGGGGACGTTTGTGTCTCCTGAGAAAGGAGTGGATTATGGAATCCTTGTCTCCTTGTAAGGAGTAACCTTGTTTATGATTTGTTGCCTCCAATGTTGGAGTGCGTTTCAGTTTGTGTCGCCTCCTGAGAAAAGAGTGGACGTGTTATCCGATTTGTTCGCACTTTGTTACCCTTGGTGTTTGGATGGTATGTGTGTTGTCAAGTAGAAGAGTGGCTTTTGTAGGGGTTAGAGCCCGGAAGAGGTAAAATTGGGTAACCTTCGGAAGTGGTGTAATTAAGTGATAACTAAATCAATATACTTAGAAGCTTGGGTAGTACTTCACACTAAAAAAATAGTTATACCTCACTCATGGGCCCAAGTGCTCAGTTAGGCTTGGGATGGGTGGGAAGGCCGGTAACAGCAAGGTCATCTATCTTGTCTGTACGAAAGGTATTTGATTCTGCATTAGTAAGTATGAGGGCTGAGGATCGGTTTGAGGCCACCATCCTGACGATCCGCAGTGGGTAACTCATGACGAGCTGTGTGATGACACTCTGTTTAGGACAACAATTGGTTTTTGATTTTGCATTAATAAGTATGAGGGCCAAGGATCAGTTGAGGCCACCATCTTGACGATCCACAATGGGTAACTCATGATGTGATGTTTGATGGCACTTTGTGTGACCATAGTTGGTACTTGTTTTGTGGGTATGGTTTCCTTAACATACCTGATGTGACCATGGTTGGTGTTTGATTCTATGTGTATGGTTCCCTTATCATACTTGATCTATTTTTTATCTGGAAGCAATGTAACCATGTTGAGTTGTACTTGTGGTGTATGTATGTTGTACTTGTGTCATACTCATGAGGTGCATGTGATTGGTTGTTTCAGTTGGTTCAGTTATGTTTTAGCCGATTTCTAGGAGTAGATGTCTTGGTTAGGGTTCCTTGTTACTATCTCCTAGCACGGGGGGTGGGCCTTTGGGTTCCACTTGGTTGGGTGGCGTGCACCTAAATCCGTTGGGTTCTTTCTTCATGTTCTTGTGGATGAGACTTCTAGTTGGAGAGCTCGTGGGTTCTAGTATCAGTTCTTGCTTTATTTCATTTCAGTTGATCTTGTATTATTTTACCCCTCAGTTGTTATCGAGGTGGAAGTTGTATTTATAAACTTATTTATTGGACTTGCCTCATTCGGGGAATGAGTGAAGTAATTGTCATATTTAATTATGAATTAATGAAATGGAAAGTTATCTTTATGCTTGGATGTAATTCATCTTATTGGAATGTATGTGTTTATATAATTGTGTAAATGAATGTCATAGTTTAATTCATGTTTTTTGTTGAGGTTCTATATAATCTTTGTCTCGTAACCTTAGAGGTTGTTGGCAATTAGTTAGTGAACTTGCTTATTAATTGTACTTAAACAAAAAAAAAAATTAGCCTGTTTAAGTAGTTGTTTGCAACTTCCTCTAGGGTTGCATGGCGGGGCGTTACACATGGTATCAAATCCTAAGTTTAAATACTAGGTACTCTGGGATTATGATGGAGCCATTAGCTCTTAGTTGTGTAGGATTTTAAGTTGTGTACCTTGCCTAATACCTTAAAGTGTCTGTGCAGGATTATGTTGCCCAGACGCGAAAGAGGTAGAGGGTGTGGCCATGGCCGTATAGGTGGTCGAGGTGGGAGAAGGCATGACTCTCCTCCTTATGTTTCAGTTGTTCCTAATCAGGAAGAACCTCAAGCATCTCAAAATGCACCTGGGGTTGGTAATCACCAGCAGGATCCAGCAGGGATTGAGGCAGGGCATAGAGCGCTAGAAGAGGCTTTGGCACTCCTTGGACCTAGGCAGACAGAGGTTCAGGTTAACCCTATGGTGATGGAAGCTCCACGCCAGTCTGAGTCACACATGAGGGACTTGCTCAGGGGGCATCCCTCTTTATACGATGGATCAGGTACGGGGTTAGAAGCCGAGACATGACTGATAGATTTGGATAGGTGTTTTGCTATGCATCCGTATGGCAGTAACACTAGAGCTCGTTATGCCATTATGCAGTTGAGAGGATTTGCATCCACATGGTGGAGACTAGAGGAGCAGAAGCTCCATATTGACATTCACACTGCATCATGGGAGATCTTCTTAGAGAGATTCATAGCTCAGTTTTTATCTAAGCATTGGCATCAGTGTTGAGGCGACGAGTTCCATGTCTTGCATCAGATGACATTATCTGTTGAGCAATATGAGTGACGCTTTTATGAGCTCAAACAGTATGCAGGGATTGGTGATGATGAGAGCATGTTAGTGCACCATTTTGTCAGGGGCCTAGATGCTTGTCTCAACAATGGTGTGAGGGTTTTCGAACCCAAGACCATGGATATGGTAGTAGAGAAAGCATGCCTTATTGAGGAGAATATGAGCATGGCACTTTGAGGTCACATAGGAGTGCAGTTTGGTAGTGGTTCAGCAGTTGGATCTAGTGCTCGAGGAGGGCAGCCTCAGGGAGGTACACCTTCTCGATCTCAGCAGGGACCATCTCAGAGTGGTCAGCAGCAGGAGAGTGTGCTTGGGAAGCGTAAGGACTCTCAACCGTGTCAGGATGATGGTGGTTCTTCGCCTAGGAGGAACAGGAACTGGTGGCACAACAAGCGCAATCGGCAGGAGCAGCCAACCCAGAGTTCACAGTCTGTGGCTGATTGGGGTAGTGTGCAACAGTCTACTGCACCTGTAGGAGATAGAGGGTTTGGTTGTAACACGGGGTGTTACTCTTGTGGCCAACAGGGCCACCTTGCTAGGGATTGTCTGCGATGAAACACTTCTGGAGTTAGTCGTTTCGTGCAGGATACTCACCCTCAGGGGTTGAGGTTTTGATTTATGTGCAGTTTGTTTGAGGGAGTTATATCCCTATTGTTCGCAAGCTTCCAGGAGTAAGTCTAACCCTAGAGGGGGAGGATGCAATACCCCTCCGTTTTGTCTTTTGATCAAACAGTGTTATGCTTTATTATGTTGTACTTTCTGTTGGTATCTTGACTATGGTACCTGACTTCTATTTGATCGCTATTTATAAAGCAACGTTAATGTTATCTTCCAACGTGATGGTATTTTAATATGATGTTATCTTATGGCATGTTTTAGATTAACATTATGGATGTTTGAATTAAAGGTGTTTTATGCTTTGAATTATACTAGTATGTTAGATTTTTAAGTTAGTACTACTGTATTGGTGAAGAGGACGGTATCGCATCACTCGCTTGCGAGTGCCCTGCGATTCCAAGATTTCCTCTTCACGGTGTGTATTTTATGTTGTTATATTGTATGTTGTTGTTTACTTGATTTTTAGGTTGACAGGTACAGGACATCGACTCCACCTGGTTTCATAGGGTTGAGCGTGTCTTTTGGCCAACGATATTCCATTGGGAGATAGTAGCTAAGTTTTTTCCGTGCCAAGTCGTCACCCTAGTCCTGGTGTGTCGTTTGGTGTGAGTCGAGTTAAATTGTTTTAATATTGTTCAATTTGTCTTGTTTCAGTTTAATTCCAAGTTAGAAAAAGGTAATTAATTGCTTTATTTATTTATAGTTAGTGATTAAATTAATTGGGTTATAACGTTATAAACATTGTTTAATTTTATTAATTAATTTAATTTAATTAATAAAATGATCTGATCCTGGATTAGGATTTATTTTATTAATTAATTAAATTAGATTGTGTTAAATTAAATTATTTGTGTTGAAAGGAATTAAATTATGCATTTTGGAAATCCATGAATATTTGGTTTAGAAATTGAAAATGAAAGAAAATGTATTAAATTTCAATTTAACAATTTGAAATTCAAAAATTTGAAAGGAAGACTTTTGCTATTCTGTTTTAAAAAATTTATGAGGGTGGTTGTAGGATTTTTGAGAAAAATTTCATTATCTTTGAATTTCTTTACAATTTGGGATATGGAGTTTTTGGAGAAAAATTAAAAAGAGAAGAGGAAGAATTGTTGAATTTTGTGGGTTTTTGGGAAAAGCTTGAAGAATCTGTGGATCTAAAGAGGGAATCAAGGACACCATCAAGATCTTCAATCAGCTTAAAAAAAAAAAGAGGTTCTTACTTTTGTATTTAGTTTTCCTTGAGGTTCAAAGCATATGTGTTGAAAGGAAAGCATTGGAAACCCGTTGATTGTGTGCAAAACAAAACCATGCTAATCTCTGCTTTCAATTTTGAAGAACACCTCTCTTTAAGAAAAGATGGATTCAAATTTTAAATAAATTATTGTTTATAAGTTATTCTTTCAATTCTAACTTTAATTTACGTATTGTTAAAATCTCATTTTAGATGAAAGAAAATAGAAGTATATATGTATATGTATATATTCATATAAATACATATACATATACTTGTTTTCTTATTTTATATTATTCTCCCCTTGTGGGGTTATGCTGGCCAAAAATTACAAAATTTCGGAATTTCTATAAACCTGTATTTTTGGTTTTAGTTCTGGTTTTTTTTTTTTTTAAATATATATATATATATATATATATATATATATATAAAAAAAAAATTTAAAGCAAGTATTTTCATGAGAGGCGGCGTTGGGGGCTCACCTCCCCACCGCGCCCCCCATGGGAGGCACGTGGGGAGGGAGCCACGCCCAGTGCAATCCTCCCACCTTCCGTGCGATGTTGTGGATATAGCCGCCACCATTGTTGGTGGGCGGCTGTGCAAAGCACAGCGCCACCAACAATGGCAGTCAGTTGTGCCCACAACCACCACCGACGACCAAAGGAATTCCGCCGCCCTACACACTCGCGGTCGATGCCGACCCAGCCCTAATTTGAGGTGCGCGCAGCTCATGGGAAACCGCACCCAGTTCTCTTTGACTTTTTTTTATAATAAAATAAAATATATAATATTTTAATATTATATTTATGATATTAAATATTATTAAATAATATTTGATATTATATTTTATAATTTTAAAATATTATATATTTTGTTAATGAGTAAATATATAATATTTTAAATATGAAATATTGTCGCATAATATTTTATATTATATTTTATAACATTAAAATATTAATATATATTAATAATAATATATCTTTATATGTTAAGAGGTGTTTTCTTTTTTAGTGGCATGTGTAATTGTAATCGAGAAAAATTTAAAAACTTGGGTTATAGCCAAATTATTGATCTTATTTAAATACAATAGATTTGAAAAGGGCAAACGTTGGATTTGTGATTAATGTGTTAATAACAAAATTAATCGATTTATTTTATAATGATTTAGTTTGCAAGGACAAACGGTTATCTATTTTTAAGCGAAATGTTCTAAGTTGTAGTCCAAAATGATTATTTTATTAAGGGCAATTAGGGAATTAAATATTAGTGCTAATTTCTCCCTTATCGGAAAAGATGAAATTTTAATGTAGTTGTAGCGATGTAATAAATTACTGAATGTTAGCGTCTAAAATGGATTTAGAATATCCAAAGGTAGTTCTTTTATGTTACCTTATGTGATTATTCCCTTCGTGTTCTTGTTATGGGAAATGGGTTAAATGAGTGTCATTTAACTGTAAGTCTTCCAGATGAGGTCTCTTGTTATGTGGGTTGTCGTGTCATTTTGTCAACCTGTTTTGAATCCTTTGGGTAGTGCATAGTAAGTTATCAGTGTCTACCTAGTTTCTGCGAATGGGGACGTTTGTGTCTCCTGAGAAAGGAGTGGATTATGGAATCCTTGTCTCCTTGTAAGGAGTAACCTTGTTTATGATTTGTTGCCTCCAATGTTGGAGTGCGTTTCAGTTTGTGTCGCCTCCTGAGAAAAGAGTGGACGTGTTATCCGATTTGTTCGCACTTTGTTACCCTTGGTGTTTGGATGGTATGTGTGTTGTCAAGTAGAAGAGTGGCTTTTGTAGGGGTTAGAGCCCGGAAGAGGTAAAATTGGGTAACCTTCGGAAGTGGTGTAATTAAGTGATAACTAAATCAATATACTTAGAAGCTTGGGTAGTACTTCACACTAAAAAAATAGTTATACCTCACTCATGGGCCCAAGTGCTCAGTTAGGCTTGGGATGGGTGGGAAGGCCGGTAACAGCAAGGTCATCTATCTTGTCTGTACGAAAGGTATTTGATTCTGCATTAGTAAGTATGAGGGTCGGGGATCAGTTTGAGGCCACCATCCTGACGATTTGCAGTGGGTAACTCATGACGAGCTGTGTGATGACATTTTGTCTAGGACAACAGTTGGTTTTTGATTTTGCATTAGTAAGTATGAGGGCCAAGGATTGGTTGAGGCTCATGACGAGCTGTGTGATGACATTTTGTCTAGGACAACAGTTGGTTTTTGATTTTGCATTAGTAAGTATGAGGGCCAAGGATTGGTTGAGGCCACCATCTTGACGATCCGCAGTGGGTAACTCATGATGTGATGTTTGATGGCACTTTGTGTGACCATAGGTGGTACTTGTTTTGTGGGTATGGTTTCCTTAACATACTTTATGTGACCATGGTTGGTGTTTGATTCTATGTGTATGGTTCCCTTATTATACTTGATCTACTTTTATTTTGGAAGCAATGTAACCATGTTGAGTTGTACTTGTGGTGTACATGTGTTGTACTTGTGTCATACTTGTGAGGTGCATGTGATTGGTTGTTTCAGTTGGTTCAATTATGTTTTAGCCGATGTTTAGGAGTAGATGTCTTGGTTAGGGTTCCTTGTTACTATCTCCTAGCATGGGGGGTGGGCCTTTGGGTTCCACTTGGTTGGGTGGCGTGCACCTAAATCCATTGGGTTCTTTCTTCATGTTCTTGTGGACGAGACTTCCAGTTGGAGAGTTCATGGATTCCAATATCAATTCTTGTTTTTTTTCATTTCAATTGATCTTGTATTATTTTACCCCTCAGTTGTTATCGAGGTGGAAGTTGTATTTATAAACTTATTTATTGGACTTGCCTCATTCGGAGAATGAGTGATGTAATTGTAATATTTAATTATGAATTAATGAAATGGAAAGTTATCTTTATGCTTGGATGTAATTCATCTTATTGGAATGTATGTGTTTATATAATTGTGTAAATGAATGTCATAGTTTAATTCATGTTTTTTGTTGAGGTTCTATATAACCTCTGTCTCGTAACCTTAGAGGTTGTTGGCAATTAGTTAGTGAACTTGCTTATTAATTGTACTTAAACAAAAAAAAAAGTACCCTGTTTAAGTAGTTGTTTGCAACTTCCTCTAGGGTTGCGTGGCGGAGCGTTACACTTCCAGTGAAATAGGTTGAAATAACAAAACAAAATGCAACATATATATGCTTGCCCAGTGCCAATCCTAGCCCATTGAGAATTGAGATTGTTTATATTATTGAATCTATAACTTAAGTTTGAATATTGCAAAGCATCTAAGGAGCTCTGATATAAATGCCACCAACCTGCTCACAACAATGTTATTTTAAAATAGTGTTCTAGGATAACTTTGCATCTTTTGTAAGGTGTAAGTTCGCTATCTTGTTGGGTTATATAAACCAATTTTATTCACCTTAGAGAACTAATCGTATCTGAAAGCCAGTGGCTTTTAGAACAATATAAATATGAATTATAACTAATTTTTAACCAATCAGGGCACAATTCCCATGCCATGCATATTATTAGAGAAGCACGATAGAAAACTTGTCAATTAAAATAAGTACAAATATTGTACAAATACTGACTGATTAGAATGCTCTCCAAGAAAACAAAAATTAAAGAACAATATTACCCTCAAAGGGTCAGAAAGTATCCACAAGAAAGAATCCATCTCTGCTAAATTAAGCAGCAATTCGATGGAAGCATTACTCATGTAGCTCACTATTGGAAGGAAAATGTAATGTTAAATATAAAAATACAAAGAAAATGTCGAATAACGACTAACCATTCAGATTGCCCGCAAAGGCAATACAGAAAACCAGCTTCTTCAATCAGGATACCTTGAACCAAGGTTGATATCTTGCATCATTTACAGGTATTTGACTAAAGATATACAATGCCAGAACATTCCTATTGTTGCAACAAAGTAAAATCCTGTAATTAGACACACAATCAACCAATTAATACTTTGATAGTTATATACTGTTTTTCAATCAAAAGGACAACAAGAATTGTTAAGTCACTGAATATGTAGCGCAACAACAACCTCTGTTTCAGGTGGTAACTCTTCAGCCTCCAACTCTGCATCTGTGAATGTCAATGCCCTTTGAAGCTTCCGCCGACAAAATATTTCGACTTCAACTAAGAAAGTTGCATTCACTGGCCTATGATCTGACAGCTTTTGTTCAACTCTCTTATATGAAAGTTGCTTTATTCCCTTTCCAAACGAAAGGATACGATCACACCTGTAAAGCAAACTATTGATAATAAGTTCATATATTTCAGGAAAGAAATATACAAGATCTAATGCCAGCTTAAGCATTGACAGCGCATAAAAGCATACCATGCAGGGGTTCGTCTTTTCTCTCCTGCTTTTGAATTTTCACCAAAGTACTTATTTGAATTAAATTCATATTTGTAAGTTGGGGCAAAGTTTATTAATCCTTCGAACCATCCATCAAAGACAAGCCCATTCCGCATCTGTTTTCTTAGCTGCCATCCAAAAGATCCCAATACAAAATTTAGCTGATCAACTAGCATTTATGTAAGGTAAATATCTTTAAGTGCAGAAGAGGGATCAAATCTATAGCACTAGTTATCATACCTGATCGCGGTTACCAAGCTCTTCCCATTCTTGCTTGGCAATAAGCTCTCGTGTCTTATCATCTGACAAATTGAGGCGATAGTTCAAGTCTCCAAACCAGATTACTCGGCTGTGAAAACAGTAAAGAATCAGTCTAGTAAGATGTCAATTGACTAGGAAATGAAGCAATGCATGAGCTCAGTTTTGTCATATGATGCATGAATTGTAATAGTGATACTGGAATCCAAACTTCAATTGAGAGGGCTCCCTGAATCTGCATCTTGAAATATTGCTAGCAATAATCCATAACCATCATTTGAAATGACAGCATATTTAAAAAGAATTTCATCCTAGTTCCTTTCTTAAAGAACTTAATGAATGAACAATGATTCTTTTTGGTGAATAAAATTTCATTATTTCTGGTGATGACAACATGAAATGACTATATATCTATTGACTCAAATTTAAAAGACCAATTCCTAACAGAATTATGAATTGTCCATGCTTACGTAGATTTTACCATAGAGCTATGGCAAAAGAGATGTCACGGTTTGAGTAACAAGCTCTTACATTCTGGAAAATGTGTAAGGATTGCATAATGGAATAACATCACTGCATTTTGCAGAATAAATTGAAACTGAGGAGGTTTTAACTTTTAAACTTACAATTGCAAACAACTTCTTATGTCTATACGGAAGATGATATTAAAATAATCAGCATCTATGGATTATTAAAAAAATTTAAGCAGTATTTAACAGGAAATAAAATATCTGCAAGAAAAATGTGTAAAGATTGCATAATAGAATACCATCAATGCATTTTGCAGAATATTGAAATCACACAGGTTTTATATTTTAACTTTATTTACAATTGCAAGCAGCTTCTTATGTATATGGAAGAAGATGCCAAATTAATCAATATTAATGTACTGGAAAAATTTAAAGAAGTATTTAACTGGAAACAAAATATCTGCAATTATGGACACGAAAACTTTAACTAGTGATGGATTGGGAAAATTCAAAATAAATTTTCCTGTACACTCTCTAAAACGTTTCAAAAGAGCAGGTCTTTCTTCAACACTTTATCCTGTAAAGAATACAAATGGGGTGGAGTACCTTTTTTAACTTGTCACGCATTAGGAGAAGAACCATCTTTCCACACAACACGCATTGATGAAAGGAATACACATGGAGTGTGACACTAGTTTTGAATTGTTACAGATTAGGAAAAGAACCATTTTTCCACATACTTCACATTGATGAAAAACTTTGCTTAATGTAACTAATTAAGAAAAGAAAAGTAACATCCATTTCATTCCTGTTAAACTTTATTATTAATAAATATGTCAAAAGAAAGAAAGCTTTAGTTCTTCCCATGTACCAAAGCATTAAAAGTATGATATCATGAGTTCTATAATGTAAACACCAATTCTGTAGCACTTACTCATGGTCGAGAATGGTCTGAGGAAGTTTAACTCCAGAAACAGGAGGGAAATGTGTCCGACGCAATATTTCTAGTACATCAGAATTTCTTCTTAACTCATCCCCTGTCCTCTCACCAGATGTTAAGTGTGAACACACAAAGCAAAAGCTTGTCTGATAAATGGACAAGCTAACTGAAATAGATCCCTGCATCATGAAGCCATGCAAGTGTTGATCAATAAATTGTCATATATAACAATGAAGTAAAAAAATATCATATGGACTTTTTGATAATGTTGAGCATACAGTTCACTAGATACTTATGATTAAAGGGATTGTCAAAAAATATGGCATAAAATCAATTCAGCAACTATTGAGAAAGCTGCTTCTAGGAGATATTTATAGTTTGTGGAGGCTCCCAACAATGTGACAATATGAAACTAAAAGAACAAAGTTCTCTGAATAATAAATACATCTATTATTATAATTCAAGGATGGCAACACATAATTCTCGAAATCTTTTCCACTTTTGCCAAATATCAAAACTTGACTTTACTCTATTGTTGAGAACAAGCTGCAAATTACAGATTATGTTAAATTACAGAAGAACAAATAAACAATATAATTTAACCATTCTGTGGCCAAAATGGCATGCACTCCATTTTCTTTTTAAAGCCTACAGATGAAATATGAAATTGTACAATCTTCAAAGGTTTTGAGTTTTATCAAATGAATTAGCTTTGATCCAGGGGCTTCAAAACAGGAACACTAGAGACGGTGCATAGTTTGTCAAAACAGCATGCATTTAACCATTTTCATTTCAAAGTCTACAGAAAAAATGTGAAATTATTTAATCTTCAAAGGCTTTCAGTTTATCAAATGAATTAGCTTGATCCAGGGGCTTCAAAACAGGAACACTAAAGATGGTGCATAGTTAGATGGAAAATCAGAATCCTCGCATTCAAAGAACAAGAATGAATCTGAGGATTTGAGGACTTGGGGGAGACATCCCACCTTTTCTGGCTTGTTTGGGGACTTCTTCACATCTCCCTACCATCCCTAAAAATTTAGGGCATCCACCAAATCAAATGCACAAAAATCAGTCAGAAAAAACATTCTAAAACAAAAACAAAAGGTAGGGCCAACAAAGCTTCCCAACCTAAAAAAATCTTTTGAAGTCCATGTCCATTACTATTTTGCATTCAACAAAAGAGAAGAAAGGAGAGAAAGTGTTAAAGAGAAGAGGAAGAAGAAAAGAGACAAAGAAGAAGAGGAAGAGGAGCAATTTCCAAGATATCAGTCAGATGATAACTTTGATTCCTAAGCTTCTTGTTCAATGCACCTATGGACTATGCATGATGCAACATTTCTTTACTTTTTCCATCTCTCAATATAAATCACGCTTCATACTAAGTTACTAGTTTGGGTTTAGGTTCGAGTTTGGATAAATCAGTACGGCAAAAGCAATTTGAGGTTGTGCTTATTTTGGATTTGTTTGTGCAAAAAACTATAATAAAAATTAGAATACCACTTAACATGGATAGAATAAACTAAACCAACATAAAAATTAAAAATACTACTTAATGTCAATTTGTCAAATTAGAACAATAAAATTGGCAATCAGTATCATATAGGTCTTCATACAGATCACCATCATCATCATCACTGACATTAGATGATGTAGGTAGGTTAGATAAATCATGAGTGCCACTAGTACTAGCATTAAAAGTATGTTGGCTATTTGACTCTTCAAAAAATGTAAATTGTTGGTCAGCAATACCATCCAAGTCAACTTGCCCTAGTTCTACATTCCACCACTTTGTTGCCCTTTGTAATCATTTTTTCTGTGCAATAAAGAAGGCGCAAGTTGGAATGTAGGTTCACTAACTCCTCGCCATTTTGACGCTAATTTGTTGTGCTTTACTAAGTGTATGGAGTGTGTACTACAATTCCACTCAAATGAAGGTGAATTGATAACCTATCACAGCAAATTTAAAGAGTTTAAGAGTTATAAATTATGAATCAAACTTCAAACTTAAGAAAATTATTTCAGAAATAAGAACTTGAAATTCAAATTTAGAGAGTTTCAAATAAATAAATAAAAACTTGTAATAAAACTTAGATTGCAAGATCTTTTAGGTATTGGAATGTTTGGCCATGGAGATACCATCAGTTTTGAGCATCATTATATTAGCTATCACAAAGAGTGGAAATACTTTGACAATTGGAGTGTACAAAAACAACATACTTGTTCAAAACTACATCCTCTACATTAGGATTAGAGAAGAGTCTACCAAACAGTAGCTTGTAACCTTGATTGACTTCCATATCTTTGTATGGTGCAATCCTCCTAAACAAAGAAAGGACCTCGCTATTGCAATACTTTGGAGTCAATGCAAAAGAAAGAATATGCAATGGATGGTCATTTTGTTCCACCACTCAACAAGGCTTGTTTGCACCTATTTGAAGAAAGACTCTTCAAGATCGGGCTCTTTCTTGTTTATGATGGTATTTATCTTTTCAATCACCGAGTTGATGCTATCACATATCTCTCTCAAACATGGTTTATAGTAAAACAAATCATACTTATGATGGGCTTCTGAAATCTAAAAAGATATTCCACACAATCCCATCAAGTGTCATCTAGGATCATCTACTTAACTTTCATTGCCCTCTCAATGTTAGATTGCCTCCTTATGGACCAAAGTTGGCTAAAAACCATGTTCAAAAGTGCCTCTCACAAATCATTTCAAGATGATTGTGTTGGACATGAATTGAGCCTCAACAACCTATTTCAAAATGAAAATTTAAAAATTTAAACAAAGAAAACATTAAATTTAAAAAATAAATTACTTAAATAAAATATAAAATTGTATTGTTTCACTATAAATTTTATCAAGGGTTGATTTTTGGTATCTTTCCATCTATTAGAAACTATGGACAACTCAATCTCGATTCACAAACCCCTAATAGGTTTCAACGAATTTTTATATATTTCACCTTTTGTTAATAAGTTGATGTACACCTCAAAACTTGGGCCCTTGCATCCTTTTGGAGCCTCATTAATCTTCCTCACCATTTCTTCTCAATATGGTGATTGAACAACATTGAAAGACAAACCATCTATATAAACACATCTTGTAATGCATTGATTGAAAATTTCACAAGATTCATTTTGAAATAACTTTTTCAATGGCCCCTTCATCCTCTTATGTGTAGCAAGCTCTTCATGTGTGGCTAAAAACTAGTAACAGCTTCAGAGATGCTAAGATATGGGGAAATAGGGGCCTCCTTGATTGAGATCTTCTCTTTTCCAAAGGATGACTTGTTCTGAGAGCAATTTCTTTGTCTACTTACTCCTACTCTCTAATATATTCAAAAACTTGTATTATTGGCATGGGTGCATTTTTCTCACCTCAACAAGATTTGATGCCATGCCAAGAATACCACATAAATGAACTCTTACTCAACTATGCAAACTTGTATATTTGACATCAAACCAAATGTAAATACCCACCACCTAGAACCTACTGTATCATGTCAACATACTTCTACAAGGATGAATTTGGGTCTCTTTTGAAGAGAGGTTGGCCATGTAACTAGAATTGGTTGCCATTGTAATCCCTATAACAATTTTGGTAAACACCACTATATATATATATAACACATTGGAATACAAATATATATATAATCCCCAAGGATTTGCCATCCTCGTACTAAGGATGTTCTAGGGATGCCTTGGAAATATCCTTGAGTCGTCTCTATTTTTTTTAAATGCCCTAGTTGTCCTAGAAACGTTCCTAGGATAGGGGGACATTGCAAGGATAGTCAACTATCTTAGCGGCAAATCAACCAATTTTTTAAATGTTCAAAATAAATAAATAAATTAGTTTTATCTCCTTTTTTGTGGGCCTCCACACCACACTTTGACCTAAATAGACAAAAAAAAAAGCCTCCCTCTCTCATTCTAACTCATTTTTACATGCTAAAAAAATCCAACTAGGTTGGAGGGAAATCATCATTTTGAGAAAGGTTTGAAAGTGTAATTGGAGAAATCTGCTTTAGTGAGTATTGAGGAGTGAGATAACAAGAGAAATGGAAGAGGTAAGTGACCATTTGTCTTTTCTTTTAAATTTTCTTTTCAAAGTTTTAAGGAGTAAATGTATGACTTTTTTCCCTTTTTTTTTTGACGAATAGGCATATATCTATGTTAAATATAAAGATAGAAATTTTGAAATACATATTCACAAAAAAAAGGTGGGTGGTAAAAAGGCACACCCCAAGAGTCACATGAACAAAGCCTAGAAGTCCAAAGTCATATGGCTTGAGCCCAAAAAACCATAAATATTACAAACACAAAATAAAAAAGGCTATCAGGCGGCCATAGCAGTGCCAGCAGAGGGCAGAGGGTCCCTGTCATCCGGTTTCTTTCCCTATACATTAGTGGGGTCTGGAGTGACGTCAGGGGTAGCCCAACCGTCATCATCCTTCTCTTTCTCTTTATCTTTATCCTCATGACTGGGTGAGATTGCTAAGTCCAAACTCGGAATCCATTTCGTAGTATCCTGCCAACCAGAACCACCACCAAGAGTATTTCTAGTGGGCCACCCAGAGGTGCCATTGCCGGCCCCCGCAATTATTTTCAATTTGCACTTATATTATTGTTTCACTAAACAACATTAGTAGCAACTGAGAGTGTATTGAACATGAAATGGAAAAAAGAAATGTTAAGAGTTTCAACCTCAATTGGAGGTTCATCAAGATATGGGAGTGTTGTGGGTGAAGGTGAACAACCACAAAATCCATTTGAGTTCCCTTCCACTATTTTAAAACCTTATGCAAATGGCCCTTTTAATTCCAAAAAACCTCTTTTGAAATTGGTGATAGCCCTAGACAAAGACAAAAAGAAATAATTGGGGTATAGTAGAGTGTGGTTGTGTGACATTTGTAAAATTGATTTTAGAGGGAATTACAACAGGGTATATTCTCATATCTTGGGCGTTATAGGACATGGGGTTAACATGTGTTGAGATATAAAGGAGGATGAGAAGGTAGAGGTTCATAGATTGCATATGTAGGTGCATGCAAATTTTAAGAGTGTGCCAATGCCAACACAATCTGCAAAATTTCTCCATGGTTGCTAGTGGCATGATGATGTTTCCACAAGAGGAAAGAGAAAGACTAGTGCTAATGAGAAGGCAGGAATAGTTGTAGGTATGTTTGGAATGCAAGCATAGAATGTGGCAAAGTCTTCCATTGACAAAACAATTTATACCCATGCCATCTAATTTCATGTAACATGTTCTCCTTGCTTCAAACAAATGTTCAAAGATGTAACTTCTATTGGTCCCTCATTCACCCTCCCAAAGAACATAAACTACACACTACCCTCCTCAACAAAGAATATTCTAAGGTAAGTTTTGTGATGTAGGATATGAGGCGGACTTGGATTAGGACAAGCTGATCTATTGTCATGGATGGGTGGACCGATATTAGACATTGGTCACTCATCAACATCATACTCGCATGTTCAGCGAAATCTTATTTTCTCAGAGCTATTGATTGTTCAAGGAAGCACAAGGATGTAGACTTTCAATTTCATATTTTGAGATAGACAATAGAGGAGGTTGGGGCCTCAAATATTGGACAGGTGGTCACTGATTTGGCATGTGTGTGCAGATTAGCTAGCTTGATGGTGGAGGGTGCTCACAAACACATGTTTTGGATCCTATGTTTTGTTCATGCATTGAACAACGCATTGAAAGACATAGGGAATATAGACTGGGTGCAACAACTAGTGCTAAAAGTTAGAGACATTCAAATGTTCATTTGCAACCACCACACCTCGTTATTTTATTTTTTTAAAGAAGATGCTTGACGTATGGGAGGCTCTACAGTTGATAGTAGTTAATTAAGTGTGGACTAAATGGCCTACTGTTGCTAAAGGGAAAAACTATTAAACAAAAGATCCTTGATGACAATTGGTGGTCCGTTATAAGGTAAGAAATTGCTGATTTTATTATTAAATTTATGATTTTATTGTTTCTGATTTTCTAATTTCTGTTTTTGTTTGTGAAATTTTGTTTGTAGATATATTTTCTCCTCCACCTCACTTGTTGTGATGTCATTAGATGTGCCGATATGGACTCTCTTAGACTTGGTGAGATTTATGAGACATTTGATAGCATGCTGGGAAGATGAAGCAAGCGATTTGCAACAAGGATTCAAATTTGGGATTATATGAGCAGCATATTAAGCCCATTGTGATGTGGCGGTGGAGCACTATGGACACCTTGCTTCATATAGTATCATTTTCTAAAAATCCCATATGGTATTCACCAAAGACTAGGAGGTTGCCTCCTTACGATGATGAAGAGGTGAAAGAAGGGTTAATGAAGGCCCTTCGAAAGATGTATTCAAGTGAGAAGTCAACTATAATTCACACACAATGGCTTGCCTTTACTAATCTTTGCAGTCCAACATTCAACAAACCAAAAGGTGAAGATAGATAGAGCTACATTAGCTTAAATTGATCCTTTTAGGTGGACATGGCATGCCAAGGATACACAAGAGTGGAAGATGCCCACTATTCGCTTCCTTTCATAGGTTTCCAATTCCTTTGCTACAGACAAGAATTAGTCCACATACAGCTTAATCCACTTGTCAAGAGGAATGGACTTACCTCTAAATGAGCAAAGAAGTTGGTGGCCATGCATAGTGCTTTGCGAATTTAGGATCATCAAACTTCAAAGTATCAATAAACTCTAACTTTATGGTGGGATGTTGATCCCAAAGACACCACCTAGATTGATGAGGAGATATATGAGGGATTGGTTGGAGTTCCATTGGATGAAGTAGTCCCTCATAGTGGCAATGACTCAGATTCAAACTTTGATTTTGATGCAATGTTGGCACATGGCAATTAGGGGTGGCATCATACTTTCTATATTCTTGTCATTTGACAATTTGTAATTCAAATTTGCAATATTTGGGCATTTTTGCTTTTTGTTGTTAATGGATGATAGCTTCAGTCAGATATGAATGACAGTGATGCAAGTATCATTGTCATTCATAAGTGATCGAAATTATCATACATTCTATGATATTTTTAAAAGAAACATTTAAAATCGAATTATGAGCATTCATATAAATTCAATCATTCCCGTGATTTTATATTCTACATTTATTTGAAATCGGAATCCTCTTAAGACATCCGCCATCATGTAGAATGGTGTGTATGTGTTAAATGCATACTTAACAAATGGCAATCGACTGTAGAGAAAGCCCGCACGCAAAGGGACGCATCCCTTGGAGGCGGGCCTCTCCACTTACAAATAGGAGTTCCTTCATTGATATGCAAACATAGAAATTAGATAATGTTCTGCAATCAGCACATTCACATTTAAATAAGAAAATTTGGAAATCGCAGTTAGAGGAAAAATTCTGGAACTTTCATTTTAACTTATAATTGTCGTACACAGAAATTCGAACTTAGTTTTGCTCTTAGGTATTAGGATCCTATTTAAGGAAAGATTTGATTACATTTACATGGTATCAGAGCCACGTTGTGCGAATCCAAATCAAATCTAAAATCAGATTGCTCAAAAGAAATTCGTATTTTCTAAATCGAACTCACATCAAATTCTTCATAATCTCTATTGTGATCAGATTTGAAAATCATCTCACAAGAGCAGATAAACTAGTATCACTTATGAGAGAAACTATTAGAGAACCAGAGGCTGAGCCTAAGAAAATTGAGAACCTTGTGTTCTACACAGCCCTTTCTAATCAAGTATCTAACAACACTCAAAATTGGGTAATTGATAGTGGTTCATCCCGACACATCACAGGGTTCAGATAACATCTAGACTCCATGACTGAAAAGTTTGATGAAGAAGTACCATCGGGGATGATTCTGCATACCTTGTAAAAGGGGTTGGAACATGCTCCATCAAGTTGAATTCTGGGATTTCTCTACAACTCACTAGAGTCCTATTTGTACTTGGAATTAAGAGAAATCTTATATCCATCTCTGCCCTTGAAGACAATGGCTACAGAGTTACATTTATGGATGGTAAAGTTCTAGTGTGGCCTAAAAACTCAACTATCAAGAAAGCACATACCATAGGCATAAGACAAGGGTACCTTTACAAATTTTGCACTGAGGTTAAACAAGCCCTTACCCTTGACACTATTGATTCAAATGAAATCTGGCATAGAAGACTAGGTCACCTTCATTTCCGTGCCCTACCTTCTATGGTAAAACTTGTTACAGGCTTACCCAAGCTAAAACTATCTCATGAGGGAACTTGTAAAGGTTGTGCCCTAGGAAAGAATACTAAAGGCTCCTTCCAAAATAGCCTAAGTAAAACCCTTAATGTATTAGAACTAGTTCACTTTGATCTTTGTGGACCCATGTCTATACCTTCTAAAGCAAGATTTCTATACTATGTCATATTTGTAGATGACTTCTCTAGGAAAACCTAGATCTATTTCCTTAAATGCAAAGAGTCAATAGAAATCCTCAAAAGGTTCGAAGAGTTTAAAGCCCTCACTGAAAACTTCTCCAGAAAGAAAATAAAAACCTTAAAGACAGACAATGGGAGAGAATATACCTCTGAGATTTTTAAAGAATTCTGCATGAGTGCTGGAATTAAGAGGGAGTTCACAGTTGCCTACAACCCTCAACAAAATGGGGTTGCTGAAAGGAAAAATAGAACCATTGTAGAAGCTGCCAAGGCAATGTTACTGGACCAAAACATTGAAACTTCTTTTTGGGCAGAAGCCTCTAGGACTACTGTCTATATCCAAAATAGATGCCCTCATTCTCATCTTGATAACAAAACCCCTGAAGAAGCCTTTACCGGCTTAAAACCTGACATTAGTCACTTTAGGATCTTTGAGTGCCCTGTCTATATCCATGTGCCCAAAGAGGAGATCCAAACTAGAACCTTCTGGAAAGAAGGGAGTATTTGTGGGTTATAGTGAAACCTCCAAAGCTTATAGAATATTCATACCCGGGCAGAAACAAATTGAGTTGAGCAGAGATGTCATCTTTGAAGAAGACATTGCATTCAAAAGGGCAAAGAGTTCTAGTGAGACAGAAACTTATTCCCTTAGAGTACCTGAAATGGAACCTGCTCCTGAGATTCAGAGGGAGCATCCTGAGGATATACCTCATGAACCTCCTGTCAATTCAAATGAGGATACAAATGACATCAACAGAAAGAGACCACTTTGGGCCAGGAAGATGATCAAAGAAGCAGAGGATCATGCAGCACCTAAAGGAACGTTCAAGGAGAGTAAAAGACCCAAACGGTTCTCTAGCTATGTTGCTTTAATGAACAACATCATAAACTCTGAACCCACCAGTGTTACAGAAGCCTTCAGACATCAAGCTTGGAAGGATGCAATGACGGAGGAATATCAATCCATCCTAAAGAATGATGTATGGGACATAGTGCCTAGACCAAAAGAGAAATCTGTTGTCTCTTCTAAATGGCTCTTCAAAATCAAGCATGATGCTGATGGCAGTATAGAAAAACATAAAGCACGTTTTGTGGCTAGAGGTTTTCACAAAAGGAAGGCATTGATTATGAAGAAACATTTGCACCTGTTGCCCGTTACACATCAGTGAGAGCAGTATTAGCCATTGCAGCAGCTAAAGGTTGGAAGGTCCACCAAATGGATGTGAAAATTGCCTTCCTGAATGAAACCATTGAAGAGGAAGTCTACCTGGAACAGCCTGAAGGTTTTGTGATACATAAATCTAACTCACATGTGTGCAGGCTCAAGAAAACTCTCTATGGACTTAAACAGGCTCCCAGGGTCTGGTATGAAAGAATTGACAACTATCTCTTGGGAGTAGGATTTTCCAAGAATGATGTTGACTCCAATCTATACTTCAAGGTAATCAAAGGTGATATGCTTATAATTATTTTATATGTTGATGACCTGCTAATAACAGGAGAAGATCACCTCATTGCTCAAGGGAAACAAGATCTAATCTTTGAATTTGACATGAAAGACTTGGGTATTCTTCACTACTTCCTCGGTTTGGAAGTATGGCAGAAATCAGAAGGTATTATACTAAATCAAGGGATATATACTATTGACATTCTAAAAAGATTTTGAATGTTGGACTGTAGACCGATGTCCACACCCAAGGAAACCAACCTTCACAAATTGAAAGAAGCAGCAGCAGAATCCAAATGTGCAGATCCGACCCTTTACAAACAGATGATTGGATCCTTGATGTATCTGGTTAACACTAGACCTGATATTTGCTATGCTGTAAATGCCCTCAGCCAGTTCATGTGTGAACCCAAGGAAATTCACTTGATGGCTGTAAAACATATTTTTAGATATCTTCAAGGCACCATTGGATATGGGCTTCATTACAAGAATGATCCACTAGATCTACATGGGTACTCAGATTCAGATTGGGCTGGAAGTGTAACTGATCGAAAAAGCACATCAGGATGCTGTTTTAGTTTGGGATCGGCTATGATCTCCTGGATTTGTAGAAAACAATCGTCAGTTGCACAGAGCTCAACCAAAGTTGAATATATTGCAGCCTCAATGGGTGCAAGAGAAGCAATGTGGCTTCGTAAATTGGTTGTGGGACTCTTTGGTGAGCCCTTGAATCCTACGATTATTCATTGTGATAATCAGAGTTGTATAAAGCTCTCTGTGAATCCTGTCTTTCATGACAGATCTAAACACATTAAGATCCCCTATCATTATGTGAGAGATATGGTGGAAAGGAAAGTGATTCAGTTGGAGTATATTAGTACAAATGACCAAACTGTAGACATTCTCACCAAGCCTCTCTCCCGGATCAAGGTAGAGCACTTCAGGAAGAAACTTGGTATGGTTGAAATGTAATTTGTTATTTATGTTTGAAATACAAATTGTTTAGAAATTGTACTAATATATAAAGATGTTTAATATGTAAACTCTTTTGTCATGTGTGACTCCATGACTTTATGGGCCTACTCCCCCTGTGTACATTATCGAAAGGTGATGATCTTTCTGATAATGAACACTTGTATTTGACATTGTAAAGTGACGACTCTACAATGATGAACTATCATGATAGATATCATATGACTTGATATCTGTGGACATGTCATGATAGTATCTCTTAGATACCTTGATGGATATCATGAGACTTGATATCTGAAGATCATTGTGATCTATAAAGAGATAATCATGGTGGATGATTATATCCGTGGATATGCCATGAATTATGGTAGACATCATGTGACTTGATGTCAGTGCACATACCATAATGAAGATGTGTATGGAGAATGTCATGTGACTTGACACTTTCAGAAGCATATCATATCTTCTGATATCACGAGTTAGGTGATATCACTTTTGGAAGTTATTCTTCCTAGTTAAAGAGGGAGTGTTGAAATGATGAAGATGTGTTATGAAGAATGTCATGTGACTTGACAACTTTGAGAAAACATATCATATCACATGTGAAGGTGATATCTTGACTTATTTGATTTGAAATATCTTCCCTAGCTAAGAGGGAGTGTTAATGGATGATAGCTTCGGTCAGATATGAATGATAGTGATGCAAGTATCATTGTCATTCATAAGTGATCGAAATTATCATACATACTATGATATTTCTAAAGGAAACATTTAAAATCGAAATTATGAGCATTCATATAAATTCGATCATTCCCGTGATTTTATATTCTGCATTTATTTGAAATTGGAATCCTCTTAAGACATCCGCCGTCATGTAGAAGGGTGTGTATGTGTTAAATGCATACTTAACAAATGGCAATCGACTGTAGAGAAAGCCTGCGCGCAAAGGGACACGTCCTCTCAAGGGACGCATCCCTTGGAGGCGGGCCTCTCCACTTACAAATAGGAGTTCCTTCATTGATATGCAAACATAGAAATCAGATAATGTTCTGCAATCAGCACATTCACATTTAAATAAGAAAATCTGGAAATCGCAGTTAGAGGAAAAATTCTGGAAATTTCATTTAACTTATGATTGTCTTACACAGAAATTCTAACTTAGTTTTGCTCTTAGGTATTAGGATCCTATTCAAGGAAAGATTTGATTACATTTACATTTGTTTTTAAATTTTATATCACACGCACATTGACAATGAATTATGACAGCAATTAATTTTTTTTTTTACCATTGTTCCACAAGAATGCATTCCTCCCTAAAAAATCACAAGTTTCTAGAATGGGGATGTCCTCAAGATGTGGGGATGCCAAGGAGATGTCCCAATATTTGTTGGAGTATAGGATCACTGAGAGGGAGGGAAGGGGGGGGTGGTGCATCAGTGCTCTAATTACAAATCAAATTCCAATACTTAACTCACTTGAAATATGTAAAGCAATCCATTGAAACACTTCAAACATCATGGATATTGAATGTGGAGAGAGTCACAATAACATGTAAATCAAAACATTACATATGAGTAAAGATATCCAATCAAGCACCATATAAGAAACCACTAAAAAGAGACTTAACACCAGATTTATGAATGGAAAACCCTACAAGGGTGAAAAACGACTCTGAAAATAAGCTTCATTAGACCTCACTGGTCAAAACCTTTCAAGTTACAAGTTGTGAGCCTCATTGGCTAACAATGAGCCTCACTCGCTACAATATACCTCACTAGCTTTCCAAACTGCCACTCTGGCTTCTCACCATGCCTCACAAGCAAACTTGCCACACTCCAAAAGAAATGAACCAAATTCAAAGGGTTACTTTGTTTCCATACAATCCATTTCTCAGTCTTTGCATCAGCAACTCTCCATCTCCATTATTCACATACAAATACTCAATATGAGACCCTTCTTGCATACATAAATTACCAAACCATTACAAGACTCCCCTTTGACAAACACCATGAACAAATAGACACAAACTGTGAATAGTGACCTTTGTACATGTTGATGTTATAGCAGCTTAGGGCTGCACTTCCTTGCACGAATTCCAAGGAGAAGAGCATGAATTAAATGAATAGCCATTCGGCTATTTAATTCATGACCATAACATTTATTAAATGGAGAGGGCCGACCCTATATGATTCTCTTGTCTTGACTTTCACTTGGGCCGACCTATCTTGAAGAGGCGCCTCTCTTGTATTTATACAAGGTCTCACTTGTCATTGTATTCAATTCATTCCATCAAGTAAATTCACAAGTAAGAGCAGAAGTTCGCACCTTCATAGCAGCAGTTTGCATTCAAGGAAGATATCATATTCATTGCATATCTTGCATTTAGGAGAAGTGCGATTTCTTTGTATCAAGTATTGGCCATTGTTGGTCCTGAGTTGTAAGCAGATTTCTGCTCTTGTCCTACTTTATATAAGAGATTCATTTGCTAGGTTTTTCTCCTCAAGAGGAGGGTTTTCCCAGGGTATCTTGTTGTGTTCATTGTCTTATGTGTTGCAATATTATTAAGTGCTTTCATTGTTTAATCTGATCGAAGAAACACTAACATGGTATCAGAGCGGGTGTGAAAAAGATCGTGATCAAATTTAGTTTGCTACACTCACTTTATTCTTTTTCAGTCTATCTTCTAAATTTCTCAAAATAGTGAACAGTCTGAAAATCGAGGATAGACTCAAAGGAATTTCGAACTACACATCATGGAGGTTCAGGATCATGCTCACATTGGAAGAGAATGATTTGGCTGAGTTTGTGAAAACAAAAGTTCCCGAACCTAAGCAGGAAGAAGAGAAGTTGCAGTGGAGGAAGAAAGACACTAGGGCAAAGAAAGTGTTGGTTGATTCCGTCAAGAATCATGTTGTACCGATCGTCTTCAAGTTGGATACGGCAAGAGAGATGTTTACAACCTTGGAAGAGATGTATGAAATCAACAACACTAGTCGAGCTCTTGCACTAAAGCAACAACTTCATCATGTGAAAATGGCGAAAGGAGAATCTGTCATTACATACTTCATGAGGATTTCAGAGATAAGAGATCAGCTCTCCACAATTGGTCACATGATTGATGACAAAGACTTGACTATGCTTGCTCTCAATGGTCTTCCGCTTTCATGGGAGTCATTTATTCAAGGAATAAGTGCAAGATCTAAACTTCCCAAGTTTGATCGATTAAGAATTGACTGTATCCAAGAGGAGTTGAGACTAACGGCTAGGGGAATTGGTCAAAGTTCAAAGAATGAAGAAATACAAGTTCTTGCCTTTCATTCGTCAAAGAAAGGAAAAGGCTTTAACAAAGGGTTCTTCAAGAGGAATCGAGAAAATGGAAATGATGGTGCTCCTACTTTCAAAAGGAAACGAGACATGTCCAAAACCCAATGTTTTCGTTGTGATAAATATGGTCACTTTGCGAAGGATTGTCCTACTAGACCTAAGCAGCAGGTTGCCATTGCAAATGTTGAAGAAGTTGCTCCGCAGAAGGACTCCAGTGATTATTTGTTCTATTCAGCATTGTCAAGCAATGTATCTACCGTCGTCAACACTTGGCTGATTGATAGTGGTGCCTCTAGGCACATCACCAGTTTCAGGGGTCACCTTTCAAACTTAGTGGAGAGCAACTCTAGTGAACAAGTCGTCATTGGAGATGATGCTTCATATTTTGTGAAAGGAGTTGGAAACTCCACTCTTCACCTGGATTCCAAGATTTCATTGGAGTTGAATGATGTACTGTTCATTCCAGGGATAAAAAGGGATCTTGTCTCGATTTCAGCATTAGAAGACAAGGGTTATCAAGTTGCCTTCTCTAAAGGCAAAGTTCTTATATGGGCAAAAAACTCCAGCTTCAAAACTACTCAAGTGATTGGAGTTAGACATGAATGTCTCTTCAGGCTATGCACCCGCCCTCTTCAAGCGCTTGTGCATAACTCTTCCAGCATGTGTGACCTTTGGCATCAGAGATTGGCTCACATTCACTTTCGTGCTCTACCTATCATGGAGAAGATGGTCACCGGTCTTCCAAAATTCAAGCAAGAACATGAAGGTACATGCAAGGGATGCGCCCTAGGCAAGAACACAAAAGGTATGTTTCATTCTAGTGAAAGTAGATCTAAATGTATTCTTGATCTCATTCATTTTGATTTATGTGGTCCAATGTCTATTGCATCTTCTAGTGGCTTCTTGTATTATATTATTTTCATTGATGATTACTCTAGAAAGACTTGGATTTATTTCTTGAGATCTAAAAAATCTGAAGAAGTATTAGAAAGATTCAGAGAATTCAAGGCGCAGGTTGAAAACCTGTTTGGGAAAAGGAACAAGGTATTGAGATCCGATAATGGTGGAGAATACACCTCTGGCACCTTTCGAGATTTTTGTATTGAGGCAGGGATTAAGAGGGAGTTCAGTGTTCCCTATAATCCACAACAAAATGGCATTGCTGAAAGAAAGAATAGATCTATTGTGGAAGCAGTGAAAGCTATGATCCATGATCAAGATCTGCAAATCTCTCTTTGGGCTGAGGCACCAAGAACTATCGTCTATGTTCAAAACAGGAGTCCCCACAAGATCTTGTCCCCACAAGATCTTGGAGAATAAAACTCCTGAAGAAGCATTCTCAGGGGTGAAACCAGAAGTTAGTCATTTGAGGATCTTTGGTTGTCCAGTCTATGTTCATATTCCAAAGGAAAAGAGAACAAAGCTAGAACCTTCTGGGAAGAAAGGAATTCTTGTAGGTTACAGTGAGACATCAAATGCTTACAGGATATACATACCAGGTCAAAAGTCTATTGAGATCAGTAGAGATGTCACATTTGAGGAAGATGTTGCTTTCAGAAGATCCAAGGGCACTCCTATGGAGATTGACGAAGAAGAACCTCCTCAAGATATGGAAGTTGATCATATTCCAGAGAACCTGAAGGAGGCTCCAAAACCTAAAGAAGATGTTGATCCAGTTGAGCCCTTGGATCCCACTGATGGGCCCCTAGATATTGTGATTGGAAAGAAAAGACCTCTTTGGGCTCATAGGACAATGCAGGAAGCAGAAAGTTTTGCAGCTCCAAGAGGAGCTTTCAGAGAAAGCAAGAGACCTCACAAGTTCTCTAGTTATGTCGCCTTGATGAGTCGGATTATTGAGTCAAAACCTTCAAGTGTCGAAGAAGATTCTAGTCAACAAGTATGGAAAGATGCCACGACTGAGGAGTATCAGTCCATACTTAAGAATGATGTTTGGGATATTGTTCCTAGACCCAAGGACAAATCTGTGGTGTCTTCTAAGTGGCTCTTCAAAATCAAGCATGCAGTTGATGGGAGCATTGAGAAGCACAAGGCAAGATTCGTGGCTAGAAGGTTCTCACAAAAAGAGGGAGTTGACTATGAAGAAACATTTGCTCCTGTGGCTCGATATACATCTGTCATAACCATCATTGCCATTGTTGCATCTAGAGGATGGAAGATTCATCAAATGGATGTAAAGACAGTCTTTCTGAATGGTGTAATAGAAGAAGAGGTTTATATTGAGCAACCTGAAGGATTTGAGGTGCATGGGAATGAGTCCCATGTTTGCAAGCTGAAGAAGGCCTTGTATGGTCTTAAGCAAACACCTCGTGCTTGGTACGAAAGGATTGATCAATATCTATTAAGTCTGGGTTTCTCAAAGAATGATACAGATTCTAACCTCTACTTCAACGTAGTAAATGGTGAAGCTTTGATTCTAGTTTTATATGTTGATGATTTGATTATCACTGGTGAGGAACATCTAATTCTAAAATGCAAGGAGGAGTTAGCATCAGAGTTTGAGATGAAGAATCTAGGTCTCATGCATTACTTCCTTGGCTTAGAAGTTTGGCAAAAGACAAATGAGATGATTCTAAGTCAAGGCAAGTATACTGTTGACATTCTCAAAAGGTTTGGTATGATTGACTGCAAAGCTATGTCTACACCCATGGAGACTAATCTAGATAAGTTGAAAGAGGCTGCAGCTAGTTCAGAACCAGTGGATTCTACGATGTATAGACAGTTGATTGGTTCATTGATGTATCTTGTTAACACTAGAGCTAACATCTGCTATGCAGTGAGTGCACTTAGCCAGTTTATGTGTGAACCAAGGCAAATACATCTTGTAGCAGCTAAACATATCCTGAGATATTTATGTGGCACAATTGGATATGGGTTGAGATATTCTTCAGGTGTGGATTTAGAGCTGCATGGTTTCACTGATTCTGATTGGGTAGGATGTGTCTCAGATCGGAAGAGTACCTCTGGTTGTTGCTTCAGTTTGGGTACTGCTATGATTTCTTGGTGTAGTAGGAAACAGTCTTTAGTAGCTTTGAGTACAACCGAGGCAGAGTATATAGCAGCTTGTGTGGCAGCTCGTGAGGCAGTGTGGCTTCGTAAGCTCCTTGCAGGATTGTTTGGACAATCAATGGAGCCTACCATTATACACTGTGATAACCAGAGCTGTGTAAAGCTTTCTGTCAATCTCGTGTTTCATGACAGAACAAAGCATGTTGAGATCAAGTACCATTATATTAGAGATATGGTACTAAGGAAAGCTATACATTTGAGGTATATCAGCACTGATGAGCAAACGGCAGACATTCTCACCAAGCCTCTCTCCAGGATCAAGTTTGTGTATTTTTGAGATAAGCTTGGTATGGTGGAGAATGCAGCCTTGACTGAGAAAGAGTCTCAGTATTAGTGATCCTTATATTTGATAATACATTTCTCTATTTGAGAGAGATTAGTATTAGTGATCCTTATATTTGATAATACATTTCTCTATTTGAGAGAGATTTGAGGTGCAAGTCCTTGATAATACATTTCTCTATTGAGAGAGATTTGAGGTGCAAGTCCTTGATAAAGCATTTCTCTTTTGAGACTTGAGGTGAAAGCCCTTGTTTCCACCCTCTGGGAGAGCCATGGTGGATGTCATGTGTGTGACTCCATGACAGCATCATGTGAGGGAATCTATGATGATTTATTTGTGCTTGTGTATCACCCTCTGGAGGAGCCATGGTGATAGTCACATTGAGGTGACAACATCACATTAAGTGATGAACACTTGTTCATACCATCTATGGAGGTAGCCATGATGGTTGATATCATGATGAGGTGATATTCTATTTTGTTTTCATTTTGATATGATGTGTCTTGTGCAGGTGGAAGTTCATCCCTAGCTGAGAGGGAGTGTTGATGTTATAGCAACTAAGGGCTGCACTTCCTTGCACGAATTCCAAGGAGAAGAGCATGAATTAAATCAATAGCCATTCGGCTATTTAATTCATGACCATAACATTTATTAAATGGAGAGGGCCGACCCTATATGATTCGCTTGTCTTGACTTTCACTTGGGCCTGTTAGTGTTTCTTAGATCAGATTAAACAATGAAAGCACTTAATAATATTGTTGATGAATGATAGCTTCGGTCAGTTAAGATCTAGGCTATTCTTCAGAATAATCAAATTAGGAAAATAAGTGAAATCGAATTTATAAGCATTGATATATAAATTTGTATTAAATGTTATTTCTGCATTTAATAAATCGGAACTTATGCACTCACCACATATAAGGTTATGTGTGTGTTAAATAAATCGAATGGTAATCGGTTGTGTATGGAACTTGCGCGCCCAAAGGGACACGTCTTCTCAAGAGACGCACCCTTTAGTAGCAGGTCTCCTAAACATATAAAAGGTAGTTCCATTCATGATATGCAAACATCGAAATCTATTAATGTTCTGCAATCAACACATTTAGCAAAAGAGAAGAAATCTGAGAAACGTCTTTGACAAACATAATCAGACCTACTTGAATTATACGATCCTTAACATGGTATCAGAGCGGGTTCAAGAAACCTGATTAGATTTGGCTAAGCAGTATAACCCCTGCATGGCGATTATCTGAAGGAATCGATATTGCCTGAAGTTCATCAATTATATATTTCTCGGGCTTGGCTATGATATGCCATAAATTGTAAGGAAGGGAATGTTTGAGTCAAGCCTGTAAAAGGCTATTAAGTCTTCCACTCTGGGAGAGTCAGTAAGGATACAAGGTAACGGGAAGTTGAAATCCCTGCTTTTGGCAGAATCACAGGCACAAGTGATCGCTGTCCCAGGTTCATCATTGCATATCCAATGCTCTTCGTATTTTTAAACAATTATCGGGATTAGACATATATTCACTATAGAAGCGATTACTGGATATCGAGCATACAGAGTTCAAAGCGATATGTGTATATCAGGAGTTTCTTCTTCATGTTATGCAGAGTCCTTCTAGATTGAATCCTTGAGCATTGGATATTAAAATTCATTTATGTTTGAATCTGATATTGTGAATATCGTCAAGTCCACGATTGTTATTGGAAGCGTTAGGGGAGAATCTTTGATCGGACATGACACTGCGGATTAAGCAGTTAGTGTGCAAATCTGTGCGATGGAGCATTATTGACGCTGAAGTGGGCATAGTGAAGTTCGTATTTGCACATGTGATCAATTCACCATGGTGATTGGTGAAGAGATGAAATTTCTATCTTGTTGGCGCTATTATATGTCGACAATGAGGCTCGGGAGTAATCTGGAGGCATCGGGCGTATATATTCATAGGTCACTCACTTTGGCATTATTGGCTTCGCATTTCACTCAGATATCGGGTCTTTCCGTAGTGTTGAAGTTCTACATTGTTGATAACATATTTACCATCGCCCTGAAGCAAGAGGTCAAGCGCACATGTTGACACGATATTCATATTCATGGAAGTTGAATTTTTAAGTCGTCTTGTTCTTTTATGCTATTCGGGCAAGCATGTATATATTGGTTGACTGAGGTTGTGCGAGTATATTGATGCATCCTGGAAATCATCATTGACAGTGTTGGTGTATTGTGTGGCTGCTCCCATTGATACTCGCTAGCGCATTGCAAGTTCCTATGTGATCGGGAATTTTCATTATCTATTCAGCATTAGACGTATAGACTTGCATATCAGGATTAATTCTCATAATGTGCCACTTTCCCTTTGTTACCACTTCTGAGTGCTATATAAATTAACAACCGAATCAAGGCAATCGATGATGGAAGTTGTTTGGGAAGGAAGGGAATTGACTTGGTTCGAAACAACCATACATTTGTCTACATTTTTTAAGTCTCTATTGTGGTCATCTTGAAGTCAAACACATTTCACATTACTATCTGCCTGTGGATTTCAAGACACATACCCTATACTAGCATTGACTTTGGTCAAGTATTGCTGATGGGTTCTTCACAGAGCCAATTAAGGAAAAGAAGCTACATCGACTCAGATTAGACAAACCGGAGGTATATGCATTGGGAGTATTGGTAGAGGTCTGAATCAGGTGTCAACAACCATTTGGAGTAAATCAGACTTGGTATAATCGAGAATACATCCTTCAACTATTTGCTTCGGTGTTGACTGTGCTACCTAGAAATTCAATGAGCACTGTCACAGGAATCTTCGATTTTCAGCTCATGCGAAGGGCAGACTCGATGTGATCAACACCACTGTAAAGGGCGGAGAGAGCAGATATTGTGATTGATCGTTCAGATTCATGACTTCATTAAGGACGGATCAAAATATTTAAAAGAGATAAGTATTCTTTGGTTGCTGAGTTATATCATTTGTTTTGATCTTGTGAATTCTCTTGAATTGTGTTGTGTTCACTAGCATAAGATCCTTTGAAAATTTCATTCATGATATAACTTGTATGATTTTTTGGACAGTTATGAACTATTTATAAACTCTTCTAAATGCTTCTAGGACGGATCGAGGAGCAAAAGGATGATGAGAGACTACCTAAGGAATTCAAGGGAGGAAGAGCTTGAGGCATCCTATGAGGAATTCATGCAGGCTGAAGAGATAAACTTCATTGGAGACATCTCTCGAAGAGGAAGAATCTATATAGATTGCGATCAGTTTCTTCGAAGAAGAGGAATTAACATTCAGAGGGAGTTTGACAAACCATCAAGAGGCAACCTTGGACGAGGAGGTCAGGAGGCTGATGCAAGTACTTAGAGCTTCTAAGGGAGTAACATCTTCACTTGTTGTAATACTTAAATTCTCTGAGATAGAGAGATATGAGGTGAAAGCCCTTGTTTATCTCTGAGACTGAGATGAGGCATCATGTCGAGGGACTCCATGACGACAGGTCCCTGGATCTAACTTCAAAAGAACCCCAAGCACCCGCAGTGTGGCTTAAAGGGGGGGTGTTGGATATAAGCCACACCCTGACTGATGATGGGCTAGCTACAAGGGGCCAGTAGCTCAGTTGATAGAGCTCTCCAACAACAAATGGAAGGTCCTAGTGAATGTTCTAAGCCAATTCATGTGTGAGCCAAAGGAAATTCACCTTATGGCTGTAAAACATATATTGAGATATCTTCAAAAACACTATTGATACAATCTTCTTTTCAGAAATGACCAACTAGATCAACCTGGATACTTTGTTTCAGATTGGGAGTGTAACCAATCAGAAAAGCACATCAGGATGTTGCTTCAGTTTAGGATTGGCTATGATCTCTTGGATCTGTAAAAAACAGTCTTTTGTGGCACAAAGCTCGACAGAAACTGAATACATTACAGCCTTTATGAGGGCAAGAGAAGCAGTTTGGCTTCGTAAATTGCTTGTGAGACTCCTTGATCTAAGCACATTGAGATCCCCTACCATTATGAGACATGGTAGAAAGGAATGTGATCCAGTTGGAGTATACTAGTTCAAATGTTTAAACAGCGGACATACTCAACAACTTCTCTCTAGAGTTAAGGTTGAACTCTTCGAGAAGAAAACTTGGTATGTAATTTGATATTATGTTTGAAATTCAAATTGTTTATAAGTTGTACTAATATATAAAGATGTTTAATGTGTAAACTCTTTTGTCATATGTGTGACTCCATGACCTTATGGGCCTACTACCCTGTGTACATTATCGAAAGGTGATGATCTTTCTATAATGGACACTTGTATTTGACATTGTAAAGTGACGACTCTACAATGATGTGCTATCATGATAGATATCATATGACTTGATATCTATGGACATGTCATGATAGTATCTCTTGGACACCTTGATGGATATCATGAGACTTGATATTTGAAGATCATTGTGATCCTTAAGAGATAATCATGGTGGATATTTATATCCATGGATATGCCATGAATTATGGTAGACATCATGTGACTTGATGTCAGTGCACATACCATAATGAAGATGTGTTATGGAGAATGTCATGTGACTTGACACTTTCAAAAGCATACCATATCTTCTGATATCACGAGATAGGTGATATCACTTTGGAAGTTATCCTTCCTAGTTAAAGAGGGAGCGTTGAAATAATGAAGATATGTTATGAAGAATGTCATGTGACTTGACACTTTCAGAAGCATACCATATCTTCTAATATCACAAGTTAGGTGATATCAATTTTACTTGATAGAAGTTATCTTCTCCAGTTGAAGAGGGAGTGTTGAATAAAGAAGATGTGTTATGAAGAATGCCATGTGACTTGACACTTTCAGAAGTATACCATATCTTCTGATATCATGAGTTAGGTGATATTACTTTTACTTGGTGGAAGTTTATTCTCCCTAGCTAAGTGGGAGTGTTAATAGAGTTTATCTTCCCTAGATAAGAGGAAGTGTTGAATAATGAAGGTGTGTTATGAAGAATGTCATGTGACTTGACAATATTGAGAAATCATACCATGTCTTAGATATCACGTGTTAAGGTGATATCTCCACTTATTTGATTTGATATATCTTCCCTAGCTAAGAGGGAGTGTTGATGAATGATAGCTTCGGTCAGTTAAGATCTAGGCTATTCTTCAGAATAATCAAATTAGGAAAATAAGTGAAATCGAATTTATAAGCATTGATATATAAATTTGTATTAAATGTTATTTATGCATTTAATAAATCGGAACTTATGCACTCACCACATATAAGGTTATATGTGTGTTAAATAAATCGAATGGTAATCGGTTGTGTATGAAACCTACGTGCCCAAAGGGACACGTCTTCTCAAGAGATGCACCACTTAGTAGCGAGACACGTCTTCTCAAGAGATGCACCCCTTAGTAGCGAGTCTCCTAAACATATAAAAGGTAGTTCCATTGATGATATGCAAACATCGAAATCTATTAATGTTCTGCAATCAGCACATTCAGCAAAAGAGAAGAAATCTGAGAAACGTCTTTGACAAACATAATCAGACCTGCTTGAATTATACGATCCTTAACAAATATTGCAACATATAAGACAATGAACACAACAAGATACCCTGGGAAAACCCTCCTCTTGAGGGAGAAAAACCCAGCAAATGAATCTCTTATATAATGTAGAACAATAGCAGAAATCTGCTTACAACTTAGGCCCAACAATGGCCAATACTTGATATAAAGAAACCGCACTTCTCCTAAGTGCAATATATGCAATGAATATAATATCTTCCTTGAATCAAATCTGCTGCTATGAAAGTGCGAATTCTGCTCTGCTCTTAACTGTGAACCTGCTTGAATGAATGAGTTATCAAATGACAAATAAGACCTTGTATAAATACAAGAGAGGTGCCTCTTAGGTCGGCCCTCTTAGGAAAAACATAAATAAGGATAAATACAATTAGGGTCGGCTCATGCAACAAATAATAAATGTGAATCATATTAGGGTTGGCCCTTTGTCATTAATAAATGCGTAGCCATGAATTAAATAGCCGAAGGCTACTTATTTAATTCATGTTCTTCTTCTTGGTAATTGTGCAAAGGAAGTGCAGCCCGAAGCTGCTATAACATCAACAGGGCCGACCTTATTTGTAATTTGTCATTTATTATATTACCTTAAAAAGGCCGACCTATCTTGAAGAGGCGCCTCTCTTGTATTTATACAAGGTCTCACTTGTCATTGTATTCAATTCATTCCATCAAGTAAATTCGCAAGTAAGAGCAGAAGTTCGCACCTTCATAGCAGCAGTTTGCATTCAAGGAAGATATCATATTCATTGCATATCTTGCATTTAGGAGAAGTGCGATTTCTTTGTATCAAGTATTGGCCATTGTTGGGCCTGAGTTGTAAGCAGATTTCTCCTCTTGTCCTACTTTATATAAGAGATTCATTTACTGGGTTTTTCTCCCTCAAGAGGAGGGTTTTCCCAGGGTATCTTGTTGTGTTCATTGTCTTATGTGTTGCAATATTATTAAGTGCTTTCATTGTTTAATCTGATCTAAGAAACACTAACAGTACATACCTTTGATTGTTACATTCTTTGAATGATCAATAACATAGCACAAACATGTCTTTTACACAATAATGTCAAACATAGATATTTGAACATTCTCTGCTCACTCCTTAGCTTCAAATCGAACTACGTATATCTGTGATCTCTGCATAATAATGTCAAATATGGACATTTGAACAATGACCTGTCACTCCATTCACCTGTTGCCTTTTTCATATCATACTAATATGTGCACAGAAGAAAAAAACAAGACACAATTCATGCACAGCTTCCTTCACACAACCAGAGAATCGTCATGTAAACTCATTATACTGTCCTTACCTCTACTTAAGCTGTGATCATCATTGATTTCACTCAATAAAATAGTTTATGAAGGAATTACTCACTGTTGAAAGAAGTCATACACAGATCATGAACTATTCAAATTTTCTCCTCTATATTCAAAATCATCATGTCAATGCATCACATAACTTTCTCATATTCTGCTATTTAGATCTTCCTTTCTCTGTTAATTCATAATAATAGCATGATATCATCATCTTCTGAATCCTCTCACTCAGCCAAAACAAAGTTCACATTAGATTATCATTTCAAACTCCTATCACAGCCCTTGAACGATAGAATACAAAAAGCCATTCAATCTGGAGCATACAATTCAGTTTGGCGCCATTCTCCTCAGCAGACTTTTTGACTTCCTGTCAAATTGAAACATGGAGGTTTGGATAAGAACCATAGATCAATAACTCCCTCCAAGATCTCAATTAAATAATGACCTTTGATCTTCCTTTCAGCACTCAAATAAAGCATATTAACCTGCTGAGCCAGTTAAGGAAGAAGGGCTGGTAAACCAATGTGATAAATCCCTTAATGTCTTTACTTAAGTGACCCTCCACTGACAATCATAAGTCACTTCCAAATTATAAGAAGCACTCTTTTCTTAAAAAACCTTTACAAAAGATAAACCCTAGATATTAGGGTTTTTATGAAATCTTCAAAAAGCAAAAACCTAAAGCCTCTGAATGATCAACACATACTTTTGATCGAGATTATCATACCTTTAATCATGAACAAAAAAAGTAAGATTTTGCGAGGTAAAAGCATTAAAGTTATCATGCCTTCTTCGACCATGTCTTTAAGTAAGCTTCTTCCACTACCATCATGAAATGATCAACAAACCTACTGTCGCCTTTGACATCATGCACAAATCAATCACTTTGCAACCATGAACACTAACAACAAACTTCCAACACTAAGAAACAACTCTGTGAACATCAACCCATGGAATGCCTTAAAGATCAAGAAGCATCTCTGTCATATTATGAAGCAACCTCTGAAGCAATACTCTCAGATCCATGGTGGACATCAAGAACTGAATGGACAAGCACTTTTTGGCAAATAAATATCACTTTTGCACCACTATGTACCAACAGATGACTAGCATCAACTCAACTTGCATCAACACCTTTGTAAACAAGAATCCAACAATACAAATATCAACACAGAACCTAATCATGAAGCAAGAAGAAACCGTCATACCTTGCCTTGGAACAAAACTTTGGATGCACCAATCATCATGCAACAAAACCTTTGCATGATACTTTGACCTGAAGCAACTATGCATGATAGACCTTATGTATGAGATGGAACATGAAATGAACTTTGACATCAAACATCAAATCAACACCTTTGCAAAGCATACCATGAGAATCATCATGAACTTTGACATCAATGAAATACATCATGCCAACACTATTGTCCCTCCACCACCACCACCACTATCCCTTCTAGGACATCTCTCGTATGTTCTCCCCAAATAGGGACATCCAAGGGACTATGGGATGTCCTCGAGACATCTAGGGGACTCTCATGCATCCCTCAACCATAATAGGAAATGTGTAGTAGGGAATGCATAGGCATCCCCTATGGAAAATCATTGAAAGAGTCTCTTTTTAAAAAATTTAAAAAAAAATCTTTGATTTAATCCCCATAGCCCTAACCCTAACGGCTAATGGGTTCCACCCACATCCAAGGCCTCACAAAAGCCTATAGAAAGAAATTTCAGCCTCATTCCAAATCACAAAAGAAGTTCATTGGCCAAAGATGAACGTTGGAAGTAGATGCAGCAAGCCATGAGTGAGAATTGCGAGAGTGAGAGTTTTAGGAGAGGGAAAATAAGATCATCTAGAAGACTTAGAAGAGTGAAAGTATTTGCTAGATTCAATGCATCATTTGGGCCTCAAGGTAAATATTACTCGTTTCATTCTTAAATCTTAATTCTTAATTTTGAAATTTATTTTGGTTTGTAGGCTTGTAGCTTTGTTTTCAATTTCAAAATTAGAGTCAAACAAAGTGAAATCCTTATTTGACCATTTAACTTTACAATTGTCAATTTATGACACTAGTATTTAGATTTTTCAATTTATTTTTTTTAACTTTATTAAAGTTATTTTTGTAAATTAATGCATAAATATTTCATTAAGTTTTAAAATCAATCATTAAATTTAATTCCCAAATTAGGGTTTTAACTTTTGTGTATCCTCTACTTCTATACTTTGTGCTATCTAAAGTAAGAAAAACAAAAATGAAATCTTTGTTTGACAAAGAGTAAGAACAAAGATTCCTATTTGTGTATCCTTTGCTTCTGCACTGTGTGACTTAAAAAAAGAAAAATAAGAAGAAAATCCTTGTGTCTTAATCCCTTGCATTATGCATGGTTTAAGTTTTAATTTTTAAATTATAAAACTCATAAATTTTATTATCATTTTTGTAGTGTCACTATAAATATAATTTCTCACAGCATGAGTGAGGATCAGGGTGAACCTCAAGAGATTGAAGTTGAAGTTGAAACTGAATCTAACTATGCACTTAATGATCCAAGTACAAAAGGAGAGAGGGGTGAAGCAATTAGTTCTATTGGGAGTACAAATATTAGTTGTGCTTCCAAAATGCTGCAAAAATATGCTAAGAGCCACTTTGATTCGAAGTCCCTTTATGCAACTAAGTTACAAGCAAAGCTTGAGACATCTAGGGGCACTAGGGTGTGGAAGTGCCACTTTTGTAAACTTGAATTTCAAGGCAGAATTAACAAAGTTAATGCCCGTCTTGTTCATGTCTAAGGCAAGTGTAGATGTATGTGCCAAGTTGGCAATAAACATCAAATATAGGACTGAGATAAGTAATTTATGGGGTGCTAGTGCAGAAAAAGCACTTACATCTACTACTTTGCCACTAAGGGGGAGGGGTCTTCAAACTTCTACTTCTACTACTTTGCATAGGTCATAGGCATATGTTCAAATTTCATCTAATTCAAGGGCAACAAAGCCTAAGGGGAAATGTAGGGTGACTAGTGATGCTCTAAACCCATTGGGAGAATTATTTAATATGCAAGTTAAGGATGAGGCAGATGATGCCATAGACAAATTTTTATTTACTAATGGCATTCTATTCCATGTAGCTCACTCTCCTTAATATAAAAAGGTTGTGGCAAAGATAATAAAGGCAGGAGTAGGACCATCAATTGTGCCACTAGGGAAGACTAAATTGAGAACAACAATCTTGGATAAGAACTATTTCAAGATTAATACATTAATGGAGAAAATGAAGGATACATGGGTCACAAGTGGGTGTCATATAGTCATCGATGGAATGAACACTCATCAATATCATGGTTACATGTTTAGAGGGCTATTAATTCCTTAAGATTGTTGATTGTTCAAGGCATTACAAAGATGCTGATTTTCAGTTCTAGATGCTTAAAGAGACTATAGAGGAGGTTGGGCCACAAAATGTAGTGCAAATAGTGACAGATGCAGCCCATGTGTGCAAAGCTAAAGGGAAGTTAATTGAGGCAGCCTATAGAAATATTTGGTGGAATCCTTGTTGTGTGCATGCCATGAATAATGCACTCAAGGACATGGGAAAAATTATTTGGATCAAAGCAATTGTTAGTGATGCTTCAGATGTGCAAATGTTTATCTACAAACACCAAACTTCACATGCACTCTTTAGGAACTTCTCCTAGAAGGAATTATTGAAACCTGTAGAGACTAGATATGCATCATACTTTATTCTCTTGGAGAGGATGCTTGAGTTGCAAGAGGCATTGCAAGTAATGGTTATGGCAATAGAATGGAATTGATGACCTGAGTCGAAGACATAGCAAGGGAAGAGGGTGAAGAGGTGGTGAGGAGGGATATTTTTTGGGTTGATGCAAAATATATTGTCTCCATTATTGCCTTGGTCTTCAAAGTGATTAGCTATGGTAAAGCTAATGCACCTACCCTTGAAGAGGTGCATGAGTGCATTGATACTATGCTTGACCAAATGAAGGTTGTTGCATGACAAAAATATTTCACACTGCAATTATACAATGAATATATTTGTAGTGTAGAAAAATGTACTCCTTTTCACACTTTGTTTGGGCCCTCTTAATTAAATTGGACTTAATTATGCCTTTATAAGCCCTATTTTACATCTACAAGCCTAATAAATCATATTTTCCGAAGGGGAAACCTAACAATAATTAATGCCAACACATAACACTTTACCTTGAGCAATGTGTGTTCCAGGAATAGGGACCTAGGACCCATTTTCCCATGGGCGAATGGGTCCACCTTAGGCCTTTGAACCTGATTTTAAATTATGGTTTTGGCAGTATTTTAACATCTCTAAATTCAAATTTTGATGTCGGCTTGTAATGTTTAATTTTCGGGAAATTAAGGATACATACCTATAAATACAAGCTTATTTCATCATTTCAAATCCTAGAATTTTTACGAGATTTCAAGTGCAAGTTTACAAGAGAAAAGTTTATGATTAAGGGCATTCAAGAGAAGATTTATCAATGATTTATTGCTGCAATCAAGATCTCGATCATCATGTCAAGGTCTTAAGCATCATGCATGTTTTTGGAGCTAACATTGTAATGTAGGTTTCAAAGATCAAGTCAAGCATTCAAAGCATCAATTCAAGCATCAAGATCCACATCCATTGAAGCCATTTCATGCAAGATAAAGATCAATATTTCAAACTTCCAAAGGTTTATTCAAGGGTTTGATGAGTTGCAACATAGCTTGTTCATTCATCATTCCTTTCACATTTCATTATTTCAATTCAAAGTTTAATTACCCAAATGGGGTTTGACCAAGGCAAACCCCCATTCACCACAAACAAACAATTTTTCCCTCTTGTGTTTGTGTTGTAGATTTTAGGTTGAAGAAGGATTGAAGATCTCTTGAAAAGCAAGATAAAGTTGTCAAAGTTGTCGTCAAGCCATGAAAAATTGCCTATAGATTTGATTTTCGACTTTCCGACACTGCAACCCGAATCAAACGGAAGCTACAAATTGACATCAAAGTCTCACGAAAGTTGTTTCAAATCCCTAACAAAAAACCCATTCACCCATGGGTGGATGAGTCTTAGGCAGCCTTTCGAAAGTGTTTTTTGGTGACTAGTAAACATCACTCAAACCTTCTCAGATCTGCAAAAAAAAATTTGCTTCTATCAATATTGAGCTTTATATTGCTATTTCAAGTTTGAATTGGCATAGTTGAGTTGATTTGCTATTTTTAGTTTTTCTCAGTGTTCCACGGAGTTTCTTGACGGGGATGCGTCCCCTGTTGGGGACGCATCTCGGGGACGGGGGGACAAAGGGTCTAAGTTTGGGGACGGCGGGGGGACGGCGGCAGGTGGGCGGCGGGGGGGTGGTGCTGATATACATATGGTACTTGAATAACTAGTTATAAAAAGATGTTTAAGAATAATTCAAATTAAACTTTGGCAAATTAGTAAAATTGCAAATACTAACATTTTAAATACTTGAATACTATTACTAAAAGACTAAAAGTAAATAAAATATTAAAATTTGAGAAAATGAAATTGTCGAATTTGAGATTTTTATTATAAGAATATCGAAAATATGACATGTCACATCATAATATCATATCATAAAAATGATTACAATGATTAGCATGATACATTGATATCAAAATAAGTACAAAATGCAAAAATGCAAAAAAAATAATATCATATCATAAAGTCTAAAGATGATACAATGAGTCGCAAAACATCAAATGGCATATGTGAGCAAAAAAATGAAGAATGAGAGTGTTTTATTTATCTTAGAGGCTTTTAGAAGGGTCCCACAAGCCTTTAGAGTTCGGCCCAAGGCTCACATTCCTAGAAAAGTAAAAAAAAAATTGCTTTTTTGCACATCCCAGCGCGGGACTTCTGGGCGTCTCCGAGACGCTTGAGGGACGGCTAGAAGTCCCTGAGACGTCTCGGGGATGTCCAGGAGTCCCCGCCGTTACCTCGAAGTCTCCCAAGTCTCGACGGCGGTGGGGGGACGGTGGGGGGACGTTTCTCAGCCGTCCCCAAGTCTCTGAAACGTTCGGGTTGGGGGGACAGCTAGATTTTGGGGGGGGACGCGTCCCCATGAAACACTGGTTTTTCTCCCAAAAGTGTTGTTCAGGCTGAAACCCCCATCTTCAAGCATAAAGAAATCAGTAGATTCCCTCATTGAGTTGACTCACCTAAGGGTTGAAAGTCAATTTTTCGTGTGGATCTCATTTCCTAATGAAATAAAGGAAAATAGGTCCATATTTGATACCATCCCCTCATTTGGTCTCTACACCCCCCAACCTATTTTTCTTCGTTTCAATATTCAACCAATCATTCATCACAGATGGGAGAAACTCAACACTCCCTTGCACATGGCCTCCTATGCATTGAACTGAAATTTGTATGTGCAAAAGCTTGGCAGAAATACACCTATACAAGATGCTAAGGTGAAGTCAAGGTTCATGAAGGCTATTTAGAAGATGTGTGATTCTACAAATGTCAGCATCATTCGTACTGAGTGGAAAAAAATTTCAACTCTTCGAAGATATTCAAAGGAGGGTGATGTGTGAAAATCTAAGGTGAAGTCGAGGTTTATGAAGGCTATTTAGAAGATGTGTGATTCTACAAATGTCAACATCATTCGTACTGAGTGGAGAAAATTCCCACTCTTCGGAGATATTCAAAGGAGGGTGTTGTGACATTTTCACACATCACCCCATTCCAGATGGGGACCCCCTAAATTTTGCTCCATTCTAGTCTTTTGGGCTTTGGTTCTCTCTCTCTGGTCTTCTGTCCTTTCGGGGATGTCCCTATCTTTGACTTGGTTGGAATTTTGGCTAGGTCTATGAAATTAGGGTTTTCATTCTTCAGGCTTATTGGAGGTCAAATCGAGTTGTCAAAATAAAATTTGAGCTTGGTACTACAATCATGATGCTTCAAGAAAGATCCCATTAAATTTTCACTAAGTTCCGACAACTTACTATTTTTAGTAAGTACTCAATTTGGAATCTTTTCCTCAGGATTTTGGAATTCTGACTACTTATTCAGGGCACTTAAAAGTGCCTACTCGCAAAATTTGAACAAATTTGGACAACATTCTATTTTTGGCAGTTTCGGCTTCAGGGGCACTTTTTAGGGTTCGCATGTCTGATTTTTTAATGCATGTCAGGATATTCTTTATGGGTTTTTCAAGAGCTTCACAACGATGTGACATGCAAGCAGAGTTGATCATTTTTCAAGGACTTACTATTTTTAGCCAGTACTCGCATGTAGACCAGTTTACTGGGTTTTCTGGATTTTTTGAGATCTCTTGAGCAGTGTGACATGCAAATGCATCTGGTAGTGAGTTGATCACCTTTTCAAGCACTTACTATTTTTAGCAGGTTCACTCCAGCAACTCCCCAACGCTTCAATTTCACAAACAGAACAACATGCAACAGGAATCAAGTCAAATGGGGGTCATTTGAGGCACATGCAAGTCAAATTAGGGTTTCTAGCTTCAAGACTCAAAATGAGGGGTAAAAAGCTAGAATCTCCGAAAACAAAGGTATCCCACTGCGATCAACATCCTTCAAGCAATCTATCGGTAAAATTTGAGCGCAATCCGAGCACTTACTATTTATAGTAAGTCACCTCCAGAACGGGGCTATAAATAGCAAGTCAGTATGAGAGGCAGGTGTGAACAGGTTCACCAAGCGATGAGGACCACGTGGTGAAAATTTCAAGTCAAATAGAGTTGCCAAGGTCAAGAAATCAAAAGCTTACTAAAAATAGAAAGCTAGGGCGAGCCAGCTACAAGATTGACTAAGTGTTCAGACATGACAAATCATCAAAAATGGAAGCATCACCTGTTATATGCGCCTTAGGCATCATGGAAGCCTGAAAACTTTCTAAGGCATTGAAATCTCCTGAGGACCCCTCATATGCGCCCTTGATGGAGGAGGCTGGAGAAAAGTTGCTAAGTCACAAGAAAATTTCTTGACCCCACCTCAAATGCACCCTCAAGAAGAGGATGTGTTGAAAAAAAAAATTCTAAGTTGTGAAAACAAATGCATGCCTCCTCAAATGCGCCCTCAAGGAAATGCTGAAGGCTCGAAAATTTTCCAAGTGTTGCAAAACAAAATCTCACCCCTCTAGATGCGCCCATGAGCATGAAGCAACTCAAAAAGTTTCTAAGTATGAGGGAAATGAAACCTCACTAGGTGAAATGCACCCAAAGTGTGGAGTTGTGTGGAGAAAATTTCCCAAGGCAAGTTAAAATGAAAGCTCCACCCTCTAGATGTGCCCAAGGCATGAAGGCTGGCATCAAAAGTTTCTAAGTATGAGAAATTCCTCCTCACACCCTCAAATGCACCCAAGGTTGAGAGGATGTTGATAAAAATTGCTAAGTATGAAAAGTTCCTCTACCTCACCTCAAATGCGCTCAAGGTTGAGAAACATGGCAAGAAAATTCTAAGGCGTGGGAATTCCTCCTCCCTACCTCATATGCGCCCACAAGGATGAAGTCGGGGCTTGAAAATTCTAAGGCGTGGGAATTCCTCCTCCCACCCCTATATGCGCCCAAGGTGTAAGCAACTAGAATGTTGAAAAAATTCTAAGTGTGGGATTTCCTCCTCACACCCCTATATGTGCCTAAGCTTGCGAGAGGAAAACATGGCAATGAGGAAAATATTCTAAGTGTTGAACATTCCTCTTCCCTATGTGAAATGCGCCCTTGAGAGAAAGAGTGCCTAGGAAATAATTCCAAGTAGTGAACATGAGAAGCACACCCTTCTATGTGCGCCTAGGCAAGGAGTATGAGGTGAGAGTAAGTTTCTAAGTTGAAAATGAAAGTGTCACCTCTAAAATACGCCCAACAAGGGTTATACGTTGAAGAATTTTTCTAAGTATGGTAAAATGAAAGCTTCACCTCTTAAATGCGCCCATCATGAAGAGGCAACTCAAAAGTTCCTAAGGCATGAAAGATGAAATCACCAAGGGTAAAATGCGCCCAAGATGAGAAGCAAGATGTTTGAAAGTTTATGAGTTAAGAAAAATAAAAGTAGCACCCCTAGAATGCGCCCTTAAGGACATAGAAGCTTTAAAAAAGTTTCTAAGTAAAGGAAAATGGAAGCTCATGGGCTGAAATGCACCCTTGAGGGAAGTGGAGACGAAAAAGTTTCTAAGTATGAGGGAAATGAAACCTCACTAGGTGAAATGCGCCCTCAAGGTGGTTGCAGGCTTGGAAAACTTTCTAAGTCTAGAAAGGAAGCAGAAGCCCTCAAATGTGCCCAACAATCAAATGGAGGTGGAGAAATTTCTAAGGCACTAGGATGGAAGCTAGACCTTCCACATGTGCCCAAGGAGATCAAGGTAAGTGAAAATTTCCTAAGGCATGGAAATGAAAGGGTAAAGGGTTAAATGCTCCCAAAGAAGAAGATAGGTTCAAATTCTTCTAAGAAGTGAAACGGAAGCACAAAAGGTGATACGTGCCCGCAAAGAAGGATAAGTGTTTGAAATTCTCTAAGGCATAAAAAGCTTCTAAGTTACAAAATGAAAACATCACCTTCCAAAGGCACCCAAGGTTGGAAAAGATAAAATGAACACTAGTGGAGAATATTTTCAAGGGTGAGAAAAATTAAGTGTACCCCTTTGTGTGCACCCTTGAGCAACAAAAAAAAATAAAAATTCTAAGGGGGTCTTTGAATATTTTTTGAGGAAATAGGTTTTGAATGCATTGCACCTTGGCTTATGATTTTAAATGGACGTTGGCTCGTGAATGGTAAACTTTTCTAAGGGAGATAAATTTCCTAAGGCACAAATGGGTGGAATTTTATCTAAGTCATCAAGCTCCTAAGGGAAGGTAGACAAGACAGGTGAATGAAATTGCTAAGGCAAAAGGATGAAAACATCAAGATGGCATGTACCCTAGCACACAAATGTTGAAAAGTTATGAAGATTTGCTGGAAAAGGGATGAATTTTGTCAGATCTAGAGGTCAAGTAGACCTTGAAAGTCAGAACATGGAAACTAGGTAAGTGAAGTGAGTTTATATTATAACTGTTCTAATGCTCTTCCTTTCGTTTGTTTTGCAGGAAGAAGATGTTGGAAGAAGTGGCTAAGTGTTGGGATCTCTCCACAAAGACCTAATATGCGCCCAACTCAAGAAGGCACGCGACTAAGTAACGATGAAGAAATTAGGTGAAAAAGTTCCCAAGGAAAAGGAAAATGGTAGTGAAAATTTGTCTAAGGCATTAAGAACGTGATGCAAAAGAGGCTAAATGCGCCCAAGGCAGTGGGCTGGAGAAATGTGAAAGTTACAGGAAAGAAATGCATCCAAGAATTAAGGTAACAGGAGGGCTTAATAGAGAACTTTTTGCAAGGATGGTTGAACTGAGTGTTGTTGTATGCTCGCCTCTTCCTAATGCAACAGAATTGGCAAGCAGAACAGAGAAAGTCTTGTTGGACGAGAATCTTCTGATGATAGTGGGCATTAATTGCTCATGGTGGTTTCTGCAAAGGAGTGGAGAATCTTTTGTCCATTTATTACCCCACTCCTCTCTATGGCGGTTTTTAGGGCAAAACCCTAATTAGGGCATATGTGGCTCAATTTGAGCCCTTCATTGTAATCAAATCTAAGTCGTCTGTTGGACTGGGCCAACTATAAAAGGGGCATCCCCCCTCATTTGTAAATTATTAGATTAGATTAAGAAATCAGAGAGTAGAAAGGATAGAAGTTAGAATAGAGAGTAGAGCTTAGAAGTAGCATAGCATAGATTGCATAATTTAGATTGAAGAGGAAAGAAAATTTTCCCATTTGAAGACTTTGTAAGAAGTTGTTGTGAACACTCTCATAATACAAAGATTTATCATTGCTTAGTGGTTCTATCTTTTGTTGTGAGTAGCTAGCAAGGCTTTTTCGTCTCTCTGATTCACTTAGGATCTTAAAGTAAATTAAAGTAAAGTAGATTTTATTTCATGCTAATAGTTGGTAGTTGTGGAATGTGGTGTTTAATTTGAGCAAGCTTCGCTTATCCATACCACTAGCAGGCTCACTGATGGTGGGTTCGCCTTGCATGGTCAACTAGAACATTGTGAACTTAACTTCAACTGCGGTTTATATGTTGATATGCGTCGTTGTGACGGTCTCTGCATGTTGAATCGTGGTTTGAATATCTCTCGTTATCCCTTTGAAGATTGCACTAGTTTTGCAGAAGCTATCCGAAGTGAGGCAAAACAGAGCTTGGTTTGAAGTTTGCAAGAATTGATCTTCGTGTTCCGCATTTAGAGTAGATGGTAGCATCTCTAATCCTTACATCCTTTTACATTCGGCATTATCTGGTTAGTTTAAGAACCCGAGTGTCATTGACAAATCTCCCAAAATTTGAGAATCCTTTCTTCTGAATGAGCAACTCACGTAAGTCCCCTTAAAATAACCAGCAAATCACATTGAGCCAACTGAGACTATCCCCTGCATAAGGAACCTTGGAGTTGAATGTATGATCTTTCTAGCAATCTTAGCATGTAGAATACTTTGTTCAAGAGAGGATAGAGTATCCGTTGGGAAACTATATTTTGCGTTGGTGCGGTCATAAAACACCCATCAACAAAGGGCAAGATAGATAGGGAGACTATGGCACAAAAGGAACCAATTTTGTGATGGACTATGCATGTGCCTACTTCTTTGACTACCTCTCTAGCCATTTCTTTTTTATCCCAGGTTTCTAGTTCTTCAATTGTTGAGAGGAATTTGTCTACTCATAGCTTCATCCACTCCATTACAAGGAACATTCTTAACTCTAGAAGGGTAGAGAAGCTTGTGGCTATAGATAGTGCCTTGCATCTCATTGATTGCAGCACACATAGAAGGAAATTCTAGCAGCCCAATGGGATGTAGAGCTAAAGGAGCCAAGAGAGGTTGATAATGATGCTACACAAATAGGGTTAGTTGGTATTGGTATGGAGGAGCTTGAGCTTGTGGAATCTATTAGTTCTAGTGATGAGGAGTTTCATGAGAACTTTGGGAATGATTAGAGGCATCAAAATGTTAGTCATTGACTCATTTGCATTTTGTCAATTTGAAAATTATAATCATTATTACGAAATTTTGATTATATGTAATATAAATTCCAAATTTGACATTTTCATTGTTCATATTCAATGCAATCACTAGAATGTGTTTATTGTTCAGTAGTTTACTTAGTATGCCTAAGTTTCATTTGTAATTCTTATACTTTTTCCTTATACATCTTTTTATAACTAATGTTTCAAGTACTTTATGTATATGCATAGCTCTCCAATCCCCAAAACCCACTTCCCCATCCCCCTACCATCCCCAAAATTAAGCCCTTGGTTCCCCCTATCCTTGAAATCCATCCCCACATCCCTCCATCAAGAAACTTTGTGGAACTATGGTTTTGACATTTATTAATTTGTTTGAATTTTAAATGAGCTCTCAATTCAACTCTAATGTAGTATATTAAGGATCTATAATGTATATGATGAATAATTTATTAATTTTATAATATGAATATTTGAAATTTCCCTATTTTTAATATAGTGATCCCCTTTGTCATCCCCTAAAATGGCATCGAAAGAATTCATCCTAGAAACATGTCTCCTACTGTCCCTATCCCGGAAATGTGGTGGAACATATATATATATAAACAACACATTGGAAAATAAATGTAGAACGAAAACAAAACAAAACAAAACAAAGCAAAAGAATTTGTTTGTACAAGAAAAAAATGAAGGAAAAAACCAAAATAAATTACCTTTAATCCAAGAATCTTCCTCCATGATCTCCTTGGCAATGAATACGTTATTGCACAAGTGTATGAATAGTAATCCAACCTCTTTGAAACCTTCAATGATCAATCTTCAACTTTATATGTATAGTGGCAAGCAAGAATCAAAGTTCAACAAATCTATTTGGTTTGTGTTTTGTCTTCAAAATGAGGTACATGTGTTTGTTTTTGTGTTGTAGGTTGTTTTGAGGCAATTTTTTGGTTTAGGGTTATTCTTTTATGTTGACCAATCAATGTAAAAGGTCAAAAAAGAAAAAGAGTTAAAATACTTGATTTTTGGTACCTGCTTTTGTCTGGGTGCCCTTGGAAGGACCTTATAGGATTTTTTTCGTTTAGGGTTATTCTTTTATGTTGACCAATCAATGTAAAAGGTCAAAAAAGAAAAAAATAGTTTAAAAACTTGATTTTTGGTACCCGCTTTTGTCTGGGTGCTCTTGGAAGGACCCTATAGGAATCCACAAGGGACTTGTACCACAATCTAGATAGGGCATGTATTGGACCCAAATCTAGGGCATTTTCTAAGTGAATTGGTGACATTGGTTTCATATTATGTCTATGATTTTCAATCTATTAGATGGATTATAGAATCAATGAATTGTTAGTGTACTTACTCTTTAGAATTTCAGCTTCTTTTGCTTTGTTTATGTTATTTTTGGGTATTTTTAATTTATTTAAATATTCAAATATTAGTTTTATATATTGATTTAATAATTTTATAGGTTAACTTAATAGGCCATCCCATCTAGAAAAAATCTTAACATCCCCAAAACTTGGAAAACCACTAAACTTTTTTTAATCAAAATTCTATTACAAACTCATTTGCTTGTTAGTTCCTTAGAAGCTATCTAGCACTAATAGTCAAAACATCTACTCTCTTGATGGGAACTCTATATATAACTTTGTTGCAAGATGAAACACAGATTGCTCATTAAATTTTAATTTGTCAAAACCATTACTAGGGGGATAAAGATTTTATTGCACCTTTATGAATAGTCATTTTGGTCCTTCCAGACTCCAATGAGTCACTTAAAGCTAATTTGTTAGGACACGCAATGATCACTTACTCAAGGAGAAGACCATACAAGGTAGCAGCAAAAGCAACATGTAGTAACTATTTATGGACCTCAAATTTTAGAATAAATGTAATTTGTGCCTAAGTCATTACAAAAGCCATTCTACCCATCCAAATGTTAATTTTAAAGAGAATCTATGTTACATGCATGTATATATGGCATATGATACAGGTAGATAATCTAGTGCAGATAAGGAAAATATTTTACAATCTAGTATATGGATATGACTAGCATATGAATTATAGAGGTATATATGAAAAAAATAACAAAATGCAAAAAAGAAGTTAAAAAACCCATCCAAATGTTTTCAAGTATACCATTTATTCGATTTGATGCCTTATCTTTCAAGTCTTTTAGGTTGGGATTGAGAGGTCTTGCTACTTTTGAGTAATTTGTTGTAATGTCCCTTTTTTTCTGAGTGGTCACCTAATGGGGTCAATTAGCCTATCCTATTCCCGTAGGCCAAGCCGAAGGGCTAAGGGAATGATCTAATTGATTAAATATTATATTTAATCAAAATTATTGGGAAAATTGAAGATATGAAGTGACTTCCTATATTTTTATGAGCGATTTGGTGAAGGAGAAATAATTAAATAAAATGGCTGAGGTGAGTGACCAAGGAAGGAGAAAACTAAAGGATGGAAATGACCTTCCATATTTTGTAAGCCATTTGGAAAATAAAATAAATTAAATTAAATGGCCTTGAAGGTGGATGGCCTAGGCAAGGGCCTAAAAATGTAATATCGAGGGTTATAAAGAGGTTCACTCCCTTGGAGAAGACAATAGAAATAAAATAAGAATACTTTATTGAGGTCGGCCAAGATTGGAGGAGAAAAATAACAAAATAAAATAAATATTTTGCCTTGAGGAGGTCGACAGATTTGGAGGGGAACGGTGGCTATAAATATAAGAACATTTGAGGTCATTTCATCATCGATTCATATCTTATTTCATTTTGGGAGATTCTTCTCTTTGGCTGCAACTTTGGTTGGGCTTCATTTCAAGGATGAAAACCCTTGTGAATGTGGTGAGTTGGATGAAACCCTAGCTCATCTTGTGGAGAACTCATGACGGAGTTCTAATTGCACTTCATTGGAGACATTTGGAGGCTTGGAGTATCAATGCATAATCAGATTTGGAGCAGCATTGTTGTGGCATTTTGGTGAGCATATTGCATTGAGGTTTTGCCCTAATTTGGAACACCACTTTGGACCAGACTTGAGTGCCCATCTTTGGACAGCGATTTTGCATATTTAGAGCAGCAAACCCTAAGCACTTGCCAAGGAGGAATTTGCCCATCTAGGGTTTGATATTTGAAGACTATTTTGCATATATTTGGTATGTAGTATGTACAATCATACTTTTAGGTCTAATTTGTAGAGCAGAAATCTGGGCATATGCTTGGCATGTTTGAGCCCATGAATTCATTGTAAAATCAGTCCAGAATATTCAGTTTTGTAGCGGCAGACTTCTTTAATCAGAAATCAGATTTATTGGACCTATGTTTGGCACTTGGATGGTTAATTTCCATGGCTTCTATCATAGTTGATGTTATCTATATGTTTGGCACAGTTTTATGGATGTTTGGCATATGTTTATTGGATGCCTATAAGTGTTTATCATTCTGAAAATAAAAATCAGAATTCAGTCCTAGGGTTTGAGCAGAAAACTAAATCGGAAAAGTGCAAAAACATAAATCAGAAATCTAGGGCAGAAATCAGAAATTCTAGGGCAGATCCCATTGGGGATATTACATTTGTTTTTATTTGACATGCCATTTTCTCAAGGTTAACTCCATTAATAAGGTTTGTGAAGATGATATGAACTTTGCATATTGTCAATAATATTAAAGGTAAATACTTTCAAGTAAGCTTCTTGTATATAGAAGATACATAAAAATATATCTAAGTTACCGGGTTCGCCCCTGGGAAGCCTGGGCTCGATTCGGGTACGGAATTTGGGTCCGGTTCGTCCAAATTCGTTGTGGGTTCAAAAAATTGTCTGTGGGTTCGGCCAAAGTTTGGAACCCTGACTGTGGGTTGGAACCCAGGCAAAATTTCATGCCCAGGCGGACTTTCAAACACTTTTTTGCATTTTTTTATTATTTTTTTGAGTCTTTGTTGACTTTTAAAGAGTTTTTAATTCCTTCTAACCCTAATATGTGCCTCTAGAAACATGAAATTCTGCTAGACCTGGGATGAATGCTAATTTCTAAAAATAAATACAATAATGTTGAACAGAGTTTCTGGCCTTCACTCCAAACTACATGTAACTGCTTTCTTGAGAACCAACCTATAAAAGAAAAGAAAATCTAGGTTAATGCTTTTGCCAAAGGGTTACAATGAAGTCCCATTCTTAGGTCAGCAGGATAGAAACTAAACCTTTGAGAGCAGACCCTGATTTGTCATAAAATCAAAAAATTTATGAAATATTAAATGATTTTTAAATTTTTAAATTGAAACATTTGAAAACATGCCAGCTTCTGGTCCATCATAGGTAAGTCTCCTAACCATAGTTTACATACTCGGAATTGGAGAGTACTCGGCAAGCCCAAAAATTTTGACTCAGGGAAATACTCGGCAAATGTGTGTGGATATTTATGTATGTGTATACTCAGGACTACACTGTGCACACATACATATCTATAAACATACACAAGATGCCAAGTTTGCATGCATATACACACAAAGACATATTTATACACACACAAACTTGCCAAGTTTGTGGGTTTTTTGCGAGCTACTGGCGATTACTCGATAATTTGACGGGAGAAAATCCATCTGCATACTGCCCGAAAGTATAAGCAGAAATTACTCGGCATGCAAATTTTTTGGAGATTACTCGGCTACTCAGAGAGTAATCGGAGAGTATGTAATCTATGCTCCTAACCTTGCATCCAAAACTTTGAAGTTAAACAATGTCCTTAACTATTGGCAAAATATTGAGCAGATTTCAAAATAATCTCCAAATAAGTAAGAAGAAGAAATAATTCATCATACCAGGATGTGCATTAAACTTGACCTGACAAAGGGTTTGTCATAAGTTATTAGTTATCAAACTAAACTTCTTGGATTGTGACCCACAGCAAAGTGTATGCAATGAAAGTCTTCCATTAGATGCAGAATATTCTTTAAGTATGAGCATATCACTAAAGCACACTAAAAATAAATAAAAAAGCACTCAAACACAATGGAAATTTAGAAAGAGAACCCAAATCAGCTGATCCTAGCCAACAGAAAGCCAACATGGAGAAGTGAGGAATCAATTTAATAAAAAGGACAAATAACAGAAATATTATTACAAATGTGGTGGGTTATAAATTTTTGAGAGATTTCTTTTCATGGGGTGAAAGATTACTTAGATGAAGAAATTGTTAAAAAAAGGAACATTTAGGGAGGAATGGTTGGGAAAGAAACCTCTAGATGAAGTGGACTATGTATGAATACTTCCATGTATGCAGATGGACTGTTGCAAAAATTACTTTATGGATCTAGTGTTGTCTTTGGAATTTAAGGAAAGAAGGTAACAAGAATGCATGGAGCAACAACCCCAAATCCGATAAACTAGAGTAAGCCAACCAGAACTGTCTACACAAAGGAAGACTGAATTTACATAATCTCGTTATGTAGGGTTATCTTGCACAGAATCAAGGGTAAAGATGGAGATCTCTCCTAGTTAACCTCCACTGCAGAAGAGGAGGAATATAGAAGGATGAAGTGTTTTCGAGGATGATTATGATACTAGTATACATAGCTTTAAATAATTTGACTATTAATATGGTGGTGTATTCTAAACTTAATTACTGCTGCAAATATGTATATATTTCTGATTTTTATATGTTTTTGTATTACCGAACCCAAAACGAACCCAAACCCCCACAAAAAAAATTCCCGAACCAACGAACCGGGTTCTCGAACCCGAACCCAAAACCGAACCAGTAACTTAGAAATATATAGTTACGAGACTCGCCCGGAAGCGCCCAAACTCAGCGAGTCCCGAGCCGAGCACACCTGGCCGGGTCCTGGGAGCCCAGACGCGGATGTGGCCGAGTCCTGCCGAGTCCTGGCCGGACTCGCCGGACTCACCGCTTCCCGGAGAGTCCCGAGCCCTAGACGCGGCCGGCAATAGCAGAAAGAAAAGTGAACAAAAAAACATAAAATTTGATGTTTTAAGATTTTTTTTTTTTTGTGTTATATTATCTCCCCAACCCTAAAAGCAACCTCATTTCATTCATTTGGCAAAATAGGAGGAGAAGAGAGAGTTGTGAGGAAAAATAAGAGGAGAAGAGAGGGCAACCAGCAAGCTATTGAAGACAAATACAGGGCCACATACCATTTGGGAAGCTTCATAACAGCAAGAAGGTGCATTGAGAGCTCATTACCAGTGATTGGGAGGAGTTTGCATTGCATTCCAAGCCAAATATAAGAGGTAAGTTTGATTTTTATTGGTTTTTTTTGTGTTTTTTTAACAAATAATTCATTGTAATTTGAAAAATCATTGTTTTTTTTAGTTTGCATTTTTTTTTTACAAACCCTACTTGCAATATAAATAATTTTATAAACCCTACTTGTTATTGCAGCCACATTCATTTGCAAATCAAAACATATTATTATTTTCACAATGTCTCAAACCCCAGGCAGAAAAGACCCTGCTTGGAAACATGCTGAAATCTTTCCCGGAATGAAAAAAGGGGAAGCAAAATGTAAATACTGCAAAACAATATATCATGGAGGCATAAATCGATTAAAATACCATATTGCACGCATTCCCATCCATGATGCAGCGGGATGCCCTATAGCACCTCCTGAGGCTGTCCGTGAAGTGCAGGTGCAATTAGAAACTTTTGAATTGCAAAAAGAGATGAAAAAAAAACAGAAGCATGAATTGGTGAGTTTGGGAGTTGGACATGGACTTGGTGCTGTTGGAGATGCTTCTTCCATGCCTACATACCGTCCTAGTGCTAGTGCTTGTGCTAGTGGTACTGCTTCTGCACCAGCTATCCCTGTGCATACTCCTACTGCTGGTGGCGCTAGTATTGCTAGTGGTAGTGGTAGTGGTAGTATTATTGGCCCTAGAGTTCGTAAATCTAGGGTGGACTCATATTTTGTACCACGCACTACTCCTGGTTCCCAACCGTCACTTGAGAGCATGGGTTGGTGTTAGTGTTTCTTAGATCAGATTAATTTAACCAATTGAATAAAAGAAATGCAACACATAAGACAATGAACACAACAAGATACCCTGGGAAAACCCTCCTCTTGAGGGAGAAAAACCCAGCAAATATATCTCTTATATATTGAAGGAATAAGAGCAGAAATCTGCTTACAACTCAGGCCCAACACAATGCCGAATTTGATACAATGAATAATAGCACCTCTCCTAGATGCAAAGATACAAATGAATATGTTTCTCCTTGAAATCGGTCTGCTGCTACAAAATGATGATCTGCTGCTACAAGATGATGATCTGCTGATTAAGTATGAACTTCTTCTAAGACTGCGAATTCTGCTCTGCCAAAAATGCGAACTTGTTTTTATTCGAATTGTTCTACATAGCCAAGAAGTGACCTTGTATTTATATCTCCTAGGCGCCTCTTCACTTGGGTCGGCCTTTGATAAATATTTAATAACAATTAAAGTCGGCCAGAATAAGTACATGAAATAAATCAAATATAAGGTCGGCCCATGATTAATATGGGTCTAGTGAAGACCGACGCTGTATTAACATCAACACTCCCTCTCAGCTAGGGATGAACTTCCATCTGCACAAGACACATTATGTTAGAATGAAAACAAAATAAAATATCACCTCAACATGATATTAACCATTATGGCTACTCCCATAGATGGTAAAAACTCATCACGGATTCTCTCACGTGATGTTGTCATGGAGTCACACACATGACATCCACCATAGCTTCTCCCAGAGGGTGGAAACAAGGGCTTTCACCTCAACTCTCTCTCATCAGAGAATTGCATTATCAAGGACTTACACCTCAACTCTCTCTCAGCAGAGAATTGTATTAACAAGGGCTTGCACCTCAACTCTCACTCAGCAGAGAGTTGCATTCTCAACAAGGATCACTGATTACTGAGACTCTTTCTCAGTCAAGGCTGCATTCTCCACCATACCAAGTTTCTCTCGGAAGTATACAAACTTCATCCTGGCGAGAGGCTTGGTGAGAATGTCTGCCGTTTGCTCTTCAGTGCTGATATACCTCAACTGTATAGCTTTCCTTTGCACCATATCTCTAATATAGTGGTACTTGATCTCAACATGTTTTGTTCTGTCATGAAACACAGGATTGACAGAAAGCTTCACACAGCTTTGATTATCACAGTGTATGATAGTAGGCTCCATTGATTGACCAAACAATCCTGCAAGGAGCTTACGAAGCCACACTGCCTCACGAGCTGCCACACAAGCTGCAATATACTCTGCTTCAGTTGTACTCAAGGCCACTGAAGACTGTTTCCTGCTACACCAGGAGATCATAGCAGTCCCCAAACTGAAGCAACAACCAGAAGTACTCTTCCGATCTGAGACACATCCTGCCCAATCAGAATCAGTAAAACCATGCAGCTCCAAATCCACATTTGAAGAATATCTCAACCCATATCCAATTGTGCCACATAAATATCTCAGGATATGTTTAGCTGCTACAAGATGTATTTGCTTTGGTTCACACATAAACTGGCTAAGTGCACTCACTGCATAGCAGATATCAGGTCTAGTGTTAACTAGATACATCAATGAACCAATCAACTGTCTATACATCGTAGAATCCACTGGTTCTGAACTAGCTGCAGCTTCTTTCAACTTATCTAAATTAGACTCCATGGGTGTAGACATAGGTTTGCAGTCAAGCATACCAAACCTTTTGAGAATGTCAACAGTATACTTGCCTTGACTTAGAATCATCTCATTTGGCTTTTGCCAAACTTCTAAGCCAAGAAAGTAATGCATAAGACCTAGATTCTTCATCTCGAACTCTGAAGCTAATTCCTTCTTGCATTTTAGTATTAGATGTTCTTCACCAGTAATGATCAAGTCATCAACATATAAAACTAAAATCAATGCTTCACCATTTACTACCTTGAAGTAGAGGTTAGAATCTGCATCATTCTTTGAGAAACCCAAACTTGAAAGGTACTGATCAATTCTTTCATACCAAGCACGAGGAGCTTGTTTAAGACCATACAAGGCCTTCTTCAACTTGCAGACATGAGATTCTTTCTCATGTACCTCAAATCCTTCTGGTTGCTCAATGTAAACCTCTTCTTCTATTATGCCATTCAGAAAAGCTGTCTTTACATCCATTTGGTGAATCTTCCATCCTCTAGATGCGGCAATAGCAATGATGGTTCTAACAGACGTGTAACGAGCCACAGGAGCAAAGGTTTCTTCATAGTCAACTCCCTCTTTTTGTGAGAACCCTCTAGCCACAAATCTAGCCTTGTGTTTCTCAATGCTCCCATCAGCTGCATGCTTGATCTTGAAGAGCCACTTAGAAGACACCACAGATTTGTCTTTGGGTCTAGGAACTATATCCCAAACATCGTTCTTAAGTATAGACTGATACTCCTCAATCATGGCATCTTTCCATACTTGTTGACTAGAAGCTTCTTCAACATTTGAAGGTTCTGACTCAATAATCTGACTCATCAAGGCAACATAGCTAGAGAACTTGTGAGGTCTCTTGCTTTCTCTGAAGGTTCCTCTTGGAGCTACAAACCTTTCTGCTTCCTGCATTGTCCTGCGAGCCCAAAGGGGTCTTTTCTTTCCAATCACAATGTCTAGAGGGCCATCAGTAGGATCCAAAGGCTCAGCTGGATCAATATCTTCTTTAGGTTCTGTATCCTCCTTCAGATTCTCTGGGATATGGTCAACTTCCATATCTTGAGGAGGTTCTTCTTCATCAACCTCCATAGGAGTGCCTTTGGACTTTCTATAAGCAACATCTTCCTCAAATGTGACGTCTCTACTAATCTCAATAGACTTCTGTCCTGGAATGTAGATCCTGTAAGCTTTTGATGTCTCACTGTAGCCTACAAGAATTCCTTTCTTCCCAGAAGGTTCTAGCTTTGTTCTCTTTTCCTTTGGAATATGAACATAGACTGGACAGCCAAAGATCCTCAAATGACTAACTTCAGGCTTCACGCCTGAGAATGCTTCTTCAGGAGTTTTATTCTCTAAGATCCTGTGGGGACTCCTGTTTTGAACATAGACGGCTGTTCTTGATGCTTCAGCCCAAAAAGAGATTTGTAAGTCTTGATCATGAATCATAGCTTTCACTGCTTCCACAATAGACCTATTCTTCCTTTCGGCAATACCATTTTGTTGTGGATTATAGGGAACACTGAACTCCCTCTTAATCCCTGCTTCAATACAAAAATCTCGAAAGGTGCCAGAAGTGTATTCTCCACCATTATCAGATCTTAATACTTTGATCTTCTTCCCAGACAGATTTTCAATCTGCGCTTTGAATTCTCTGAATCTTACTAATACTTCTTCTGATTCTTTCGATCTCAAGAAATAAATCCAAGTCTTTCTAGAGTAATCATCAATGAAAATAATATAATACAAGAAACCACTAGATGATGCAATAGACATTGGACCACATAAATCAGAATGAATGAGATCAAGAATACATTTAGATCTACTTTCACTGGAATGGAACATACCTTTTGTGTTCTTGCCTAGGGCACATCCCTTGCAAGTACCTTCATGTTCTTGATCGAATTTTGGAAGACCGGTGACCATCTTCTCCATGATAGGTAGAGCACGAAAGTGAATGTGAGCCAATCTTCGATGCCAAAGTTCACACATGCTGGTACTGTTATGCACAAGTGCTTGAAGAGGACGAGTGCACAGCATGTAGAGACATTCATGTCTAACTCCAATCACTTGAGCAGATTTGAAGCTGGAGTTCTTTGCCCATATAAGAACTTTCCCTTTAGAGAAGGCAACTTGATAACCTTTGTCTTCTAATGCTGAAATTGAAACAAGGTTCCTCTTTATCCCTGGTACGAACAGTACATCATTCAATTCCAAAGAAATTCCAGAATCCAAGTGAAGAGTGGAATTTCCAAACCCTTTTACAGAATATCTAGCATCATCTCCAATAACAACTTGATCACTAGAGTTGCTTTCCATTAAGTTTGAAAGGTGACTTCTGAATCCGGTGATGTGTCTAGAAGCACCACTGTCAATCAACCAAGTGTAAGAGTCCGTAGAAACATTGCTAGACAAGGCTGAATAAAATAGATAATTACTGGAGTCCTTTTGTGGAGTGACTTCTTCAACATCTGCAGTGGCAACTTGAAGCTTAGGTCGTTGAGGGCACACCCTCGCAAAGTGACCATACTTATCACAACGAAAACATTGAATCTTGGACATGTCTCGTTTTCTTTTGAAGGTAGGAGCATCATCATTTCCATCTTCTCGATTCCTTTTGAAGAATCCTTTCTTAAAGCCTTTTCCTTTGTTTGATGAATGAGAGGTAAGAACTTGTAATTCTTCATTCTTTGAGCTTTGACCAATCCCCCTTGCTGTTAGTCTTGACTCTTCTTGAATGCAATCAATCCTCAATCGATCAAACTTAGGGAGTTCGGATCTTGCACTGATTCCTTGGATGAATGCCTCCCATGAAAGCGGAAGACCATTGAGAGCAAGCATAGTCAGTTCTTTATCATCAATCATGTGTCCAATAGTGGAGAGCTGATCTTTTATCTCTGAAATCCTCATGAAGTATGTAATAACAGATTCTCCTTTCTCCATTTTCACATGATGAAGTTGTTGCTTCAGAGCAAGGGCACGACTGGTGTTGTTGATTTCGTACATCTCTTCCAAGGTTGTAAACATCTCTCTTGCTGTATCTAACTTGAAGATAATTGGTACAATATGATCTTTGACGGAATCAACCAATGCTTTCTTTGCCCTAGTGTCTTTCTTCCTCCATTGCAGCTTCTCTTCTTCCCCCTCAGGTTCGGGAACTTTTGTTTTCACAAACTCAGCCAAATCATTTTCTTCCAAGGTTAGCATGAACCTGAATCTCCATGATATGTAATTCGAGATCCCTTCGAGTCTATCCTCGATTTTCAGACCGTTTACCATCTTGAGAAATTTGGAAGATAGACTGAAAAAGAATAAGTGTTGCGAACTAATCTGATCACGATCTTTTTCACACCCGCTCTGATACCATGTTAGTGTTTCTTAGATCAGATTAATTTAACCAATTGAATAAAAGAAATGCAACACATAAGACAATGAACACAACAAGATACCCTGGGAAAACCCTCCTCTTGAGGGAGAAAAACCCAGCAAATATATCTCTTATATATTGAAGGAATAAGAGCAGAAATCTGCTTGAACTCAGGCCCAACACAATGCCGAATTTGATACAATGAATAATAGCACCTCTCCTAGATGCAAAGATACAAATGAATATGTTTCTCCTTGAAATCGGTCTGCTGCTACAAAATGATGATCTGCTGCTACAAGATGATGATCTGCTGATTAAGTATGAACTTCTTCTAAGACTGCGAATTCTGCTCTGCCAAAAATGCGAACTTGTTTATATTCGAATTGTTCTACATAGCCAAGAAGTGACCTTGTATTTATATCTCCTAGGCGCCTCTTCACTTGGGTCGGCCTTTGATAAATATTTAATAACAATTAAAGTCGGCCAGAATAAGTACATGAATAAATCAAATATAAGGTCGGCTCATGATTAATATGGGTCTTAGTGAAGACCGACGCTGTATTAACATCAACAGTTGGAACAAGGATGTACATGATGCAGCAAAAAAGACAATTGCAGACTTTTGGTATTACTGCACCGTTCCCTTCCATGTAGCCAGGTAATTCTTTTTTGTTTAATTGTTTTAAAATTTATTATTTTAGAATCTAGATGTATCTCATTATCGAATTCAAATTTAGTGCAGTTAAAATCTTAAAACTTTTCATTTTACAATACTTATGTAAGTAACTTATTAATTTATTTATGACATGTTTTAGGTCACCTTTTTGGCAAAACATGGTTGATGCCATAACCATATGTGGGCCGGGGTTCAAAGCCCCTTCTGAAGATGAATTAAAGGGCCCACTTTTGAGTCAAAAAGTGGCAGATGTGAAAGCACAATTAGAGGAGCAGCGTGAGCAGTGGAGGAGGATTGGTTGCACCATCATGATTGATGGTTGGACCGATAGGAGAAATAGGACGCTGCTTAATTTTCTAGTGTCCTCCGGAGGTAATTGTACTTCCCTCAATGCATTGAAATTTGAATTTGATTTAGTGATTAATAATTTAATATGGCTGATTTTTGTTTTTTAATTTATTGAATAACTGGTTTTGCTTATTCTTTCAGGTGACACCGTTTTCATTAAGTCCATTGATGCTTCTGCCCAATTCAAAAATGCCACATATCTGTGTGAGGCTATAGAGGAGGTGATAGCTGATGTGGGGGAAGAGAATGTAGTGCAAGTGGTGACAGATAATGCAGCAAACTATGTTGCTGCTGGTAGATTATTGATGGAGAGGCACCCTACTATATTCTGGACTCCATGTGCCGCCCATTGCATTGACCTCATGATGGAGGATCTTGGCAAGCTCCCATGGATCAAAACATGTGTGGATGCAGGTAGAAACATTTGCAAATTTATATACAATCACACATGGGTGCTTAACCTTATGAGGCAATACACGGGGTTGAGGGAGTTGTCTCGTCCTGGCATCACTAGGTTTGCAACTAATTTTATCACGTTGCAATCCTTGATTCGGTCAAAGGCAGCCTTAAGGCGCATGTTTGTTGGTGAGGAGTGGTCTTCCTCATCGTTTTCTACAAGCACTGCAGGGATTGGTGTGGCCAATTGCATTTTTGATGAGCAAGGGTTTTGGACACCAGTGGAGGAGATTGTGAAGGTAAAATTTAATTCTTTATTATGTTTTAATTTTTAATCATATCTTTTATTTGTTTATTTTCATTCACACTTATTTGTGAAACATGTTTGCACTTTGCAGTTTATTGAGCCCTTGCTAGTTCTCCTACGAGTTGCAGATGGGGAGAAGCCCGCACTAGGATACATATATGAGGGCATGGATAGGGCCAAAGAGGCCATTAGATCAGTCTATGGTGGAGTTCAGGATAAGTATTGTCCCATTTGGGAGATCATTGATAGGAGATGGCAAAACCAACTTCATAGGCCCATCCATGCAGCCGCATGTTTCCTAAATCCGGCCTTCCAATTCCGCCGTGATATCCGTGGAGATAGAGAAATTCTTAGTGGGCTCTACTCGACGATAGAGCGGATGTTGCCCGCTGTTACTACACAGATAGTGCAGGAGATAGATGCCTTCAGTAAGGCACGAGGAGACTTCTTTGCACGTCAAATGACCATAGACAGTAGGACAACATTACTACCAGGTAAAAATATATTTAAGGGCATAATTGTCATCTTTTTATATTGTATTTTATTATTAAATGTTGAACTTGAAACTTGAAATGAGATTGATTTTGTTTCTTTTTCTCATCTCAGATAGCTGGTGGAGGTTGTTTGGTTCTGATGCACGGAACCTGCAGAATATTGCCATTCGTCTATTGAGCCAGCCATGCAGTTCATCTGGTTGTGAGCGCAATTGGAGTATGTTTGAGCACATACACTCCAAGAAGCGCAATAGATTGACAGTGGAGAGGATGAATGACTTGGTCTATGTTCATTACAACCTTCGGCTCAGATACAGGAAGCTTTTTGACCACGACAACACCCCGATCAATCTAGATGAGGTTGATCCACAGTCTGAGTGGACCACTGAGGCTACAGATGCAGTCTTTAGTGACGAGGACCTTGATTGGGTGGACCAGGCAGAGAGAGAGGCTGAGGTTGTAGCCATGGCTGAGGAGGAGGCTAGAGCACGAGGAGACATAGCTGTTGTTGGTGAGAGTGGCATGGAGACTCAGACAGAGGCAAAGACTATGGCTGCAGCTGCAACATCATCCAGGAGCGTTAGACGCCTTCGTAGGAAGGATGTTGGCTCCACTATGCCATAGAGTCATAGAGTCATAGCTATTGTTTTGATATTTCATATTTGTATGGAACATTTGATGTTATGGATTTCATATTCCATGACTTTTGTATACATTTGACTAGTTTTATAATCTATATATCTAAGTATGCTATTTCCTTCAGCAGCGCAACTACAATTTGTGTACTTTATACTTATGTGATCGTTGTATACTTGTGTATGTGATCAAATTTGCTTTTATTTGTGTTGTATTCAATAAAGGGTGCTTGAAACAAGTTTTAAATCCTTAAAAATCTCTAAATTTCTAGGTTTTTTTCAACTTTTTTTCATTTTGCCGAGTCTGCGCTGAGTCCGAGTCCTAGTCCCCGAGTCCCGAGTCGAGTCGCCCTAGCCGAGTCCGAGCCGAGTCCGAGCCGAGTTACTATGCAAAAAACTAAAAACATCAAAGTTTAAAAAAAAATTAAAATACTTGGAAGTATACAAATTATTCATTTTTATGTCTGTTCTTTCAACTGTTTTAGGGCAGGGGAGGTGTCCCCATGAATCAGAGGTAATTTACCTTTTCTTTTTTCACAGTTCTGCATTTCTGGAGGTTGGCCCCTAAAAGCAGCACTGCTTTCATATTTCGTATATTTGGTATTTTTGACCTCACACCATCATCTATAGTTCAGAACTTCTCCTCACTAGAAGTATTTTAGCATCTTGGATTGGTTAAGTTACAATTTTGGACAAAAGTTTTCTATTGGATGAAATTGTATATGTTATTCTAAATTTTGTGTGCTCTCATTGAATAATGACAATTGTTGATCTCTGTTTAGTTTGTTCCTTTTTCAATATAGTATTAACTGTTAACATAACAAGAGGTCAAAGATGCAATCTAGGTTACCTGGGAGTTGTTATTTTAACAGATCTAGAACTGTCTTACTGTGATTTTTCAGAATAGCACTTGAACATGCAGAGGGTGACATATTTAAGCCATAGTAGCATTAACTGAAAGTGTATATGCAATCCAATTACTTGAGTTTTAAATGGGAAGAATCAGGAAAATTTTAAAAATGCTAAAATATTCATAAAAATATGGAAAAAACTGCTATTGTTATTTCATGCCACATATAGTGCATAGAAAGAGAAACAAAGTTCAAACATAAGACATAAATAAATATTCAATGTTGCCAATTACTCTCAATTCTTGATGAGTATCAAATTATCAATCAAGTATGGTGTATGCATTACAACTAAAGTCTTCGGGTGCAAGAAATTCTGATTTTCTGTCCAGGACAGCCCAAAACAATTTTTATTTTTCATTACTTTTTAAAACCAGAGCAAGGATTTTGGGGAGGCAGCCCTTGATGGGGTCAAGTAGGCAATGCCCTGGGTATAGTCCCTGTTGCAATATAGGGCAGCATGAAGGGGTGTAGCCCCTGCTACCAGGCCCAAATTAAGGCCATTGAGGCCACATCACAATTTTACTGCTTTTAACCAAGCTCCAAAATCCTCAAAAAATGCACTTTTAGAATTAGGATTGGTAAAGTTGTTTTGAGAATAACTATAAGTGAAAGGAATGTGAACAGGTAGAAAATGAACAATGCCAGAGGAGTGTGTTAATTTGTTGATCAATGATCACTGATTCACCTATTCACCTTTACTCTGAAAGTGAATATTTTTATTCCTGTAGCATGAAGTCAGAAAAATGATGCAGAAATGAAAAAAACCATATCTATATCAAAGAGAACAGGGCAAACGAAAAAACTGCAATTTTTGGCATTTTTTCAATTTACAGCGTGTATTTGACTAAATACTCAATCAAAGGAAAAAACTGGCCAGCCAGTTCAAACTGGCATGGCCTACATGCCCAGCTGCAGTTAACCATGGATTGTTCCAGTTTTTTGCTTCTATGATTTAAGCAATTACAGCTTCATGAGAAAATACAGTTTGAGAGATTTCTGGAAAACAGTTGCAATCAAAATTCTAGATAGTTTGAAGGATTAGAGATTTGTCAAAGCTTCAGGGCTAGTCACACTGTTTTCCCAGCTGCAGCTCAGAGAGAAAATGTTGAAGGCCTTTCTATTTTGCAAATCTGGGTAAACAAATCTTGTGCTGGTTTTGCATTTTGACAAATTTTTCAGTCCTATTAGCCAACATGGTTTTCATTTTTTCAGATTTGTACTAGGGATGGAGATTTATTGAAGGCATGTCTTCTTGAATCCCTGTCTTTTATTTGAAGTTGGTTTCATGGAGATTCTGAAGTTTTCTAGAAATGTTTGATATTAATGCTAGAGATGGTGGTATTTATTTAAGCAACATTATAATAGTTAGATATATCTTTTGAGGGAATTTAACATGTTTATATTTTAAGTCAACTCTACTGTGACCAATTTCCACAAGTAGTTATTATTCTAGTGACCCTTCTCTCATGTATGTTGTGACAATCACAAGGCAAGCATCTTTAAATATTTGTTAGTTGAGGAAGGAACTGTGATTATTGGAAAATCCACTACTTTGGAACTTTTACCTTCTAGCCTCATTCCTAATCAGCAAAGCATATAGTTGGATGCATTAAATTGGAGGTCAGGGACACACAAACTACAGGCACACACTATAAGCATTCATTTGGTGGTCAAATGCACAATAAAGATGGATACACAGGATACATTGAGTTGGAGGTCAGGTGCACACATACCAGTAGTATGAATACACACTGGATCCATTCACTTGGAGGTCAGGTGAAAACACCTTGGTTACAATACAATTGAATCACCACCATAATAATACAATTACATGGCCAGGAACTATCTAACTTGACAAAGCGCCTTTGCAATTTCAAGCTATGCATTATCTTCTTTGTAGCATGCACCGTTTAATGGTCTACAATGAGAAAGCTGATTTAGAAATTATGTTAGAAACTTCCCTATTAAATTTAGTTTCAGCTTGTATTAGTAGAAGGCTCCTGAGAATTGAATACAGTTTTTTTTATCTAAACATACTTGTACACAGTTTTCCCCAAAGCCTTGTAATATTATTATGGACTGTGGAATTTGTAGATCTTTTATTCAGCTTGTATTATTTGAAAAAAACTTGGATCGCATCTGAAGTAAAATTTGGTAATTTATATGCTGTTATAAATAAATTGATATGAGTTGCAAGAAACTATTCCATTTTAACATTCATCTGGACCAACTAAATAAATTAGAAAAAACGGAAATATTTATGATTCTATCGTATTGATGAACATCAAAGCCTCCATTATACATATAACCATGTTTTGGACAGTATAAGGTTAATGAAAATATTTACTTAACACTGTTCCCTAGCAGTCAGATCATTCGGAAAAATGACTTTTAAAGCATGATCATATTACAGTATGCAGATCATTGTGTTGGATCCATCAGGTCATTGACACTCACCTTGTTACCAATGTAGCCCATCACACCAACTCCAATGGGAGACACTTTTAAGTTGTTGATATGCCTCCTAAGTGATCGACGAACCCAGACTGATACAAATATTCCAACCATCTGCTTACTAACTATTCGCACATAGCCTGCCCTGACACTTTTTGAATTTTTAGATTTTGCACCAGCACCTGTTACAGAAAATGTCTCCAGGCGATTCCTTAGCTCTTCATCCAGATGAATCTCTTTGAAGGATCTAACACTGGGCACTGAATCTTCTGTTTCCAAATCCAGTGGCTGTTCTGGCCAGCTCAAACTAATCTTTTCAGACATGCTGTAAATCCTCCTCAATTTAGCACTAGGTGGTGTTTGAGTCTGTGAGTCCAATTGAGGCTCTGTGCGACCTGATTTGATCCTTCCAACATCACTGCAGACCCTTCTCAAATTAATATTGGATTCTGAATGGTGGAGTTCTGAGTTTAATAATTCCTCTGGCCAGGTTGCTTGTTTTCTCCCTAAATTGCTGGAGAGTTTCTTGACATTGTATAGATTACTAGGATATATGGGATCATTAGCTGCATCGACAGGGGTATCTCCTTGATGAGGTAATATGCTAACATCTTCATTAGTTACATCACTTTCAGATAATATTTCATCTACAATGATGTCAGATGCATTAACCCTTGATGGGGAAGAAGGAGCACTATAGCATTTACACTTGGATTTAGTAGGTTGGGTCTTGTTCAATGTACTGCGAAGTCGATTTTCCCATTTCAAGACAGGGCTATTATCCTCTGCACCAAAAATGTTGCCAGCATTCAAAGGAACCACCTCTTGGAAGCTGCAACAATGCACACCTTGTCTGTGAGAGCTGGAAATATTGGTTTCACTATTGGAATAATTCAAATAACACCATTGTCTAATGTATTTCAACTCTGTGACACTTACTAAAGAACCAAGAAAATAGAAAAAAAAGAAAAAGATAGAATTAACTTTATTCTCTATGCAAAGTTAATAAGCATACAATTCATACAAGGACTGTCATTGTACTGGTAACGCATTTTACTTATCCTGGCTTCCACTTCAATAGAAATTGAAATAGAGAATTTTTAAGGATAATTTAAATCACAACAAAGTTAAAATGGGTAGATTATGGAACACTCAAATTCTACTCAAAAGATCTATATGTTTTCAGTTTTTCCTCAATAATTCTATCTTAAGCTGGTTTTTTCATTCATGTAATCATAACTTTATTGCAGGAAAAATAGCTACTCATACAAGCTATCCAATATTCTACAAATAAAACAGGATGGTCATGTGTATGACCCCAGAAAGGTAACTACAATCAAGAAAATTACCCAAGCACATACACATCTGCGGGATCTTTTGTATCTAGCCATTCCTCAATATCCAAATCATCTGGTGGAAGCCTTCCTCCAACATTCCAGGTACCTACTAATATCCTGCCAAATGCCATGAAAGCAGGTTACAAAATTCAAATCAGTAAGATTTGACTTAAGAGCTTGAATGGATGACCAATTTGAAATTGACTAACTTAATTTCCTTCGTATCTATGTACTGGGACCGCATTGTCACTGAATTTCCTCTTTTTAGTCTCCACAAAAAACTTTCAGAGGGAGTTCCTACAATAAAAGTGAAGCCATATAAAAAGTTTGAGAAGCTTCCCACCAGCCAAATCAAAATGTAATTGATTCATTGATTATGAAGTAGACACACTGAGGAGACTTACTATCTAAACAAAGCAAAGAAGGCCACTACAACAAAGAAGAAATACAGTGGCAGGTGAATTCCAGAAAATGTGTAAAAATCCTTGAAAGAAGCAAACTGTAAAAAGGAATGGTCCTCCAATGCATACCAAAATGAAAGTAGAAAGTTCAGAAAAGTACTTTGTACATTAGAAAAGCTGATTTAAGTTCGCTAAATATCAGAACTTTGAGAATCTTATCTATAAGGCAACACACTAAACTCATCTCTCCAACCATACATCAAATGACTATTGAAAAGGTTCTCGGAATCTTACCAGTAGCTTGAAAACGTGAAACAGTGTGATTTCTGCCATCCTTACTAACTGTTCCGCTCTCAACACAACTTGTTTCTGCAGACATTAAACAGAGTAGATTGAATTAGGATTTCTAGAGTCATTATGATTCAATACAGTGAAGCATCCGATGGGTTTAAATGTTTGTATTGCAGTTTGTCTTCATAGTCAATAGATAACAAATGCCACAAACACAAAAGCATACCTTCATCATCAAACTCGCTTTCAGTATCTTTTTCATCAGCACTGAACTTTTCCTCCCTTGGCTTGATATTGAGCCATTTCTTCATTACAATAGCTGGCCAAAAGAGCTGCAGACATGTACATTGGAGGAAATAGATTTCAAGCCAACTGCTTGTCTGCATTTGTCAAATTAAGATATCCAAAAGATGCAGAATGAGCTACTAATCACTGCAATGAGAAAGATTTCATGTGTGCAAGCTGATTGTATGCAACAAGAATTACCTCTCCTTTTTTTCTGCCTTTCATGTTGACAAATACTCCTTAACAGATCTTCTTAATCTGATCAGCCTCCACAGATAACATAATATTTTGCCACTTGCGCAAAATTAATTCTTTTCTCTGAGATCAAGTACATGTGAAAAGGGAGAATCCAGTATTAAAAAGTACCTTGCAAGATTGTAGGTTCAAAGAAGGCAGATGCCGATATACTCTGCCAGAATGCAAGAATCCATTTCTTTTTAGTATGTCAGAATGCAAGAATCCATTTCTTCTTAGTTTATCAGAATGCAGGAATCCATTTATTCTCAGATAAGTTAGCCATTGATGACAGCCATTTGTACTAGGTGAACTTCTTTTCTTCTTTTGAATAAATAATATTAAAAAAAGGGTAGCCATGAAGGGATAAGAAATTCAAAAGCAGATAAGAAATTGATTGCTTGAAAGAATTTTTTTTTAACAGACTAAATAAAACTCCAATAACGAAAGTGTTTTGCTCTCATTAACTCCAGGGAAATTAAGGACTTCAGGGACTGCAACCTGGAAAGCAGGAATATGCTTGAAATCAACGTGGACCAGATGTTATAAATTTCCACCAATATACTGCCAGGCCAAGTAAATTCTCATCAATTTTCTGCGAGACAACAGCCAAATTGACACCAATGGCTATAGTTATCTTCCTAGGTGTTGATGTTATAGCAGTGGGAGATATCTTTCTCTCAAATTTAAAAATGATGGATAAATAATACCAAGGCAAGTCGGACTTGCTATATATAATAATTTTATGAAGAGTCACCTTGTTTCTTAAAAGAGGCCAACCCAAATGAAGAGTCACCTAGTTTTGTATAAATACAAGGTGATGATCATTCATTTGATCATCAAGTTCATTCATCATAATTCACATTTCTAGAAGAAGTTCATACTTGAGCAGCAGATCATCATCTTGTAGCAGCAGATCATCATTTTGTAGCAGCAGACCGAATTCAAGGAGAACATATTTATTTGTATCTTTGCATCTAGGAGAGGTGCTATTATTCATTGTATCAAATTCGGCATTGTGTTGGGCCTGAGTTGTAAGCAGATTTCTGCTCTTATTCCTTCAATATATAAGAGATATATTTGCTGGGTTTTTCCTCCCTCAAGTAGGAGGGTTTTCCCAGAGTATCTTGTTGTGTTCATTGTCTTATGTGTTGCATTTTCTGATTGCTTTCATTTCTGATCCTAAATCTAACACTAGGCAATTCACTTTGGTTAATCAGAATTGAATGAATCCAATTCTTCTAAGATAAGTTGACCGTTGATGATATGCTTTTTTTCTACCAGGAGAAACTGCTGTATGCGTAAAATGTATAGCTTAGGAAACAAAGGGTACCCTGCGAATCAGCTCTCGTTCAGAAGGCGCAAATCTCAATCCTTTTACAGCTGGACCACAGCCCAACAAAGAAGTGATGATGATACACAAGGTAAAGTGAAAAAGTCCTCTTGCTACCACAAGTACACCCAAGTTTTGTGCTGCCTAGACTAGAACATAAAACATTAGCTTTACTAATTTCCTCTCTTTCATTTTCCTAAATTTGTACAAATCTAGCTGACCATGCAATAGACAGCAATTTAGTTGGCTCGATGGTTTTTCTCTTGAATTTTGGATTTAATTCAATCTTTCAAATCCTGTTGTTCTTTCCTGCCTTTATAACTGTTCAGAAAATTGTGTGGGGGGTACATGACCATTAAGAAGATAACATAGTGGCTAACACATGAGCAGTCCAAGGGATTAAGACTGGATAATATGAGGCTGTTCAGGGTTAGAATCTAATGAGACGCATGCAAATAGAAGCTTATCACTTACACAATTCAAAAATCTCATATGTTCGCCACTGCTATAAATTATACATTTAATCTAGACTCGCGGCATTCTCCTTAAAAATGTAAGCCTCGTTCGAAACTCGAACGACTAAATTATCACAGAACCGTAGAGGGGCATAAAACTCGGCAAATGTAGCAATTTAAGTAGTTAAAATTCACCAAAAATATTGAAACAGGGTGTGATCTATTTTGTACCTTTAATATTTCAATAGAGAGCTCTAATGGAGGGAGCCCGAACCAATAGTAGCCAGGTGTATGAGCCGTGAAATTTTGAGGGAAGTCGTCAGCTAAATGTAGACAGATATGACAATAGACCTGGTAAGGTACAAACCAAGCTGTAAGACCAAACCGCGGACTAAAACAGGAAACCGGTAACCTCGATGTCGGTAAAACCACGCGTAAGGTGAATTCAACAGTGCCTTAGAAAGTTCGATCTGACTGCTAGGTACGTGTCGCCTGAAGGATTGATTGATTCATGAGTTCAGTGTTCAGTTTTCGTTTACTGACAGAAAGTGAGATCAGCCACAGAAACACTGTCACGAGCACATACCCACCTACCCCATCACATCGCTAGTTATTTCATGATTTGTTCAGAAACTGGTACACAGCAAACTTTCCCGACATGTTCATTTGAAGTGGGAATTCGTTAGAGTAGATTAGAATAAAAAGTTTTTTACATACGTAAGGCTGAAGACAGTTCAAGGGATAAAATATTATTTATAATTTTATATACGATTAACATATAGTTAAAAGTGTATATTAAGATTTAAAATAAAATGTGGTTGGTGGTACGTATATGAGGTCAAAAGAATCTCACTTTTATGTTTTTTTGTTTTTTATTTGTTTTGGTCTTTTGTTTTAAGTGTAATAGTTTAGTGTTGAAATTATATGTTTTTTTAAAAGGTTGTTGTTTGTCTTAAATTTAAAAGTTGAATTTGTCTTTTTATTTTTGAAGGATCTAGATTTTACTTTTAATTTTCATGTTCTTTATTTTGGAACAATTCTACATTTGTGATCCTAAATCTAGTTCAACATTGCACTAGTAATCTCGATGCTTATTTTTTAAAATCATTTTTAATTATAGGTCTAAGTAGACACGATCTTAAATAGTCATTGCTTGCTAACTTAGGCAAGAAATGTTCAAATTTGAACCCTACGGTGATGTATAAAAAGACCAAAGCTCTAGGTCATTTAATCATCTATAAATCACATGAGCTTATGTTGCATTATCATCTAGTCACCATGTTAGCATCTATGCATGAAATAGATACATAGACATATCTATTATACATGGTGTGTCTTTGAACTTGTCAATAGTCTAGCAAGGTAGGATTGCAATCAAAATGAGACGTAAATCCCCCCACTCAATAGTAGGATCTATTGGTGTATTTTAGCACCACCATGTCTAGATATATATATATATATAAGAAGAATTTTTGAAGAGTAAAGATCCCAGCTTCAAGGTTATAATTAGGTTCAAGGTTGCATAAAAGCTTCAAAGTTGTAAATGAGAGGTTTAGGGTTGCACATGTGGGTTTAAACCTAGACATGGAATAGCTTATTTTCATATTTGTTATAGCTTGACTAATGTAAATTTGATATCAAAATTGTGAGACAGATCGTAGTACATTTTATATAATACAACATTCATTATCAAGCACTTCTACAAATGTCTTTGTTGATTTTAGGATTTATTTATATTCATGTTTCAATGCTTCTTTCTAGAGTCATCTTATTTACGTATGGTTAGATATTATTTATCATTAAATTGACTTAATTTATCATAGATATTTATTGTAAGTGATTTTTATTACTTGACATTAAATTAGTGAACCTAATATTTCTTAGTTGTACCCTTTTACCCAGTTGTTTTAGATCTAATATTTTTTACTACTTTCATCTCTCATTTATATTTAAATTATAATGGGTAGAGTTTATATCATTTTATGTGTTTTCATTGTTAGATTTTTATCATGGATATATATTCCTTGCTCCTAACTTATATCACTTTTTATACCATTGTAATTTATAATTATGATACTCATTTTATGGGATGTGATAGTGACCTTTCTCTTACTTAACCCTATATTGATTTGATACATCTAGGGATAATTATTTGTGTGATGATGTTAAACTTCCATTACATACTCATGATAGTCTTGTGTCTAGTGATGTTATTCTATCGATAATCTTAGTGAAAATATAGTAAAACTCTTATTTATTAGTGCTTACAAATTCATTAAAATTTTGATAGAACATGATTGGAAATGGAAATAACATAGTAGAAAATTAAAACAAGAAAACCACAATAATAGTGATATAAATGGAGAAAATAAGTAAAAAAATCCACCGCCAAAGACAATGCAAAATTTTATTAATCTTAAATGATTGAGTGCATCAACACAAATTTCCCTTTCAATCTAACAACATTCCAATAGAATAACAACATAGGCTAAAGAAAATTTAAGGGATGGGTAGGTGCACAAAGATGGGCGGTCGAAAAGTGGCCACTTCAATTTTTGGTCCTGAAATAGCAAAAATATGAGTTTGTTATAATAAAATACGCCCATGATATGGGTTGGTAGTGACTGAGCCTAGGCTTGGTCATTACCAAGCCAAAACACAAGTGTGTTATAAGGTGCTCGCGTTACGATTTGAATTTAACAAAAACACAAGTGTTTTATAACGTGCTCGTGTTATTTGAATGCATTGACAAAATGTGAGCACATTATAACATACTCGCATTATGGTCTGTATTGAAAAATTGTCCTTTGCTTTTTTTCTCTTTCTTGTCCTTATGTTTCAAGGAAACTATATACATGAAATAAATATTTACATATGGACATTTACTTTCTTATAATTT
>CM021102.1:177886654-178001431 GCA_007115665.2 Sequoiadendron giganteum
AGGACTTACACCTCAACTCTCTCTCAGCAGAGAATTGTATTAACAAGGGCTTTCACCTCAACTCTCACTCAGCAGAGAGTTGCATTCTCAACAAGGATCACTGATTACTGAGACTCTTTCTCGGTCAAGGCTGCATTCTCCACCATACCAAGTTTCTCTCGGAAGTATACAAACTTCATCCTGGCGAGAGGCTTGGTGAGAATGTCTGCCGTTTGCTCTTCAGTGCTGATATACCTCAATTGTATAGCTTTCCTTTGCACCATATCTCTAATATAGTGGTACTTGATCTCAACATGTTTTGTTCTGTCATGAAACACAGGATTGACAAAAAGCTTCACACAGCTTTGATTATCACAGTGTATGATAGTAGGCTCCATTGATTGACCAAACAATCCTGCAAGGAGCTTACGAAGCCACACTGCCTCACGAGCTGCCACACAAGCTGCAATATACTTTGCTTCAGTTGTACTCAAGGCCACTGAAGACTGTTTCCTGCTACACGAGGAGATCATAGCAGTCCCCAAACTGAAGCAACAACCAGAAGTACTCTTTCGATCTGAGACACATCCTGCCCAATCAGAATCAGTAAAACCATGCAGCTCCAAATCCACATTTGAAGAATATCTCAACCCATATCCAATTGTACCACATAAATATCTCAGGATATGTTTAGCTGCTACAAGATGTATTTGCTTTGGTTCACACATAAACTGGCTAAGTGCACTCACTGCATAGCAGATATCAGGTCTAGTGTTAACTAGATACATCAATGAACCAATCAACTGTCTATACATCGTAGAATCCACTGGTTCTGAACTAGCTGCGGCTTCTTTCAACTTATCTAAATTAGACTCCATGGGTGTAGACATAGGTTTGCAGTCAAGCATACCAAACCTTTTGAGAATATCAACAGTATACTTGCCTTGACTTAGAATCATCTCATTTGGCTTTTGCCAAACTTCTAAGCCAAGAAAGTAATGCATAAGACCTAGATTCTTCATCTCAAACTCTGAAGCTAATTCCTTCTTGCATTTTAGTATTAGATGTTCTTCACCGGTAATGATCAAGTCATCAACATATAAAACTAAAATCAATGCTTCACCATTTACTACCTTGAAGTAGAGATTAGAATCTGCATCATTCTTTGAGAAACCCAAACTTGAAAGGTACTGATCAATTCTTTCATACCAAGCACGAGGAGCTTGTTTAAGACCATACAAGGCCTTCTTCAACTTGCAGACATGAGATTCTTTCTCATGTACCTCAAATCCTTCTGGTTGTTCAATGTAAACCTCTTCTTCTATTATGCCATTCAGAAAAGCTGTCTTTACCTCCATTTGGTGAATCTTCCATCCTCTAGATGCGGCAATAGCAATGATGGTTCTAACAGACGTGTAACGAGCCACAGGAGCAAAGGTTTCTTCATAGTCAGCTCCCTCTTTTTGTGAGAACCCTCTAGCCACAAATCTAGCCTTGTGTTTCTCAATGCTCCCATCAGCTGCATGCTTGATCTTGAAGAGCCACTTAGAAGACACCACAGATTTGTCTTTGGGTCTAGGAACTATATCCCAAACATCGTTCTTAAGTATGGACTGATACTCCTCAGTCATGGCATCCTTCCATACTTGTTGACTAGAAGCTTCTTCAACATTTGAAGGCTCTGACTCAATAATCTGACTCATCAAGACAACATAGCTAGAGAACTTGTGAGGTCTCTTGCTTTCTCTGAAGGTTCCTCTTGGAGCTACAAACCTTTCTACTTCCTGCATTGTCTTGCGAGCCCAAAGAGGTCTTTTCTTTCCAATCACAATGTCTAGAGGCCCATCAGTAGGATCCAAAGGCTCAGCTGGATCAATATCTTCTTTAGGTTCTGTATCCTCCTTCAGATTCTCTGGGATATGGTCAACTTCCATATCTTGAGGAGGTTCTTCTTCATCGACCTCCATAGGAGTGCCTTTGGACTTTCTATAAGCAACATCTTCCTCAAATGTGGCGTCTCTACTAATCACAATAGACTTTTGTCCTGGAATGTAGATCCTGTAAGCTTTTGATGTCTCACTGTAGCCTACAAGAATTCCTTTCTTCCCAGAAGGTTCTAGCTTTGTTCTCTTTTCCTTTGGAATATGAACATAGACTGGACAGCCAAAGATCCTCAGGTGACTAACTTCAGGCTTCACGCCTGAGAATGCTTCTTCAGGAGTTTTATTCTCTAAGATCCTGTGGGGACTCCTGTTTTGAACATAGACGGCTGTTCTTGATGCTTCAGCCCAAAAAGAGATTTGTAAGTCTTGATCATGAATCATAGCTTTCACTGCTTCCACAATAGACCTATTCTTCCTTTCGGTAATACCATTTTGTTGTGGATTATAGGGAACACTGAACTCCCTCTTAATCCCTGCTTCAATACAAAAGTCTCGAAAGGTACCAGAAGTGTATTCTCCACCATTATCAGATCTTAATACTTTGATCTTCTTCCCAGACAGATTTTCAATCTGCGCTTTGAATTCTCTGAATCTTACTAATACTTCTTCTGATTCTTTCGATCTCAAGAAATAAATCCAAGTCTTTCTAGAGTAATCATCAATGAAAATAATATAATACAAAAAACCACTAGATGATGCAATAGACATTGGACCACATAAATCAGAATGAATGAGATCAAGAATACATTTAGATCTACTTTCACTGGAATGGAACATACCTTTTGTGTTCTTGCCTAGGGCACATCCCTTGCATGTACCTTCATGTTCTTGATCGAATTTCGGAAGACCGGTGACCATCTTCTCCATGATAGGTAGAGCACGAAAGTGAATGTGAGCCAATCTTTGATGCCAAAGATCACACATGCTGATACTGTTATGCACAAGTGCTTGAAGAGGACAAGTGCACAGCCTGTAGAGACATTCATGTCTAACTCCAATCACTTGAGCAGTTTTGAAGCTGGAGTTCTTTGCCCATATAAGAACTTTCCCTTTAGAGAAGGCAATTTGATAACCCTTGTGATAACCCTTGTCTTCTAATGCTGAAATTGAAACAAGGTTCCTCTTTATCCCTGGTACGAATAGTACATCATTCAACTCCAAAGAAATTCCTGAATCCAAGTGAAGAGTGGAATTTCCAATCCCTTTTATTGAATATCTAGCATCATCTCCAATAACAACTTGATCACTGGAGTTGCTTTCCATTAAGTTTGAAAGATGACTTCTGAATCCGGTGATGTGCCTAGAAGCACCACTATCAATCAACCAAGTGTTAGAGTCAGTAGAAACATTGCTAAACAAGGCTGAATAAAATAGATAATCACTGGAGTCCTTTTGTGGAGCGACTTCTTCAACATCTGCAGTGGCAACTTGAAGCTTAGGTCGTTGAGGGAAGACCCTCGCAAAGTGACCATACTTATCACAACGAAAACATTGAATCTTGGACATGTCTCGTTTCCTTTTGTAGGTAGGAGCATCATCATTTCCATCTTCTCGATTCCTTTTGAAGAATCCTTTCTTAAAGCCTTTTCCTTTGTTTGATGAATGAGAGGCAAGAACTTGTAATTCTTCATTCTTTGAGCTTTGACCAATTCCTCTTGCTGTATCCAACTTGAAGACAATTGGTACAATATGATCCTTGACGGAATCAACCAATACTTTCTTTGCCCTAGTGTCTTTCTTTCTCCATTGCAGCTTCTCTTCTTCCCCCTCAGGTTCGGGAACTTTTGTTTTCACAAACTCAGCCAAATCATTTTCTTCCAAGGTTAGCATGAACCTGAATCTCCATGATATGTAATTCGAGATCCCTTCGAGTCTATCCTCGATTTTCAGACCGTTCACCATCTTGAGAAATTTGGAAGATAGGCTGAAAAAGAATAAGTGTTGCGAACTAATCTGATCACGATCTTTTTCACACCCGCTCTGATACCATGTTAGTGTTTCTTAGATCAGATTAATTTAACCAATTGAATAAAAGAAATGCAACACATAAGACAATGAACACAACAAGATACCCTGGGAAAACCCTCTTCTTGAGGGAGAAAAACCCAGCAAATATATCTCTTATATATTGAAGGAATAAGAGCAGAAATCTGCTTGAACTCAGGCCCAACACAATGCCGAATTTGATACAATGAATAATAGCATCTCTCCTAGATGCAAAGATACAAAATGAATATGTTTCTCCTTGAAATCGGTCTGCTGCTACAAAATGATGATCTGCTGCTACAAGATGATGATCTGCTGATTAAGTATGAACTTCTTCTAAGACTGCGAATTCTGCTCTGCCAAAAATGCGAACTTGTTTTTTATTCGAATTGTTATACATAGCCAAGAAGTGACCTTGTATTTATATCTCCTAGGCGCCTCTTCACTTGGGTCGGCCTTTGATAAATATTTAATAACAATTAAAGTCGGCCAGAATAAGTACATGAATAAATCAAATATAAGGTCGGCTCATGATTAATATGGGTCTTAGTGAAGACCGACGCTGTATTAACATCAACAGTTGGAACAAGGATGTACATGATGCAGCAAAAAAGACAATTGCAGACTTTTGGTATTACTGCACCGTTCCCTTCCATGTAGCCAGGTAATTCTTTTTTGTTTAATTGTTTTAAAATTTATTATTTTAGAATCTAGATGTATCTCATTATCGAATTCAAATTTAGTGCAGTTAAAATCTTAAAACTTTTCATTTTACAATACTTATGTAAGTAACTTATTAATTTATTTATGACATGTTTTAGGTCATCTTTTTGGCAAAACATGGTTGATGCCATAACCATATGTGGGCCGGGGTTCAAAGCCCCTTCTGAAGATGAATTAAAGGGCCCACTTTTGAGTCAAAAAGTGGCAGATGTGAAAGCACAATTAGAGGAGCAGCGGAGGAGGATTGGTTGCACCATCATGACTGATGGTTGGACCGATAGGAGAAATAGGACGCTGCTTAATTTTCTAGTGTCCTCCGGAGGTAATTGTACTTCCCTCAATGCATTGAAATTTGAATTTGATTTAGTGATTAATAATTTAATATGGCTGATTTTTGTTTTTTAATTTATTGAATAACTGGTTTTGCTTATTCTTTCAGGTGACACCGTTTTCATTAAGTCCATTGATGCTTCTGCCCAATTCAAAATGCCACATATCTGTGTGAGGCTATAGAGGAGGTGATAGCTAATGTGGGGGAAGAGAATGTAGTGCAAGTGGTGACAGATAATGCAGCAAACTATGTTGCTGCTGGTAGATTATTGATGGAGAGGCACCCTACTATATTCTGGACTCCATGTGCCGCCCATTGCATTGACCTCATGATGGAGGATCTTGGCAAGCTCCCATGGATCAAAACATGTGTGGATGCAGGTAGAAACATTTGCAAATTTATATACAATCACACATGGGTGCTTAACCTTATGAGGCAATACACGGGGTTGAGGGAGTTGTCTCGTCCTGGCATCACTAGGTTTGCAACTAATTTTATCACGTTGCAATCCTTGATTCGGTCAAAGGCAGCCTTAAGGCGCATGTTTGTTGGTGAGGAGTGGTCTTCCTCATCGTTTTCTACAAGCACTGCAGGGATTGGTGTGGCCAATTGCATTTTTGACGAGCAAGGGTTTTGGACACCAGTGGAGGAGATTGTGAAGGTAAAATTTAATTCTTTATTATGTTTTAATTTTTAATCATATCTTTTATTTGTTTATTTTCATTCACACTTATTTGTGAAACATGTTTGCACTTTGCAGTTTATTGAGCCCTTGCTAGTTCTCCTACGAGTTGCAGATGGGGAGAAGCCCGCACTAGGATACATATATGAGGGCATGGATAGGGCCAAAGAGGCCATTAGATCAGTCTATGGTGGAGTTCAGGATAAGTATTGTCCCATTTGGGAGATCATTGATAGGAGATGGCAAAACCAACTTCATAGGCCCATCCATGCAGCCGCATGTTTCCTAAATCCGGCCTTCCAATTCCGCCATGATATCCGTGGAGATAGAGAAATTCTTAGTGGGCTCTACTCGATGATAGAGCGGATGTTGCCCGCTGTTACTACACAGATAGTGCAGGAGATAGATGCCTTCAGTAAGGCACGAGGAGACTTCTTTGCACGTCAAATGACCATAGACAGTAGGACAACATTACTACCAGGTAAAAATATATTTAAGGGCATAATTGTCATCTTTTTATATTGTATTTTATTATTAAATGTTGAACTTGAAACTTGAAATGAGATTGATTTTGTTTCTTTTTCTCATCTCAGATAGCTGGTGGAGGTTGTTTGGTTCTGATGCATGGAACCTGCAGAATATTGCCATTCGTCTATTGAGCCAGCCATGCAGTTCATCTGGTTGTGAGCGCAATTGGAGTATGTTTGAGCACATACACTCCAAGAAGCGCAATAGATTGACAGTGGAGAGGATGAATGACTTGGTCTATGTTCATTACAACCTTCGGCTCAGATACAGGAAGCTTTTTGACCACGACAACACCCCGATCAATCTAGATGAGGTTGATCCACAGTCTGAGTGGACCACTAAGGCTACAGATGCAGTCTTTAGTGACGAGGACCTTGATTGGGTGGACCAGGCAGAGAGAGAGGCTGAGGTTGTAGCCATGGCTGAGGAGGAGGCTAGAGCACGAGGAGACATAGCTGTGTTGGTGAGAGTGGCATGGAGACTCAGACAGAGGCAGAGACTATGGCTGCAGCTGCAACATCATCCAGGAGCGTTAGACGCCTTCGTAGGAAGGATGTTGGCTCCACTATGCCATAGAGTCATAGAGTCATAGCTATTGTTTTGATATTTCATATTTGTATGGAACATTTGATGTTATGGATTTCATATTCCATGACTTTTGTATACATTTGACTAGTTTTATAATCTATATATCTAAGTATGCTATTTCCTTCAGCAGCGCAACTACAATTTGTGTACTTTATACTTATGTGATCGTTGTATACTTGTGTATGTGATCAAATTTGCTTTTATTTGTGTTGTATTCAATAAAGGGTGCTTGAAACAAGTTTTAAATCCTTAAAAATCTCTAAATTTCTAGGTTTTTTTCAACTTTTTTTCATTTTGCCGAGTCTGCGCTGAGTCCGAGTCCTAGTCCCCGAGTCCCGAGTCGAGTCGCCCTAGCCGAGTCCGAGCCGAGTCCGAGCCGAGTTACTATGCAAAAAACTAAAAACATCAAAGTTTAAAAAAAAATTAAAATACTTGGAAGTATACAAATTATTCATTTTTATGTCTGTTCTTTCAACTGTTTTAGGGCAGGGGAGGTGTCCCCATGAATCAGAGGTAATTTACCTTTTCTTTTTTCACAGTTCTGCATTTCTGGAGGTTGGCCCCTAAAAGCAGCACTGCTTTCATATTTCGTATATTTGGTATTTTTGACCTCACACCATCATCTATAGTTCAGAACTTCTCCTCACTAGAAGTATTTTAGCATCTTGGATTGGTTAAGTTACAATTTTGGACAAAAGTTTTCTATTGGATGAAATTGTATATGTTATTCTAAATTTTGTGTGCTCTCATTGAATAATGACAATTGTTGATCTCTGTTTAGTTTGTTCCTTTTTCAATATAGTATTAACTGTTAACATAACAAGAGGTCAAAGATGCAATCTAGGTTACCTGGGAGTTGTTATTTTAACAGATCTAGAACTGTCTTACTGTGATTTTTCAGAATAGCACTTGAACATGCAGAGGGTGACATATTTAAGCCATAGTAGCATTAACTGAAAGTGTATATGCAATCCAATTACTTGAGTTTTAAATGGGAAGAATCAGGAAAATTTTAAAAATGCTAAAATATTCATAAAAATATGGAAAAAACTGCTATTGTTATTTCATGCCACATATAGTGCATAGAAAGAGAAACAAAGTTCAAACATAAGACATAAATAAATATTCAATGTTGCCAATTACTCTCAATTCTTGATGAGTATCAAATTATCAATCAAGTATGGTGTATGCATTACAACTAAAGTCTTCGGGTGCAAGAAATTCTGATTTTCTGTCCAGGACAGCCCAAAACAATTTTTATTTTTCATTACTTTTTAAAACCAGAGCAAGGATTTTGGGGAGGCAGCCCTTGATGGGGTCAAGTAGGCAATGCCCTGGGTATAGTCCCTGTTGCAATATAGGGCAGCATGAAGGGGTGTAGCCCCTGCTACCAGGCCCAAATTAAGGCCATTGAGGCCACATCACAATTTTACTGCTTTTAACCAAGCTCCAAAATCCTCAAAAAATGCACTTTTAGAATTAGGATTGGTAAAGTTGTTTTGAGAATAACTATAAGTGAAAGGAATGTGAACAGGTAGAAAATGAACAATGCCAGAGGAGTGTGTTAATTTGTTGATCAATGATCACTGATTCACCTATTCACCTTTACTCTGAAAGTGAATATTTTTATTCCTGTAGCATGAAGTCAGAAAAATGATGCAGAAATGAAAAAAACCATATCTATATCAAAGAGAACAGGGCAAACGAAAAAACTGCAATTTTTGGCATTTTTTCAATTTACAGCGTGTATTTGACTAAATACTCAATCAAAGGAAAAAACTGGCCAGCCAGTTCAAACTGGCATGGCCTACATGCCCAGCTGCAGTTAACCATGGATTGTTCCAGTTTTTTGCTTCTATGATTTAAGCAATTACAGCTTCATGAGAAAATACAGTTTGAGAGATTTCTGGAAAACAGTTGCAATCAAAATTCTAGATAGTTTGAAGGATTAGAGATTTGTCAAAGCTTCAGGGCTAGTCACACTGTTTTCCCAGCTGCAGCTCAGAGAGAAAATGTTGAAGGCCTTTCTATTTTGCAAATCTGGGTAAACAAATCTTGTGCTGGTTTTGCATTTTGACAAATTTTTCAGTCCTATTAGCCAACATGGTTTTCATTTTTTCAGATTTGTACTAGGGATGGAGATTTATTGAAGGCATGTCTTCTTGAATCCCTGTCTTTTATTTGAAGTTGGTTTCATGGAGATTCTGAAGTTTTCTAGAAATGTTTGATATTAATGCTAGAGATGGTGGTATTTATTTAAGCAACATTATAATAGTTAGATATATCTTTTGAGGGAATTTAACATGTTTATATTTTAAGTCAACTCTACTGTGACCAATTTCCACAAGTAGTTATTATTCTAGTGACCCTTCTCTCATGTATGTTGTGACAATCACAAGGCAAGCATCTTTAAATATTTGTTAGTTGAGGAAGGAACTGTGATTATTGGAAAATCCACTACTTTGGAACTTTTACCTTCTAGCCTCATTCCTAATCAGCAAAGCATATAGTTGGATGCATTAAATTGGAGGTCAGGGACACACAAACTACAGGCACACACTATAAGCATTCATTTGGTGGTCAAATGCACAATAAAGATGGATACACAGGATACATTGAGTTGGAGGTCAGGTGCACACATACCAGTAGTATGAATACACACTGGATCCATTCACTTGGAGGTCAGGTGAAAACACCTTGGTTACAATACAATTGAATCACCACCATAATAATACAATTACATGGCCAGGAACTATCTAACTTGACAAAGCGCCTTTGCAATTTCAAGCTATGCATTATCTTCTTTGTAGCATGCACCGTTTAATGGTCTACAATGAGAAAGCTGATTTAGAAATTATGTTAGAAACTTCCCTATTAAATTTAGTTTCAGCTTGTATTAGTAGAAGGCTCCTGAGAATTGAATACAGTTTTTTTTATCTAAACATACTTGTACACAGTTTTCCCCAAAGCCTTGTAATATTATTATGGACTGTGGAATTTGTAGATCTTTTATTCAGCTTGTATTATTTGAAAAAAACTTGGATCGCATCTGAAGTAAAATTTGGTAATTTATATGCTGTTATAAATAAATTGATATGAGTTGCAAGAAACTATTCCATTTTAACATTCATCTGGACCAACTAAATAAATTAGAAAAAACGGAAATATTTATGATTCTATCGTATTGATGAACATCAAAGCCTCCATTATACATATAACCATGTTTTGGACAGTATAAGGTTAATGAAAATATTTACTTAACACTGTTCCCTAGCAGTCAGATCATTCGGAAAAATGACTTTTAAAGCATGATCATATTACAGTATGCAGATCATTGTGTTGGATCCATCAGGTCATTGACACTCACCTTGTTACCAATGTAGCCCATCACACCAACTCCAATGGGAGACACTTTTAAGTTGTTGATATGCCTCCTAAGTGATCGACGAACCCAGACTGATACAAATATTCCAACCATCTGCTTACTAACTATTCGCACATAGCCTGCCCTGACACTTTTTGAATTTTTAGATTTTGCACCAGCACCTGTTACAGAAAATGTCTCCAGGCGATTCCTTAGCTCTTCATCCAGATGAATCTCTTTGAAGGATCTAACACTGGGCACTGAATCTTCTGTTTCCAAATCCAGTGGCTGTTCTGGCCAGCTCAAACTAATCTTTTCAGACATGCTGTAAATCCTCCTCAATTTAGCACTAGGTGGTGTTTGAGTCTGTGAGTCCAATTGAGGCTCTGTGCGACCTGATTTGATCCTTCCAACATCACTGCAGACCCTTCTCAAATTAATATTGGATTCTGAATGGTGGAGTTCTGAGTTTAATAATTCCTCTGGCCAGGTTGCTTGTTTTCTCCCTAAATTGCTGGAGAGTTTCTTGACATTGTATAGATTACTAGGATATATGGGATCATTAGCTGCATCGACAGGGGTATCTCCTTGATGAGGTAATATGCTAACATCTTCATTAGTTACATCACTTTCAGATAATATTTCATCTACAATGATGTCAGATGCATTAACCCTTGATGGGGAAGAAGGAGCACTATAGCATTTACACTTGGATTTAGTAGGTTGGGTCTTGTTCAATGTACTGCGAAGTCGATTTTCCCATTTCAAGACAGGGCTATTATCCTCTGCACCAAAAATGTTGCCAGCATTCAAAGGAACCACCTCTTGGAAGCTGCAACAATGCACACCTTGTCTGTGAGAGCTGGAAATATTGGTTTCACTATTGGAATAATTCAAATAACACCATTGTCTAATGTATTTCAACTCTGTGACACTTACTAAAGAACCAAGAAAATAGAAAAAAAAGAAAAAGATAGAATTAACTTTATTCTCTATGCAAAGTTAATAAGCATACAATTCATACAAGGACTGTCATTGTACTGGTAACGCATTTTACTTATCCTGGCTTCCACTTCAATAGAAATTGAAATAGAGAATTTTTAAGGATAATTTAAATCACAACAAAGTTAAAATGGGTAGATTATGGAACACTCAAATTCTACTCAAAAGATCTATATGTTTTCAGTTTTTCCTCAATAATTCTATCTTAAGCTGGTTTTTTCATTCATGTAATCATAACTTTATTGCAGGAAAAATAGCTACTCATACAAGCTATCCAATATTCTACAAATAAAACAGGATGGTCATGTGTATGACCCCAGAAAGGTAACTACAATCAAGAAAATTACCCAAGCACATACACATCTGCGGGATCTTTTGTATCTAGCCATTCCTCAATATCCAAATCATCTGGTGGAAGCCTTCCTCCAACATTCCAGGTACCTACTAATATCCTGCCAAATGCCATGAAAGCAGGTTACAAAATTCAAATCAGTAAGATTTGACTTAAGAGCTTGAATGGATGACCAATTTGAAATTGACTAACTTAATTTCCTTCGTATCTATGTACTGGGACCGCATTGTCACTGAATTTCCTCTTTTTAGTCTCCACAAAAAACTTTCAGAGGGAGTTCCTACAATAAAAGTGAAGCCATATAAAAAGTTTGAGAAGCTTCCCACCAGCCAAATCAAAATGTAATTGATTCATTGATTATGAAGTAGACACACTGAGGAGACTTACTATCTAAACAAAGCAAAGAAGGCCACTACAACAAAGAAGAAATACAGTGGCAGGTGAATTCCAGAAAATGTGTAAAAATCCTTGAAAGAAGCAAACTGTAAAAAGGAATGGTCCTCCAATGCATACCAAAATGAAAGTAGAAAGTTCAGAAAAGTACTTTGTACATTAGAAAAGCTGATTTAAGTTCGCTAAATATCAGAACTTTGAGAATCTTATCTATAAGGCAACACACTAAACTCATCTCTCCAACCATACATCAAATGACTATTGAAAAGGTTCTCGGAATCTTACCAGTAGCTTGAAAACGTGAAACAGTGTGATTTCTGCCATCCTTACTAACTGTTCCGCTCTCAACACAACTTGTTTCTGCAGACATTAAACAGAGTAGATTGAATTAGGATTTCTAGAGTCATTATGATTCAATACAGTGAAGCATCCGATGGGTTTAAATGTTTGTATTGCAGTTTGTCTTCATAGTCAATAGATAACAAATGCCACAAACACAAAAGCATACCTTCATCATCAAACTCGCTTTCAGTATCTTTTTCATCAGCACTGAACTTTTCCTCCCTTGGCTTGATATTGAGCCATTTCTTCATTACAATAGCTGGCCAAAAGAGCTGCAGACATGTACATTGGAGGAAATAGATTTCAAGCCAACTGCTTGTCTGCATTTGTCAAATTAAGATATCCAAAAGATGCAGAATGAGCTACTAATCACTGCAATGAGAAAGATTTCATGTGTGCAAGCTGATTGTATGCAACAAGAATTACCTCTCCTTTTTTTCTGCCTTTCATGTTGACAAATACTCCTTAACAGATCTTCTTAATCTGATCAGCCTCCACAGATAACATAATATTTTGCCACTTGCGCAAAATTAATTCTTTTCTCTGAGATCAAGTACATGTGAAAAGGGAGAATCCAGTATTAAAAAGTACCTTGCAAGATTGTAGGTTCAAAGAAGGCAGATGCCGATATACTCTGCCAGAATGCAAGAATCCATTTCTTTTTAGTATGTCAGAATGCAAGAATCCATTTCTTCTTAGTTTATCAGAATGCAGGAATCCATTTATTCTCAGATAAGTTAGCCATTGATGACAGCCATTTGTACTAGGTGAACTTCTTTTCTTCTTTTGAATAAATAATATTAAAAAAAGGGTAGCCATGAAGGGATAAGAAATTCAAAAGCAGATAAGAAATTGATTGCTTGAAAGAATTTTTTTTTAACAGACTAAATAAAACTCCAATAACGAAAGTGTTTTGCTCTCATTAACTCCAGGGAAATTAAGGACTTCAGGGACTGCAACCTGGAAAGCAGGAATATGCTTGAAATCAACGTGGACCAGATGTTATAAATTTCCACCAATATACTGCCAGGCCAAGTAAATTCTCATCAATTTTCTGCGAGACAACAGCCAAATTGACACCAATGGCTATAGTTATCTTCCTAGGTGTTGATGTTATAGCAGTGGGAGATATCTTTCTCTCAAATTTAAAAATGATGGATAAATAATACCAAGGCAAGTCGGACTTGCTATATATAATAATTTTATGAAGAGTCACCTTGTTTCTTAAAAGAGGCCAACCCAAATGAAGAGTCACCTAGTTTTGTATAAATACAAGGTGATGATCATTCATTTGATCATCAAGTTCATTCATCATAATTCGCATTCCTAGAAGAAGTTCATACTTGAGCAGATCAGAGCAGCAGATCATCATTTTGTAGCAGCAGACCGATTTCAAGGAGAAACATATTCATTTGTATCTTTGCATCTAGGAGAGGTGCTATTATTCATTGTATCAAATTTGGCATTGTGTTGGGCCTGAGTTGTAAGCAGATTTCTGCTCTTATTCCTTCAATATATAAGAGATATATTTGCTGGGTTTTTCCTCCCTCAAGTAGGAGGGTTTTCCCAGAGTATCTTGTTGTGTTCATTGTCTTATGTGTTGCATTTTCTGATTGCTTTCATTTCTGATCCTAAATCTAACACTAGGCAATTCACTTTGGTTAATCAGAATTGAATGAATCCAATTCTTCTAAGATAAGTTGACCGTTGATGATATGCTTTTTTTCTACCAGGAGAAACTGCTGTATGCGTAAAATGTATAGCTTAGGAAACAAAGGGTACCCTGCGAATCAGCTCTCGTTCAGAAGGCGCAAATCTCAATCCTTTTACAGCTGGACCACAGCCCAACAAAGAAGTGATGATGATACACAAGGTAAAGTGAAAAAGTCCTCTTGCTACCACAAGTACACCCAAGTTTTGTGCTGCCTAGACTAGAACATAAAACATTAGCTTTACTAATTTCCTCTCTTTCATTTTCCTAAATTTGTACAAATCTAGCTGACCATGCAATAGACAGCAATTTAGTTGGCTCGATGGTTTTTCTCTTGAATTTTGGATTTAATTCAATCTTTCAAATCCTGTTGTTCTTTCCTGCCTTTATAACTGTTCAGAAAATTGTGTGGGGGGTACATGACCATTAAGAAGATAACATAGTGGCTAACACATGAGCAGTCCAAGGGATTAAGACTGGATAATATGAGGCTGTTCAGGGTTAGAATCTAATGAGACGCATGCAAATAGAAGCTTATCACTTACACAATTCAAAAATCTCATATGTTCGCCACTGCTATAAATTATACATTTAATCTAGACTCGCGGCATTCTCCTTAAAAATGTAAGCCTCGTTCGAAACTCGAACGACTAAATTATCACAGAACCGTAGAGGGGCATAAAACTCGGCAAATGTAGCAATTTAAGTAGTTAAAATTCACCAAAAATATTGAAACAGGGTGTGATCTATTTTGTACCTTTAATATTTCAATAGAGAGCTCTAATGGAGGGAGCCCGAACCAATAGTAGCCAGGTGTATGAGCCGTGAAATTTTGAGGGAAGTCGTCAGCTAAATGTAGACAGATATGACAATAGACCTGGTAAGGTACAAACCAAGCTGTAAGACCAAACCGCGGACTAAAACAGGAAACCGGTAACCTCGATGTCGGTAAAACCACGCGTAAGGTGAATTCAACAGTGCCTTAGAAAGTTCGATCTGACTGCTAGGTACGTGTCGCCTGAAGGATTGATTGATTCATGAGTTCAGTGTTCAGTTTTCGTTTACTGACAGAAAGTGAGATCAGCCACAGAAACACTGTCACGAGCACATACCCACCTACCCCATCACATCGCTAGTTATTTCATGATTTGTTCAGAAACTGGTACACAGCAAACTTTCCCGACATGTTCATTTGAAGTGGGAATTCGTTAGAGTAGATTAGAATAAAAAGTTTTTTACATACGTAAGGCTGAAGACAGTTCAAGGGATAAAATATTATTTATAATTTTATATACGATTAACATATAGTTAAAAGTGTATATTAAGATTTAAAATAAAATGTGGTTGGTGGTACGTATATGAGGTCAAAAGAATCTCACTTTTATGTTTTTTTGTTTTTTATTTGTTTTGGTCTTTTGTTTTAAGTGTAATAGTTTAGTGTTGAAATTATATGTTTTTTTAAAAGGTTGTTGTTTGTCTTAAATTTAAAAGTTGAATTTGTCTTTTTATTTTTGAAGGATCTAGATTTTACTTTTAATTTTCATGTTCTTTATTTTGGAACAATTCTACATTTGTGATCCTAAATCTAGTTCAACATTGCACTAGTAATCTCGATGCTTATTTTTTAAAATCATTTTTAATTATAGGTCTAAGTAGACACGATCTTAAATAGTCATTGCTTGCTAACTTAGGCAAGAAATGTTCAAATTTGAACCCTACGGTGATGTATAAAAAGACCAAAGCTCTAGGTCATTTAATCATCTATAAATCACATGAGCTTATGTTGCATTATCATCTAGTCACCATGTTAGCATCTATGCATGAAATAGATACATAGACATATCTATTATACATGGTGTGTCTTTGAACTTGTCAATAGTCTAGCAAGGTAGGATTGCAATCAAAATGAGACGTAAATCCCCCCACTCAATAGTAGGATCTATTGGTGTATTTTAGCACCACCATGTCTAGATATATATATATATATAAGAAGAATTTTTGAAGAGTAAAGATCCCAGCTTCAAGGTTATAATTAGGTTCAAGGTTGCATAAAAGCTTCAAAGTTGTAAATGAGAGGTTTAGGGTTGCACATGTGGGTTTAAACCTAGACATGGAATAGCTTATTTTCATATTTGTTATAGCTTGACTAATGTAAATTTGATATCAAAATTGTGAGACAGATCGTAGTACATTTTATATAATACAACATTCATTATCAAGCACTTCTACAAATGTCTTTGTTGATTTTAGGATTTATTTATATTCATGTTTCAATGCTTCTTTCTAGAGTCATCTTATTTACGTATGGTTAGATATTATTTATCATTAAATTGACTTAATTTATCATAGATATTTATTGTAAGTGATTTTTATTACTTGACATTAAATTAGTGAACCTAATATTTCTTAGTTGTACCCTTTTACCCAGTTGTTTTAGATCTAATATTTTTTACTACTTTCATCTCTCATTTATATTTAAATTATAATGGGTAGAGTTTATATCATTTTATGTGTTTTCATTGTTAGATTTTTATCATGGATATATATTCCTTGCTCCTAACTTATATCACTTTTTATACCATTGTAATTTATAATTATGATACTCATTTTATGGGATGTGATAGTGACCTTTCTCTTACTTAACCCTATATTGATTTGATACATCTAGGGATAATTATTTGTGTGATGATGTTAAACTTCCATTACATACTCATGATAGTCTTGTGTCTAGTGATGTTATTCTATCGATAATCTTAGTGAAAATATAGTAAAACTCTTATTTATTAGTGCTTACAAATTCATTAAAATTTTGATAGAACATGATTGGAAATGGAAATAACATAGTAGAAAATTAAAACAAGAAAACCACAATAATAGTGATATAAATGGAGAAAATAAGTAAAAAAATCCACCGCCAAAGACAATGCAAAATTTTATTAATCTTAAATGATTGAGTGCATCAACACAAATTTCCCTTTCAATCTAACAACATTCCAATAGAATAACAACATAGGCTAAAGAAAATTTAAGGGATGGGTAGGTGCACAAAGATGGGCGGTCGAAAAGTGGCCACTTCAATTTTTGGTCCTGAAATAGCAAAAATATGAGTTTGTTATAATAAAATACGCCCATGATATGGGTTGGTAGTGACTGAGCCTAGGCTTGGTCATTACCAAGCCAAAACACAAGTGTGTTATAAGGTGCTCGCGTTACGATTTGAATTTAACAAAAACACAAGTGTTTTATAACGTGCTCGTGTTATTTGAATGCATTGACAAAATGTGAGCACATTATAACATACTCGCATTATGGTCTGTATTGAAAAATTGTCCTTTGCTTTTTTTCTCTTTCTTGTCCTTATGTTTCAAGGAAACTATATACATGAAATAAATATTTACATATGGACATTTACTTTCTTATAATTTAAGTTATATTTCATGTATATAGTTTTAAGATGTTTGAGAGTGGTTTATGATCTCTAGGAGTTATAATGCAAATTCTAGTTTTTGGAAGATTTAATATTTTTTCAAACAGTCAAATTTCAATAATCAACATGTCAAAATTTAGTAATTAGCAAGTTGTACCATCTTTCTCTCTTTATCTCACTCATTATTTATCTATTATGCTCTCTCTCCCACCCACCTTCCCCCCCTCTCTCTTTCCTTCCCTATATACTTATCTATCTATCTCTAAATCTCTCCCTCTCCCACCCTCCTTCTATCTCTCTCAATATCCCCACCTTCCTCCCACACACCTTCCCCCCTCTCTCTCTCCCCCATCTTTTTCTCACTCTCTCCTTCCCTCTCTACTCTCTATCTAACCATTCTCTCTTTATACTTCTCCATCTCTATCTTTCCTTCCCTAAATACTTTTTCCTCTCTCTCTCTCCTTCCCTATATACTTATTTTATCTCTCTCCATGTCTACCTCTCCCCCCCTCTCTCTTCATATCTCTCTCTCCCTCTCTCTCAATCACCCAACCTTACTCCTTCCCTCTCTCTCTACTTCTCCCTCCCCCCCTTTTATCTCTCCTTATATACTTCTCCCTATCTCACTCTCTCTATCTCTACCTCTCCCTCCCTCTTTCCCTCTCTCAATCTCCCAGCCTTCCTCCTTCCCCCTCTATTTCTCTCTTTCTATCTCTCTCCATATCTACCTCTCCCTCCCTCCTTTCTCTCTCTTAGTCTCCCAACCTTAAACTCTAAACCTTACACCCTCAAATCTTATCCTTATATCTTCTACCTTATACCCTAAACATTATCCCTCAACCCTATACTTAAACCGTAAACCCTACACTCTCAATCCTTAACCCTATACCTTATACCCTCAACCCTATACCAAATATCCTAAACCATAATACCCATACCCTATACTCAAACCCTAAACCCTACATTCAACCTTGTACCCTAAACTCTCAACCCAATACCCTCAACCCTATACCCAATATCCTAAACCCTAATCTTTATACCTATACACTTAACCCTATACCCTCAACCCTATTCCTTAAACTCTAAACCCTACACCCTCAACCCTCATCCCTATACCCTATACCCTCAACCTTATACCATAAACCCTGAACATTATCCCTCAACCCTCAATACTATCCCTTAACCCTCAACCCTATACCATAAACCCTACACCCTCAACCCTATACCCTCAACCTTATACCCAATATCCTAAAACCTAATCCCTATACCTTATACACTTAACCTTATACCCTCAACCTTGAACATTATCCATAAACCTTCAACCCTATACCTTAAAACCTAAAATTTATACAAGGCTCAACCATCATAGGGGGAGAGAGAAAGAGGGGGGATGGAGGAAGGGAGAGAGAGAGAGAGAGAGGGAGAGAGGGAGATTAGAGATAGAGGGTAGAGAGGGAAGGAGAGAGTGAGAGAGAACGAGGGGGAGAGGGATGGAGAGAGAGAGAGAGAGAATGGTGAGATAGAGAGGAGAGAGCTAGAGGGAGGGAGGGAGAGAATGGTGAGATAGAGAGGAGAGAGTGGGAGAGAAAGGGGGGAGAGAGAGAGAGAGAGAGCGAGATGTAGGTAGAAAGAGGGAAAGGGGAGATAAAGATAAGTAGAGATGGAAGGAGAGGTAGAGAGAGTGAGGTGATATAGAGAGGATAGAGTGAGAGAGAAAGAGGGGGGAAGAGAGGGAGAGAGAGTGAGAGAGAGAGGAGGGAGAGGAGAGATAAAGAGTAGAGATGGAAGGAGAGAGTAAGAGATAAAGAAGGGGGACAAAGGTAGAGAGGGTAGTAGGGAGTGATGGAGGGAGAGGTAGGTAGAAAGAGGGACAGGGAATATATAGAGAAGGATAGAGGGAGGGATAAGAGGGAGAGTGAGATAGAGAGAGTGGTGAGATAGAGAGAAGTATAGATAAGTAGAGAGAGAGGGGGGACAGGTGAGATAGAGAGTAGAGATAAATAGAGAGAGAGGGAAGGAAGGAAAGTGGAGAGAGAGAGAGAGAAAATGGTGAGATATAGAGGAGAGAGAGAGGGATGGAGAGAGATAATGGTGAGATAGAGAGGAGAGAGTGAGAAAGAGGGGGAGGGAGAGACAGGGAGAGAGAGGTGGGTAGATGAAGGGAGAGGAGAGATAAAGAGTAGAGAGGGAAAGAGGTAGGGAGGGAGACATAGGTGAGATAGAGAGGGATGGCGAGAGAATGATGGAGGGAGAGGTAGGTATAGAGAGGGATCTCGAGGAGATAAAGATAACTAGAGAGGGAAGGAGAGAGGAGAGATAGAGAGAAGTAGAGAGGGGAGGGAGAGGTAGGGAGGGAGATAAAGGTGTATGTGTGCGTGTGTGAGTGAGAGAGAGAGTGATAGAGTGAGAGAAATAGGGTGGAGGTAGGGAGGGATAGAGGGGGTAGATACTGAGAGGAGAGATAGAAAGAAGGGGAGGGAGGGTGAGGTAGAGAGAGAGAGGGAGAGGAGAGATAGAGAGAAGTAGATAGGGAAGGAGGGAGGAAGGGAGAGTTAGGGAGTGAGATAGAGGTGTACATGTGAGAAAGAGAGAGGGGGGGCAAGAGAGTGTGAGAGAGAGGTAGTAGAGGGAGGGAGAGGAGAGATAGAGAGTAGAGAGGTAAAGAGGTAGGGAGGAAGACATTGGTGAGATAGAGAGAGAGACATGGAGGGAGAGATAGGTAAAGAGATGGAGAGAGGAGATAAAAATAAGTATAGAGGGAAGGAGAGGTAGAGAGAAATGAGAGATAGAGAGAAGTAGAGAGGGGAGGGAGGGGGAGGTAGGGAGGAGATAGAGGTGTGTGTGTGTGAGAGAGAGAGAGAGGGGGAGGAAGGGAGAGAGAGAGAGAGGGAGGGAGGGAGAGGAGACAAAGAGAAGAGAGGGAAGGAGAGAGTGAGAGAAATATGATACAACTTCTAAAATTTTACCTCTTGATTATTGAAATTTTACATGTTGATTATTTAAATTTGATATTCTGAAAAATTATAAGGTCTTTCGAAAACTAGAATTTGCATTATAACTCCTAGAGATCCAAAACCACTCTCAAACATCTTGAAACTATATACATGAAATATAAATTAAATTATAAGAAAATTAAATGTCCATATGTAAATTTCAACTTATACTAAATGTTTATTTCATGTATGTGGTTTCCCTGAAACATAAGGACAAGAAAGAGAAAAAAAAAAGAATTTCTTTTCAATATAGACCATAAAGTGAGTGTGTTATAACGTGCTCATATTTTGTCAATGCATTCAAATAATGTGAGCATGTTATAATGCGCTCACATTTTGTCCTGCTTTGGGAATCCCCAAGCCTTTGGCTTGGATTTGGTTTAGATTTCCAACCCAAAGGCTTGGACTACCTTTCTAATGCCCAAAAATGTGTTTTTGCATATTCTACAAAATTTCACATAATCTTGTTTGTGCTAACCATCAAGTTTGCATGTGTTTCAAGGTCAAGTAAAAAAACACCTAGGTAATGTTGAGCTCTCTCTTAGCTATTTAACGATGTATTTTTTTTTCACATTTTGACTATGTTAAGGTTTTCATCTTTAATTTCTTTTGTTGGTGTATCCATCTTTTTTCAAAAATTAATGTTTGGTATTTTTTAGTTTATTTTTTAACCATTCATTAAAATTTTAAATAAATTACATTTTAATAAACTAGACTCCATTCTACATATATTAAAAAAATTGATTTTCGATTAGTTTTCAAAAGTTATATGAGTAGCACGACAAAATTTCTATTTTTCAAGATGTGTCCACTTTTAAAATTATTAAAAAATCATATATTCATTTAATTTTTTTTTTAAAAATTAGGCATAAACTACATGCTATTAGCTAATTTCTCACCGAAGTGATTTTAAAAATACTCAAAAAAATTTAACCTTTTGAGGGAGCCACAACATACTCTATGTTACATGCTCTTTAAAAAAAATAGGACCAATTTGTGTGGCTCCCTTTTTTGAACCCCTTAATCTCTACCATTTTCAAATAAAATTAGTAGTTTAGAAAATAGATTTGAAGCACTGCAACCCTTATTTTTCTTGCATCTTAAAATTTTGAGTGGAACTATCCTCAATTTCTCATCCAAGGTCAATATTTCCTAATTTTAAAAAAGTGGTCACTTAAGACCCCTTTTTGGCTCCTCATCTTTGTGAACTTACCTGATCCATAAAATATTATTTATAATTTTATATACTATTAACATATAGCTAAAAAGTGTGAAACATAGAAAATGTGAAACCCTAAGATTTGACCCTAGGGTTTAAGCACTTTTCTTAAATGTTTAATGTAGGATTGGATGTAGTAAGATTTTGATGGATTTCGATAAGATATATGATTTACTTACAACTTGAAAGGTGAGTGAGCCATCCTTTAACCAAATCTAGAAATATCCTAAGGATGAAATGCAATGATTCAACTAGCCTAATGATGCAAATTACTATTCTAATACAAATATGATAGATCTAAGAAATCACAAATAGAAACAAACTACAGAAAGGGACTGAGCAAGACACTATGCACTTGTGATTCAAATATGGAGCTAAAAAGGTAGGAAATAGGCAACCCTAGGTTTCATTGTTTTTTTAGGGAAAATTTAGATATACTTTTGTAGTCCTCTAGTGTTGGATCAGAGCTTTTGTTTCCCGCTTGTCACACTTTCAAATCACTATTAGATAATTTTGTAACTAAGTTTTCATGAGTTGTCAAGGTGTAGGATTTCAATTGCAACAACAAATAATTGATCTTAAATCTTCCTTCAATATTCTTCAGACCTAAAACTTGCACATTCAAAGAGAGAAGAAGGGTTGTGCCATTTAGGGGCTTGCCTTAGTCAAAACCCATGATAGTGTTTCTACTTCCACAATGGCAATGGCAATGATAAATGTATAAATGATAGGAAGGAATGATGAATCCAAAAATTAGTGCAACTCACCACCCTTTAATGGCTTCCTCGAAGGACTGAAGTCATACACATCTCCTCAAGGTCTTGATCATATTTGCTTGATTTGATTGAATGGTTTGAACTACTTGAATTGCTTGGAGACCTACAAAGATTAGCCTTTACAAACAATATGAAAACATAAACATGAACACATACATTTTGACATGATGTTTGGATCTTGAATTACTGTGATAAATCCTTTAGTGGCTACTCTTGTTGAATAATGCTCTTGATAATAATTCTTCCTCTTGATTCTCAATTATTCCTCTTAATATTCAAATGATGCAATAAATAGGTATTTATACTCTATTATTCTAATTTCTTGAAAATTAAATTTCGACAGCCGACTTTAAATATTTGAATTTCAAATAATAAAAACCTAACACCGACATATTTGAATTTGGAGCCAAAATAGGGGGACATAGGAACCCAAGGCGGGGTGAACCCACAAAAGTGGTTTACAATTGGAGTGAGGAAGGAAAAGTTGAAAAAAATGACCCCATGCCAAAAAAAATAGTTTTTGGGGTTCAAACGAACCAGATGAGGGTTCGAATGAACTAGAGTTTGAGCAAGCCCATTCAATTAACTTTCCCCCATTCCGGCAAAAACAAATGAAGGAAATCCTTTTTGAAAGGGAGTTCGAATGAACCCTAGTTCGAGCAAACTCCCCATTTCCCTCCTCCCCCACAGGTGGTAAAAATGTCCATAATTTTACACTTTGAAGCTCAGGTTGAGGAAGAAAATGGAGGAGACTGTTGACGCAGAATTTTGCATGTAGCGATAGTCTCATGGGAAACTTAGCTATTGGGGGATGTTATGCGCTAGCTAAGTGACCTCCGAGATTTTATCAAAGTTGGCTCTTCGTTTAGTGGGGGAAGTAAAAGGTCAGAAAGATAGTAGAAATATAAAATCTACGCTACAAGTGATGCACCAAAATCTTAAACAAATTCACTAGAGCACAATGCAGAATGCAAAGGCCCGAACCACTAAATTGTTGTTCATCAAGTTAATTTTCTCAAAAGCACTTAAAATGTAAGAGTACCCTCTAACGTGTATAACGTTCTTAGCATAAATTTTTAGCTAACACAGAAGAGTCTAAGAAAACATGATCTCTATTTATTGAGTTATGACGGATTATAGAAGCTGAAGAACAGGCATTCATACAATAAAAGAAGATAACGACACATAGCAATATTCTCACTAAATGCATGAATAAACAAAAAGGCCGAATTTATTTGGCACAGTCTGGAGTCTTTGAATTGAATAAAACTATTACAAAGGCCTTCTTCCTAGTGCTCAGGAGTTTTTGCAAACTTAACCAACAACCTAAATAAAAAGAAACATGGTCGTACTTATAGGCCAACCCACTGCCTGAAATGCATCAAGAGAAGGAAAACTGCGAGCAGAGACCAATGACTCAAATCATCTCAAGCTGCCACAGTAAAAATTGGTCGCCCAGGAGCATGCCAGCGAAGCCACGACATGGAACAGAAAACCATGTAGCAACAGGAGAGAACACACAGTGCCACAACAGGAAACGTGGCAGTAGGCAAGTACAAAAAGTGTAGCCACATTTCCAAGGTAACCAATGCAGCAACAACTGCCATGTGTCGCACAGACGGAGCCCGGCAAAAAGTCGAAGAAACGCCCAATGAAAAGCTCTGAGAGGGAGCCACATGGAGCGCTCAAAGCAAATGAAAGTACAAGGTGGGCCTAGTTCGGAAAGTAGCCAGAGAAAGCCACACGACACGTAGACAGAGACTGGAAAAAAGCAAAGTGATATAAAAAGTAGAAAGCTTTGCGAGGCAGCCACGTGGAGCACGCTGAAGGCAGTGAGCATTTGAAAGGTAAGGCGCAGTCGTAAAGGTAAAAATAAAACCGCAAAGGCTTGGCATTTTTTATTGAACAGTTTGGTGACTCATAGGGGCATTTCGCTCGCGGAATGAAGAACCCCAGAAACTTTGGTTCAACATCCCAAAACTGCTCACAACCTCGAGAGGTCAGCCCGTAGACTGGTCCGGACTTCATTCAACGATGTAGAGAGAGCTCACAGATTCTGATGAGCCAGCCTGAGATCGATAATTACCTTGAAAGGCAATATGCCTGATACTTTCATTTCCAATTCTAATTGAAAAAATAGTTGTGCCAGCTGATGCACGATTCCCTCAATTTCCTCGGCGGTTGAAGATTGATCAAAATATTGGAAGATAGAAAGGTCCTACTTCTTCTCTTCGATCATAGCAACAATGTGTTCCACACCTGCTACCCTGATCCGCAATGAAGGGTGAGGGAAGGCCTCTTTGAGTTAAACAGAAAAATTTCGTCCACATGTCACTGGTAACTTGATTTAGTCAAGCCCTGCATTCTGCTACCTGTTGAACAACCTCATGCATAGAGATGAGGATACTTATGCCCATGGCTGTCGTTGTTCGGTCATCGATGCCCACACTACTCAAAGCTTCATCGGAAGTTGTATACAACTTGCCCAATGAAATCCTAGCCTCCTGAACCTTGTCAAAAGTTAACTCTTGAACCTACTATATTAATTCACTCACTATTCCGCAAAGGCTAGTCGCTTGCACCATAAATTTTAAAGTGGGTTGAAGAGTAAGGCACAATGCCTTCACCTTGTCCCAGTATGATGCATACAAATCTTTGGCAATCACCAACGATCTCATCTGGGGCACAAGAGGTTAGGTCCTTAGGGTAGCCAATTCTGCCTTTCTAGTGCTCAAATTTTCCTTCAACTCCAACAACTTTTTGTCCAATGTGGACACCTGCTCCTTCAGAGTGGAAACCTCTTTTTCTTTTTATTCTATGGCCAATTCGGCCCACTTTTCCTTTGAAATTTCTAACTCCAAATTGGCATTCATTTCATTAATTTCAGCATCCATACTTCGTCAGAGCTCCTTCATTCCTTCACTTAGCTGCTCAGATGCAGTGCGAATTTTTTCTTCACTTGCTCGGCTCAGCTCAACTTCTTGCTAGAGATTCAGAACGATCTTTGTACTCGTAACCTACAGCTCTCTGATTTGACCCTCGAAGACACTCCTCTCCTTCTCCAGGCACTTTATTTCTTTCTCCTGGGCTTTAAACTTGTTTACCCAGATGTCGACCTTGCCCTTGAGCTCCGCTATCTGATCATCCTTTTTCTTCGCCTGATGGTTAAGCTTCAGGTAATCAGTGGTGACGATTCTTTGGGTCTCCTCCATTAGATCATCCTTATCTCACGAGCGGGCCTGCTACAAGTCTAGTCCGTTAACATTTACAAAATAATCACTCGGTAGCATCTCTCCTACTGGTTTAATCACATTGGGAGTGATTTTTGCAAACATCAAGGAATTTTGACTTTCATTGAATACAGTTTGCAAGAGAGGCTTCGCCTGCCTAGTTGCATCCTTTTGTCTTCTTTTATTGATATGGTTAGCCTGAGTGCTCTTGTTTGCATCAACCTGTGAGAAATATTCTTAGGCAGGGATGCCCAGGCCACCAACAAAAGGGAACTCCTGTTGGACAACTAGCGGGAAAGACAACGTACTCAATGCATCAGAATTCTTACTGGGCCTTGTTATAGTGGCCAGGGAGAATGGTGGAATGAAATGGCCACTCGGAGGGGATGATAATGCGATGTAGGGGTAAAATAGAGATGCGCCAACTACAGGGTTGGGCCTTGGAGATAAAAATTGTTGGCTCATCAGCCCAACACTTACACCAAATTGTGTTCTGGGCAAGGGATGGAAAGCGGGGAAGGAAGGTGGGAAACTAGGAGGGGTAAGACTGGACTACCTGGGAAATCCAATGGCAAACGAAATTGGCATAGATGAAAAAGCAGGGGCAGATGAAGAAGAGATTAGAGACATGGTAGAGAGAGAAGAGGGAGGAAATGTTACCTGAGGCTCACACGGAGTTGCAAACGTTTCAACCACTTCCTCCATCGACCGCTCTTCTTCCCCATCAGACTCTCCGGTTCGTTATCGTTTTTCCTCTAGAGAATCATCAAGGTCAAGAATGACTCACCTCTGACCACTGGTAGTCCTTACCCACTTCCTCCTTGATTTAGAGGAGCTGGATGGCTCTGATGTTTGTGTGCGCGAATCCTCTTCTTGTGCAGGTTGTTTACTAGTATCCTTTTCATGCATTGGATTCTTAACAACGACAGGGGGATTCTGAGTTACTTCCTCCCCAAACTCCGTGGCAATCTATTCCCTTCTGTAATGTTGCACAGATGTTGAACGGTTCAGATACCTTTCTATGTCCAGATGCTCGTTCTCCTGGATATCATCGAATATTTCATCAAGGGCCACCTCTTCATGAAGCTTGTCATTTGCCAGAGTCTCCTATTGGTACATCCAGAAATCATGAATCTTCTTGAACATCCAATTGAGCTTAGTCAATTGGGTGCATAGGGACTGGTTGATCTTCTGCCTTGGGTTGGATTTACCCGCGATGTAATAAAAGTTCAGCCATGGCAGTCGATCATCCTCAATAGGCAGATATTCAAGGCCTACATATTTACTTAGATTACCCTCCTCGACATTTCTTCGAGGGTCATAGAATGGCTAAGGCGAATGTGGGGTTTTGATGCCAACCCCTGATAAATTATTTTCGAGGTTGTAATGCCAGGTATCTTTTATTAACACCAACCCGAGATGACCCAACTTTGAAAGTAGAATCTCTAAAGTATCAATCTTCGAAGTCCTTTTCTTGATCAGCGACACAGAACCAAACATGATTGGCGGCAGCAAATAAGAGGTTAATTTTTTCCCCCCCAGTAGTCATTATCAATAATGCATAACTGTCTCATTGCTTCCAGAGCCAACACTCTATTTGAAAGAAAATGGAGGAGCCGGAAGGACTCCCGGGTGAAACCTTGTACACGGAGTATGGTGAAATCCACGCCAAAGAACCAATCACAGGGTGGTACCAGCTTTCCCAACCAGGAGTTATGTCGGGGCGATATGCATGTCGTCATATTGATGCCAACTCCATCCAAAGCTCGCAGAGTTGGGGCTATGAATAAATTTGAAAATGCATAGTAATCAAAGGTTTTTGACATGATAACAGTCCATGTCGAAACTGGCTTTCTCAATCCGCCTTCGTCAAAAATAGCCAGAGACATAAATGTTGGAAAATAATCTGGATTCTGATGAAAAATCAAATAGGTCAGGAAGGAGGGATATCTGAACCTAGAGCTAACCTGGAATTCCTGTAACTGCTGCCAAATCCCATCACTAATAACTCTTGCAAAATCCAGGAGCGGAGCCTCATGATTCTTTTTCAACATAAATCTGAGGCATATTTGAAACTCAAAAACGTGTTTGTTTGTATCCAGACCACACACCAGTGCTGGCATAGAAGCGATAGATGAAGACCCACCTTTCAAAGCCTTAAGACCAAAAGGGAATTTGGGCAGTGTTGAATTACTTGTCGGCTGATTAATCTCGAAGTGGTAAAACTGTTGTGCCTTTTGGAGCCCTCCCCACTTTTGTTGCATTATTTTTACTTCAAAAATCTCAACCTCCCAGATCAAGGGAAGCGGGATGCACAACACATCTTGAATAGTTTCAGGGCTAATGACTACCCTGAAATTAGTGTCGCTTATTACTCCAGTATTTGCATCAAAGCGTGTTGTGCATGCTGCCACAATTTCTGGGCAAGGGTGTACCAAATGAACCATGTACTGTGGAAGCCCACAGAACCATAGACGCTTGTTGAAAGAGTCTGCTACATGCTTCATTTTTTTGCATGTGGCCTCCCTAAGGCTCTTAGGATTTTGGGATAGCTTGGGATCAGAGACGTTATCCCAATCCTCTGCAACCAAAGCCTGATCTTTGTGAGGGATTATGTTTAGTATTTTGTGGTGCACCTGATGGGTGAAAGGACAACAAGGCTTTGTGGGCATGCCTAGAGTAGCATAAGACTCCTGGTGGTAGAGTTGTATGCAGGGTGCTCTTCTCATTTCCTTCATTATACTTTTTGGGGCTAAGGTTTGTGTTGGGTTCTCTGCAATCTCAACCATTTCGGTATTCGCAAGAAATTTTCTGCAAACTTTCGCAAAGGGCTCAACTTTTCTGAAAAATTCTTTCCTCTTATGAATGCCTTAGCTACTTTATCTTTAGACAACTCCTTGCAATTAATGTGTTATGCATGCCTAACCTTACCTTTTTGATCTTCGAGAAAAATGGCCAAAAATGGTATGTGTCAGTCGTTCATACCTAGTTGTCATTATGCGTCACTAGCCTTTTGTACATGCGAAAGAATTGCCCAGCAGCCAAATTGCTCTCTACATTTAAGAGATATCCTCTCGTATGTGATGATGCTTTATTTTCTTGAAAGACGAACCAAGACAACCTTACGAAAATCCTCTCGCAGGCTTTATACATTTACTAATTTTATTGAACGTACTTGGGCACGTCGCCCAATTACCTTTCTTTAAGATTTTGCTTTGATTCGAATGGGACAACAGCTCTTCGTGTTGGCACCTGGCCAATCTCTAATGAATGTGGCAACTTAACAGAGCAAGTTGCAATTGTACTTGCATATTCTCATCACCTCACACGCCGCAACACTGAAAATCGAGGCTAATGTGACACACTTTGGCTCAGTCGTAATTATGGATTTCCTTAGCTGGTGAACCCTGGCCAGTCTATAAATAAGACCCTTGGCAACATTGCAAATAAAAAAGTTTTCTAGCATTCCTAGCTTAGCAAGCTTCTTATCTTAGTAATTTCGTTTTTCTAGCCAGAAAAGCAAACAACATGGAAATGCAAGTAAGGCTAGTCTGCAAGAAGACTCAAGTTGCCTTCTTAGGAAAAATTAGATGCAGGTGCTTAAAGCGTATGATAGGTGTGAAGAACCTGTTGTATGTGAAGGTAATTAAGTGGGTCCTGGGTAAAGATTGCGTAGAGTATGAGGAACAGTACCGAGTAAATACTAGCATCTGCTCCCACTTTGTCGCCTCACTACTGGACATCAGCGTTTCCAAACGCAAAATCTTAAAGCTAACAAAGCGGGTTTTCCCTTGATGCTACCTCGGAGGTCTGGAGTAGATCGTGCACATGGCTTAATTTGATTGGGGGATCCCTTCGGTTCATAACATTCGCCTGCTGTAGTTGCATGGAGGACCTGCTCCAACTAGGCCCTTCCTCTTTGGCTTCGAATTGGAGACTCATGAGGAGCATCGTGCCAAGGTCCGTGCCAGCTGCTACTTCCTCATGCATGTGCATTACATTGAACCATTCCAAAACCTCCAATGGTACAAGGATTTTGAAAGAATGGTGTTCCTTGATCTCGCACCACCTACTGTTGCAATTGCTGGTCCTTCCCACTGATAACTTGAGAATGAGAATAGTCCCCAACTTTTTTCTTTTTACTTTCAAGCTCCGCTTCATAGCGAACATATGTAAATATCGATACAAGGCCACTGACCCCCCAATATAATATAAATTTTCGGCCCACATATATAATATATATTTTTTCAAAAATCTTGGCCCATTTACAATGTTCTTTTAATTTCTTGCATCATTGCTATTATCATAAAGCACTAAGAAGATCCAAAATTTTAAAGCAAGAAAAATTAATTACATATTTACAATTTACACAGCCTTCACACAGACATAATTAATGAAATCTTTTAAGATGTATTCCATTAATTGGAACACTTATGGTGTTACCTTCTTCGCCTTCCTACTCAAAAGAGTTGAACTGTTTGCACTGGGTAATTTTGAAAGGCCCTTCCCAGAGGCTGTCGAACTTGATGTGCTGACTGGGCTTTGCTCTACGCTCATTGAACTTGAGTTCCAAATCCTCACATTGTAACCCTTGATCCAATGCCTTTTTGTCAAACGATGTCTTAACCACCTGTTGGCAGATGCTCATTGCCTCAAGGGCATTCTCTGTTTTTTCCTGTACCTCAAGTAGCTCGGAAAACTTACCTCCATTGCTCCATTTTTTTCAATTTCCAGAGATTTAAGCAACTGCAGGGTAGGGATTTCCATGGCAATAGGAAACAATGCCTCCTTCCCATACACCATCTCATAAGGAAATGTCTTTAGTATCTACTTGGGTGTGATTCGGTCTACCCATAGCGCTATCTGGAGGTTCCTATGCCATTCTTTCTGGTGTTCTGAACCTATTTTATTTATTAATTTGATGAGGTTTTTGTTAGTAGACTCTACGAGGCCATTCCCTTAGGGGTAATAATTAGAAGAGGTTTTCAAGAAAACCCCATAATTTAATGCGAACTGACTCATCTTTGAGCCGAGGAATGCTTTAGCATTATCGAAGATGATTGTTTTGGGCGGGCCAAATCTGGCTACCAACTCCTCCAGGAAGTTAACAATTTTCACCTTTGTTGCATTTTTTAATGGCACTACTTCTGCCCACCTGGTGAAGTAGTCTATAGCTGTCAATATCCACCTATGTCCAGCTGAGGAGAAAGGGTTAATCATCCCAATGAAATCTAAGCCCCATTGAGCAAAAGGTTCTTCTACTACTATAGGCCTCAATGGCATAGCAGCATTATTTCTCTTCCCGACATGAAACTGACATTCATTGCAAGACCTAATCAGTAAAAATGCTTTATTAAAAAGTGTTGGCCAAAAATAACCAGCACATATAATTTTAATCACCATGGTCCTTGAAGAAAAATGTCCTCCAGCTGGGCTATTGTGGTATTGATCTAATATTTTCTTGGCCTGCTCCTCATTTACACACCTTAGCAGGACGCCATTAAAATTTCTTTTAAACAAGACACCCTCCAAGAGAACATAATTACTATTTTGCAAACGATAGAAATGCCTTTTAAAAGAAGGTAGATTGATAGGATACCTTCCTGTCTGCATGAAATTTATTCTATCTCCCAACCAGTCACCCTGAGAATTTTCTTGGTTCAAAAACACAGGTTCCAGAGCCTCAAGCTCTATCATTGTTTCACTATTTTCCATGAGATACTCACACAATCCCTTTCCTTTGACGGTCTTGATAGGTCTAACTTCAATATCATATTCTAGGATCTTGGTGATCCAATTAGCTCTCTTATTTATGATTTATCCCTCCATGATATACTCCCACACACTAGGATGTGGTACACAAACAATCACCTTGTTATCTGATATCAAATGTCAGAACTTTTTAAGCCCTTTAACAATGGCAAAGACCTACTTTTCTATAAAGTTGCACTTTACCTCGTACTCTTTCAAAGTTTGTGAATAGAAAGCAACAAGAGACTCCCTCTTATCTTCATCATTCTTTTACATAAGTATTGTGGCAATACTATTGCCACCACCAAAAACATATATAATAAAATCCTTTGATAGGTCAGGGTTTACCAACACAGGAGCAGAAGAAATAGCCTCCTTTATTAGCTCGAAATATTTTTTGGCTTCCACCGTCCATTTGAAAATCTGGTCCTTCTTTAGCATTAAGGTAATAGGCCAAACAATACCTACAAAATTTGCAATGAATCAGCTAATAAAGTTGAGCGTACCCAGGAAAGACTGCACACCCTTCTTGTTGACAGGTAATGAAAGTTCTCGGATTGCATCAACTCTTTACGGAATAGTGGCAATGTCTTCCTTGGACACAACATACCCCAAGAGCTTCCCTTGGGGAACTCCGAACACACATTTCTTCGGGTTTAAAGAAATCCTGAATTCTTGGCACTTCTGGAAGACAAGCTCCAAATGATCAAAGTGATCATCAACAGATTTTGAAAATACTGTCAAATCATCTAGATAGATGAGTAAAATTTTAAGGATCAAATCCTTAAAGGAAATATCCATGGCTCTCTAAAAAGTGGCTCTGGCATTCGAGAGCCCAAAAGGCATTTTGACATATGCATAAATCCCCCACTTTGTAGTGAACGTTGTCTTGTGTTGGTCCTCTTCCTTTACCCGAATTTGGTTGTAGCCCGAAAAATTGTCTAACATTGAAAACATTTCAGAGCCAGCTCCAGTTTGCATAATTACCTCCATTAAAGACAGGGGGTAATGATCCTTTTGTTGGGAAATTTTTGCCTCAACATTCTGGATTCCCCTTGAAAACTTGGTCGTTTTCTTCATTTTTTGGCCTTTACCGCCATACCGCAGAGAACTCCTTGGAGGTGGTGAGGTTGCACGGTGTGTTGCTAAGGCAGATAGGTTTGGCAATTACTGCCCTACCACGCGACTTGTTTTCTAAGCCGCGGTGGGCGGAGTAAAACCATTGTCGATTTGTGATGGTGACTTTGATTGGCTGGTGGTTACTGCAGTACCGCAAGTGGTGAGTCGACTCACCGCAGTAGTGCGGTGAGACCGCTTGTGGTCGGGTTTGGTGATTACCGCCACACCGTGGCTAGTGTTTTGACTGACCGTGGTGGCTGCGGTAAGAATGCCAACGGTCTCCCAAGGAGTTTACCGCCATACCGTGAGGCAAGGCCAACAGGGCTGCGGTAGTGCGGTAGGAGCTCGGATGAGCTCGAGACAGTGTTTGACTGAGTTGGACTCAGTGTCAGAATGATAGGTGAATGGCAAGGTGACACATGGCAGTTTGGCAGCATCTGGTTGTCCGATGTCAAAGAAAAGGCTGAGCTCGATGGTGACTTGGGTCAGAGCTCGAAGGAGCTCGGATGGCTTACCACCATACTGCGAGGTGAATCAGTCTGGGCTATGGTAGTGTGGTAAAAGGCAGAGTGAGCTCGGGTGAGCTCACTGCCATACCATGACAAGTTCTTTTGAGCTCAGCGATAGCGCAGTAGGAGCTTGAATGAGCTCAAAACTCTGATGACCAAGTTGGACTGGTTTGACTGTCAGTTAGCAGCGATAGACGTATGAGATGGCGTCACATGGCGAAAGCTTTGAGTTTTGATTGGCTAGAGAGTTATTTACTGATTGTGATAGAGCTGTATTATTGATGGAAGGTTGATAGACGCGTTTGGGCTAAGTTGATGATTGTGTGGCTCGATGCAGTTGTATAAGCGATGCACGTTATTAGGGAGTGGTCGTGCTCTTGAAGGTAGGATAGTTATTATCCTAGATGACCATTGCTGGCAGGGATGGGTTGAACAGGTATGCACACGGTGCAAGATTATATATAATCTATTGTGCAGTTCAAGATAGATTATGAGCGATATCAGAGAGAGGTTGAGAGTGTTTGAACTGTTCAACAATGAACACTTAGACTCTCGGATCTGGTAAGATGTGAACCTGTGAGGCATGAGGCTGGTTGTGACAGTCTTGTGAGAGGAGCTGAAGGAAATCTACACAGTATGTCTTGTGTACATTGTAACTGTTTGAGATTTTGGTTTGTGTAGCCTGTATTATTTCTCCAGATGAACAAGATGTAATATCCTGAAGAGCATAGCTCTGGTCTTGTTTTATAACCATTTTTAGTTACTGAATAATACATGTGAGCTGAATGTTTTGGAGGTGGCATTTTTTACCCGAAAGGGTTTTCTCCACGTATATCTGTGTGTTCATAGTTTTGTCTTTCATGATTATTTGTTTGTGTTGAATCTGTTGTTTGTTTGCATTCGCTTCTCTCAGAGGATCAATGGGGGATCAACTATGCCTATTTTTGCTTTATGGCATAGTTGGTTGTGTCTTTGTTGTGATTTTGAATTGAAATCACTAAGGCACTATTGTCTTAGATGCATATATTGATGACAGAACCAAATCTCTATCCCCAATGAGTGGTATCGGAGCTAGTAGCTTGTTGCTCGTGATACCAACAAGTGGTATCAAAGCATGTTTAAGGGAGGTCGTGGCTTGATGATACCAACTAGTGGTATGAAAGCCTTCTCCTGGTTGCTAAAGTTCTGGGTATTTCTCCTATGTTGATTTCTTAGCTTGGCAAGCTTGAGGAAGTCTTGAGAAATCAGTTAGTGATTGATCCTTCGATGAGTGGAAGTGTGTGCTTCATTGATTCAACACACAGTTTTGAAAAATGTTGGAGATGATTGGAGTTGTTCATGTTATTGCAACATGGTCTGAAGCTCCTGGCTTGCAGCAAATTTCCTGATGCAAAGGGCATGAGATGTGTTCATGTCTGAGTGGCAGCAAAGCATGGTGTTCATACTGGGCATCTGTGTGAGAGGCTCCCTACTGGTATGGACTTGCTTATGTTGTTGATCATCTATGGAGGGTTGTGCTTGTGCTGGGTGTTTTTGACTTAGCACTAAAGTCAGTTTCTCTGGTGCTATGATTGCATGGAGGCTATGAATTGACCTTGGTGGTCTGCAACTTCTAGATGGCCTGGCTCTCTTGTTTTCCAATGTATGAGTGATGGCATTGGAATTGTTCTAAAATGGACCTGTTGTTCCTGTGTGCCTGTCTCTTGCACTTGCATGGTTCAGATTCATGTTGATTGGCTCTGAAGGTTTTTTTGTAGACTTACCTAAAAAGTCTATGTTGTATTTTCATGTTCTTTCATTGTTCTGGTTAACTGTGATGGTTGTGTGCAGCCTCCTGAGTCGTCTAGATGAGCAATGAAGATGGAGATGCATGGGTGTTTTATAAACACTATGGTTTTTTGCAAGTTTTACATGGTCAAGAGAAAACTTGCATTGTGTGGAGTTGTTGTTTGCTATTTTCTAGACCCTGGCTTTTGGGGTGTGATTGGATGAGATAGGTGCAGTTCGACATGGTTTGAGGAGGTGTGATGTCTTCTCTGCATGGGAGTGTTGGTATGTTTTTTCTCTTTCAACATTCTTGTGGTATTCTTTGATGCTTTCCTAGACTATGGTGCTTGAGTTGTGGACGTGACTGGCAAATCAAATCTATTGGTGATCTGGTGTTTGATTCATGCTTGTCTACTTTGGTTGTTCTCTTTGATTATCTCAATTTTATAGTTTCTAGTGTGATGATAGAATTGCAGGGTTTTACATTTGGTTGCATCCATGAGTTGTGCAATATTGTGGGTTGTCCTTACCTACATGTTTGTTGTGAGACAAATTAGAAGTGTACTGTCAATATCCATGAGGTTGTAACTATGTAGTGCAGATCTGTTAGCTGACCTTGTTTGTGGTCACTTGTGCTTTGACATGGTTATTTTGAGATGAGAAGAGGAATGACGTTTGAGTACCTTAATAGTCAGTAATGGGGACTTGAAGCATGAGGATCACGATGTCATGGAGAGTTGGATACACTAGATAGTGTAAGCTTTTGATAGTGATGTTGTGGTCAGTCATGGTGCTTGGAAAGCTCGGTGTCACATTGCAATGGGAGCTTTAACAATGATTGGTGGTCTTCTTTGGTATTGCAGTTGCTATTTTCTTTTGCATCTGTATGTTCACTATTTGAAGGTGTGCAACATCTTGGAGTGATGGAAGAAATTGTTAGTTTTGGCTGAGTTGTTGGTGGTGCTTTTCAGGTGATGTTGGTTTTGGTTTAGAGTTGTTTGCTTTATGTCATGGCTACTCTTTCTTAGAGTTTTGGCATTTTGTTGTGCTCTTGAGACTATAGCTTGTTCACTTGAAGCATGGTATCTCTGAAGGGGGATGTGTAGATCATGGTGTCATGATAAGGTTTGGAGCTTTGACAGTGGTCTGGTGGGTTCTCTTTGCTTTGAGTACCTTGGTCATATGCTGGAGGACTTCATGTTTATTGTAGTGATGCAGTTTGGAGTTAGCATGAGATGACGAGCTATTTGTGCTCATGGATGCATGGAGAATAAGGTGAGGCTGGAATTCCTATGAGAATGTTGTTGTTACAGCTGAAAGTCTGAGAAGCCTGCACCTTGGTTGAATGTGAATTCAATAAAGACCTTGAAGGAGAATTCTCTTGGGTAAGTCACGGTGACTTGTATATCTTGGATGAGCATGTTTTATTTTCTCCTTGGTCTGCTTGGTAGTGTCACTTTGAAAGGTATTTTCCCATTATATATTTTAGCTGTGTGTTATGCTTTATCTTTCATGATATAAATCTTGAGTTGTTTTAAGATTCTGGAGGATTCATAATGGAAGATGGAAAGCATGGTTGATCTCCTTGTGCTTTTGAGGACTGAAAAAAGATGGTTATATGGGTAAGTCTGATCTTCTTAGAGGTGCTTGCATCCATGGCTTTGTTGGATGTTGTTAAGGCTTTTCCCTTAGGGATGTGAAGAAGGTCATTCTTGTCATAGCTTGCATTTAGAAATGTGTGTAGAAGGTGGCAACATGGTTTGATTTGTTGTTTCTCTCTAATCTAGTCTTGTTATTCTTGTATGTTCATTTGACTTTAGATGTGAGTTTCCTTTGTGGTGTCGGGTTGGTCATAGTTTGTGGTCATGTGTTGTCACTTGGTGATGACACGAAGATTCTTGTGCTTCTTTCTTCAGTCAGGATTGGAGGTGTTTGGAAGAACTATGGAAGACAGTTGAGAGAAACGTTTCTTACAGCAGGTGGTTGTAGGTGTTGCAGATTAGTGTAGATGTTCCTTGGAACTACATGGTTACATTTCTTTGTGCAGGGTTTGGTGGACTTGTTATGCCTGGATCATGTGTGATGGTGCTTTGGTTGCATTCATCTGGACTGTACCTTTGCAGTGGGAGTGCCTGGACGTGTTTGGCCTTTTGACTGGTTGACACAAGGTGCTCATTTGCTGCTGAGATGGGTGGTTATGTGATGACATGAGTTCACTGATGGTCATATCTTTGAGGTATGGGTGGTTGGATGTTTCAACACGAGCTGTGGGTGTTGGTTTTCAGTCATGTGGGTTTGATCAGTTGGATGGAGGGCAGTCAGTTTGTGGTTGTTGTTCTAGCTGATGGTTTCTTGTTCTGCAGATAGTCTTTTGTTCTGTGTTCACTTGGTGCCTTGTTGTTTGCTACTTTGTTGCCTTTGTCACCTGGAGGATCAATTTCTTTCATTCCTGAGACTGGTGCATATATGCCTTGGCTTGTTCATTTTCCTATGTTGGATGTTTGGAGTAGTTGCTTGAGATGGTGGACATTTTTGATGTTGTTGCAGGGGTCTTGGTTGGAGTGTGAGAGCATTGTTGTGGTCCTTGTTCGAGTTTTGGAGGAAGCCTGATTATCTTCGGCAAGTGGGAGATTGTTGGGAAATTGTTGCCTCAACATTCTAGTTTCCCTTTGAAGACTTGGCCATTTTCTTCATTTTTTGGCCTTTACTGCCATACCGTAGAGAACTCCTTGGAGGTGGCGTGGTGTGTGGCTGAGGCGGACAGGTTCAGTGGTTATCGCCTTATTGCGTGACTAGTTTTCTAAGCTGCGGTGGGCATGGTAAAACCATTGTCTGTTTGTGGCGGTGACTTTGACTAGCTGGCGGTTACCACGGTACCACAGGTGGTGGGTCGACTCACCACAATAACACAGTGAGACCGCCTGTGGTTCGGTCTGGCGGTTACTGCCACACCGCGGCCAGTGTTTTGACTGATTGCGGTGGTCACGGTAAGACCACCAGCAGCATGGCTGGCAGTTACCATGGTACCATAGGTAGTGGGTTGACTCACCACGGTTGCACGGTGAGACCACTTGTGGTCAGGTCTGGTGGTTACAGCCATACCGCAGCCAATGTTTTGATTGACCGTGGTGGCCATGGTAAGACCGCCATACCGCGAGGCAAGGCCAACAGGGCTACGGTAGCGAGGTAGGAGTTCAAATGAGCTCGAGACAATGTTTGACCGAGTTGGACTCGGTGTCAGAATGATAGGTGAATGGCAGGGCAACACATGGTAGTTTGGCAGCATCTGGTTGGTTGATGTCAAAGAAAAGGCTAAGCTCAGTGGTGACTTGGGCCAGAGCTCAAAGGAGCCTAGATGGCTTACCACTATACCGTGAGGTGAATCAGACTAGGCTGCGGTAGTTGGGTAAAACGCGGAGTGAGCTCAGGTGAGCTCACCACCATACTGCGATAGGTTCTTTTGAGCTTGATGATAGCGCGATAGGAGCTCGAATGAGCTCGAAACTCAAATGACCGAGTTGGACCAGTTTGACTGTTAGTCAGCAGCGATAGATGTATGAGATGGCGTCACGTGGCAAAAGCTCTAAGTTTTGATTGGCTAGAGAGTTATTTCTTGATTGTGATAGAGCTATATTATTGATGGAAGGTTGATGGATGCGTCTAGGATGAGTTAATGATTGTGTGGCTCGATGCAGCTGTATAAGCGATGCACATTATCAGGGAATGGTCATGTTCTTGCATGTAGGATAGTTATTATCCTAGATGACCATTGCTGGCAAGGATGGGCTGAACAGGTATGCACACAGTGCAAGATTATATATAATTTGAGGTGCAGTTCGAGATAAATTATGAGCGATATCAGAGAGAGGCTGAGAGTGTTTGAACTGTTCAATAGTAAACACTTAGAATCTTGGATCTGGTAAGATGTGAACCTGTGAGGCATGAGGCTGGTTGTGACAATCTTGTGAGAGGAGCTGAAGGGAATCTACACAGTATGTCTTGTGTACATTGTAACTGTGTGAGATTCTAGTTTGTGTAGCCTGTATTCTTTCTCTAGATGAACAAGATGTAATATCCTGAAGAGCATATATCTGGTATTGTATTGTAACCGTTTTTAGTTACTGAATAATACATGTGAGCTGAATGTTTTGGAGGTGGGGTTTTTTACCCGAAAGGGTTTTCCCCACGTATATCTATGTGTTCATAGTTTTGTCTTTCATGATTATTTGTTTGTGTTGAATTTTTTGTTTGTTTGCATTCACTTCTCTCAGAGGATCAATGGGGGATAAACTGTGCCTGTTTCCATTTTATGGCATAGTTGGTTGTGTCTTTGTTGTGATTTTGAATGAAATCACTAAGACACTGCTATCTTAGATGCATATCTTGATGACAGAACCGAATCCGTATCCCCAACACCTTTGAGGATGCTCTATTGAAGTCTCGGAAGTCTACGCACAGGTGTATGTCTCCATTTTTCTTCCAGACTGACACCATGTTTGACACCCAAGTGTTGTGTTTGATCAGAAACACTATTCGGGATGCGATCAATTTATTCAACTCCTGCGACATGAGAGACTCTATCTTTGGGTTCATAGGTCTCTACCTTTGATGGACTGGCTTCGCTCCTTTTGATAACTCAATTGTATGCTCGATGATCTCAGGGTCATATCCTTTAAGATCATCATATGACCAGGCTACTACACTCGAGTATTCTTCATAGAAATGTCTTAATCTATCCTTATTCTTCCAAGAAACATCTTTCTTGACCTTGAGCTTTTTGTCTTCCCCGATATGCAAATCATTGTAATTGCCTTTGTTAGCCATGAGCTTCCTTTTGTCTCTCATCGCATCATCAGAATCAAACAAGCTCTCTAGAGTGACTAGCCCTCTCAAAAGCTTATTGGTTCTCCACTGGATAATTTGATCTCCATAAGCTTTGGCGATCTTTGGTTGCAGTTAATCGGCAAATTCTCCAAATGACTGGAGGAATGATGCAATATGAGCATCGCTATCAAACACTTGCCAATCTTGGTTGTTATCTAGAACAATGGGTCTTACAATTACCCTTACCACATACTTATTTCTCAATAATTCAAAGGTCGGCTCAAATGGAGCCCCGATAGTTGCCATTATGTCGGCTTCATAATTCATCTCCCTTGGAATATCCTGAATATTAAATGCCTCAAAGTTGTTAATCAGATCACAGACTCTATGTCGATAGGATTGCATACGGATATTCTTTGCAGTAGAAAGTCCATGGATTTGGTTGACCACCAACTCCAAATCTCCGAACACACTTATATGCTTTGCACCCATTTGTTCCGCAAGGCTTAAACCATGGACAAGACCTTCATATTCTACTTCGTTGTTGTAGCACGTGAACTGGAAGCGATACGACCTCAAGGTATTTTCCCCACTCCAGCTCCTACTCTACATCTTGTGCCATCGAAGTACAAAGTCCATATTTCCGAAGATTGTTCACCTCTAGGCTCCTTAGTAACTTTGGGCATAATCTGACCCTCTTCATGAATAACATAGGTTCTGAGACCAGTTGCATGGTAATTCCCGAAAGGGTCTGTATCAATAAACTCTTTCAACAAATTCTCTTCGTCTTCTGTCCGGGAGCTAGTAGTCTCCTCTTCTTCTAGAAATTCGACATTGAACCCCTCTTCCCGAGTGATTGAAGTGTGTGTTGCTTCAAAGTTGAGCAGTGCCTCGTGAACAACATATTCAGAATGCAAAGTTTCCGACAATAGTTTCATCTTGGTTCCATGTTTGGTCCTCAGAATTAGGTGCGACCAGTCTAGTGCTAGATATCCTCTGATATTTGATGTGAAGTCTTGGGACAAACAAATCCCAAATAGAGGAGGAATATCAATGAGTATGGTATCTTGATTTACAGTGATACTAGGGCAAGCAAACAAAGTCATAGGTATTCCCTTAATTATCCTGATGGTATCAACCTTATTTCCATCTAGCTGCATGACTCCTTTGTTCAGAGGTTCATATTTTAAACTTAAAACATCAACTACTTGCTTTGGCATGATAGTGGTGCTAGCACTAGAGTCGATCATACAATTATGTAACAGCTTGTCACCAATAATAACTGTTAGAAAGAAAGACTTAGGTTTAGGCTTACTTTCCTTTCCGGACTCGAGCTCCTCCTTTGTTTGAATTGTTAGCACTTTATCCAGGTCGAGCCTGGATAATTTCTCTTCATTAGACCGAGTAGGTACCTTCACATCCTCCTCTCCCAACAAAGCCTTTTGTAATAGTACCTTTTTCTCCGGAATAGCCAAGACATCCCATAGAGAAGTGTTGGCAAATGAATTCTTTAGTTGTTCCACCACGTTGAACTGTGCTCTTCATTGGTGAGTTGTGTTTGCTTGCTCTTTAGGTTTTACAGTCAACTTTGGCTTCACGACTGGTGCATTTGGCTGTTTGGCAACAACAGGGGTGATCGATGGAGCCTTTGCTTTCAGAGGAAGTGGACTCGGAGAGCTAGGAATAGCCGCCTTAGACTATGGTGGGATTGGTAATAGGCCTACCACTGGGCTAGGTGTCGGTTGCGATGATACATTGGTAGGAAAGGTTGTGAACTCTCTGGTGAATCTACGCTTTGAACGCGTGTTGTAGTTAGATTGCACTCGGGGCACTTTATCCATAGGGATGTCATTTGGAAACGCTGACTCTTTTCCTTCCATCCAAGAAAAGAGAGCTTGGTCTAGAACAATATCTGAATCTTGCTGGATGGACATCCCTTGCATTTGAGTGCCAAGGACAACATTGTCCATCTACTGGGAGGCGTATGATTGGTTGTCGGGGTCCGGTGCACCGCCTTGGCTATGTTGGTCTACGATCTTTTGTTGCAAGTTTCCCTACGGACAATTTCTTGGCATGTGGGCATCATTGCAACGAAAGCACCATGAATTGGTGTCTTCAACTAAGTTGTTTTTTCCAGCCACTAGCCCTTTATTCGAACTAGGATGAATGGTCTGCATTGGCAGGGTTACCAGAACCATCTGGTTACTCGGCGGAGCCGAGGTATCTCCGCGTGACCTATCCTGCCACTGATTTGATTGGTATAGAGATTTTCCACCTTGGTAACTCTGGTAAGGCGACTTCTGATAGCTATATTGCTGTCGCTTCATAGTACTTAATTCATTAGTCATGGCTTGCATCTGTTCTCTCATCTCGTTCATCTCAACAACCAAGGGATTAGGCACATGAGCTACTATTGCAGCTGCCATTGGAGCCGTTCCTAGATACACGTATATAGATTGGGGAGGAGCCATAGGCGCACTAGTGGAAGGAACTTCAGCTTCTGTGGTGTTGTACTCCAGAAATAATGGCATTATCGGTCTCGATGCCAACTTTCCAATGACAATCAAGTTATTTTCCGTAGTGACAACCAAGGCATAAGCATTGGGTAGATTCTCTCCACCAAGAGCTTGTAACATCATGGAGATATCGACATTGATCGAATTTAGGTAGAACATGAACACTAGATACGGAGGTGGTTGGCTGCCAACAGGCACTCTCTACCAGGTCGAATGGAACCTCTCATTGAAATCAGGTAGAGCTTCATGAGGAATTCACTTTATATTTGTCAGTTGATGGTACATCGATGATCTATCACCAACATTTGAAAAACGCTCATAAAATAGAGTTTTGAGCTGGTCCCAAGTTACAATAGTACTAGCCTCGAGAGTCCTGTACTAGTTTAACACCTTTCCTCAAAAGGAGGTGGCCGGCAACCTAAGAGCTACATTTTCATTTGATACGCTATGTATCAGACATACGTCTACCACATCTTGCAGATAATTCATTGGTGTCTTCGACTCATCCTTGAAATACTTAGGGATAGCTTTTAGAGTAGAAGCAAGGATGGGAGCCCACACTATAGGAGGCACAGGTGCAACTAAAGGACTGTCGGAGTCCTAGGCTACATAATTTCTAGCAGCCATAGGTACAGGCGACAATGGACAAGGAGGCGACGAAGGAGACGAAGGAGGTGAAGGGCTACCTCAACAACCTCTCATGTGCACATAAACTAATGGTGGTATGAGTTGGCTAGGGACTCTTGCAGTCTGCGACCTAGTTACAGGTCGATGGCTCATACACACTTATAAAATTGGGTGAACATGCTAGTTCTCGGTCCCACCAGGCGTGCCAGAAAAAGAACTGTTGACGCAGAATTTTGCATGTAGCATCAGTCTCATGGGAAACTTAGCTATTGGGGGATGTTGTACACTAGCTAAGTGACCTCCGAGATTTTACCGAAGCCGGCTCTTTGTTTAGTAGGGGAAGTGAAAGGTGAGAAAGATAGCAGAAATATAGAATCTACGCTACAGGCGATGCGCCAAAATCTTAAAAAAATTCACCAGATCATAGTGCAGAATGCAAAGGCCCGAACCACTAAATTGCTATTCATCAAGTTAATTTTCTCAAAATCACTTAAAACGTAAGAGTACCCTCTAACGTGCATAACGTAATGTTAGCAGAACTTTTCAGCTAACACAAAAGAGTCGAAGAAAATATGATCTATATTAATTGAGTTATGACGGATTACAGAAGCTGAACAACAAGAATTCATACAATAAAAGAAGATAATGGCATAGACCAATAGTCTCACTAAATGCATGAATAAACAGAAAGGCCAAATTTATTTGGCATAATCTGGAGTCTTTGAATTGAATAAAACTATTACAAAAGCCTTCTTCCCAGTGCTCGGGAGTTTTTGCAAACTTAACCAACAACCTAAATAAAAAAAAACATGGCCGTACTTATAGGCCAGCCCACCGCTTGAAATGCATCAAAAGAAGGAAAACCGCGAGCAGAGACCGACAACCCAGACCATCTCGAGCTGCCATAGTAAAAATTGATCGCCGAGGAGCATGCCAGCGAAGCCACGACATGGAACAAAAAACCACACAACATTAGGAGAGAACACGTGGCGCCACAACAGGAAACACAGCAACAGGCGAGTACAAAAGGTGTAGCAACATTTCCAAGGTAGCCGGCGCAGCAGAAACCGCCATGTGTCGCGCAGATGGAGCTCAGAAAAAAGTCAAGGAAACACCCAGTGAAAAGCTCTGAGAGGGAGCCACGTGGAGCACTCCGAGCAAAAGAAAGTACAAGGCAGGCCTAGTTCGGAAAGCAACCAGAGAAAGCCATGCGACACGCAGATGGAGACCAATGAAAAAAGAAGCAATATAAAAATCAGAAAGCTTCACGAGGTAGCCACGTGGAGCACACCGAGGGCAGTGAGCATTTGAAAGGTAAGGCACAACCGCAAAGGTAAAAATAAAACCACAAAGGCTTGGCAGTTTTTGTTGAATAGAGACCTCACAAACCCAACTGGATGATGGTAGTCCTCAAAATAAGCTATCCAACGAATATAATTTTAATATGTTTTGATTTTATTATGTGTATTTTTTTTAGTTTTATTAAACATAGGTTTTTCACTAAAAATCAAGCTCTTTGTTTTGCACATGTGGAAAAATAACAGATTATAAAAAAAAATTAAAAAATATGTTCCGGTTGGGTATTGATGTCCTTGATCCATTAAAAAAAAGAAGAATTTCGATACATATATAGTTATGTTGTATACAATCCACCTATGTTTGAATTGTAATTGGTTTGACTTCAAAACTTGATTAAAGAAAAAATATTTAATAAAACACTATGAAACCAAATGAAAGTGCTAGATATCGTAGTTACAAATCTAAATTAGAATTTTATCCTTCATACAAATTTTTTTATGTTGTATACGATGAGCGTAACTCCTTAAAAATGTTATTTAAAAAAAAAAGATAGTTTTTGAAGGAGATGGAAAAAGAAGTGAAATTTGATTCCAATTTTTTTTTAAGTATATTTAGAATCTATAAAAAAAGTCACAAATCACTAGTTTGATTCATCTTCAAATTCCTCATGGTTTAGCTGCTATAGGAGCTCGAAAGTGAAGATTTAGTTAAAAGAAAATCAGTTCAGTGTCCAGTTTGCCCAAAAATTGTAAACCAGTATTGTGGGATCACCTAGTGCTAGTGTCCCAAGCCTATTTTGAAAGTTTAAGGAGTCGGGGGAAAAGTATTAAATGAGATCATTTTTTTTATGTTTGCAAATTGTCAAAAAGCATTTTAAAATAAGTTGTGGAGTGCATAATTTAGGAAATTAAATGCTTAATTAGGTCCAATAAATTAAAGGGGAGAAAAACATAGTGTGAAATTGTCAAGGGTGATAATTTATGACACTACATTTAGCCTCCACTTTGGTTAGAGTATGAACTTATACATAGACTCACACTAAAGTAGAAAAATATGTGTCAAGAGGGGTCTGATTGTTGAAATTTTGAAGAGATATGATGACTAAGGATCAAGGGGGGGTGCAAAGCCCCCAAGATACAAGATCCCATGGAAAGATAACATAAACACAACAAAACACACATGTATGTAATGGAATAAGACAACATACACAAACATACATGTCAGAAAACATGAAACATACATAATGAAAACACATGACATAACATAACGCATAAATGGAAACAAAATTAACACAATCACGATGTAAACATGATGTGAACATAAAGAAAACACACAAAACACAAGGTTAGTAACTAAAAGGATTCAATTTCATAAGGTAGAAAGACCTCGGTCTTAAATTATCTCAAATACCAAACGTCATCCATCAAATAAATTTTAGTTAAAGGAATGCTCCCATGGGGACTAACAAGTTGTGTTATGCCAAATCACTCATGAGCCACACGGATCTACTGGCTAGCAAGATTCATTATGCTAGATGTTCATGCAATATGATGAGTTTCACAAGGCTAGCAAGGTTTGTTATGCTAGAAACTAATGAAATACATAACTCTATTGTCAAGAAAGGTGTGTTATACTCGATGGCTATGTTAAAGTGGCAGGTTCCACAAGGCTAGCAAGTTGTGTTATGTTAGATACTCATGAATCATGTAGCTCTACTATCAAGCAAGGTGTGTTATGCTCGGAGGTCATGTTAAAGTGATAGGTTCCACAGGGCTAGCAATTTGTGTTATGCTAGATACTCATGAAACACACAAATTTACTATCAAGCAAGGTGTGGTATGTTCAATGGCCATGTTAAAGGGGTGCTCAAGTTCATGACCCAACAATCTTCATTATGTTGAATCCATGAACTATATTTCTATATTCTCACCTTGGGGGGTGCATAAACTTGCCTATGAAAGCACATAAATGACAAAATCACCTAGCATGACGTAAAAATGAAAAACTCACCTATGAAGGTGCATAAACTCACCTAAGAAGGAACATAAGACAAGGCTAGAAACCTTAAGGGATATTATTTTTGAACACAATGATGTGTTGAGAGGGGGATGAATCAACACATATTAAAGCTTAATTATTCAATTTGCAGATTAACAACACATCATAATAACTAAAAAGAATAGAAGAGAACACATGCATTACATTAAGACACTGAGATTTTTACGTGGAAAACCCAATGAGGGAAAAACCATGATGATGATTAACTCACAATATATGTAGCTCACTGCTAACAAGAATTAAAATGTTTTAAGGCACATTGCCTATGGACTTGCAAACTAAGGTATACAACCTTAGAGCAAGATATAAAGGACTTGATGAGACTCACTGTCTCAATGTAGGATACATGAAAATTAGATTGAGAAAATTGATTATGAACTACAATGAAGAAGCATCTAACACATGTTGATGTTGCAATCACTATTTCACACAATTATTCCTTTACACTAAGTTCAAGCACTTAATCCTTTTCATTCTACTTAATTCATATTGTCCTTATTTCTACATATTTGTAAATGATTTTTTCTTTTATAAATATCCTCCACAAAAACTCAACACCTCAAATAGGTCATCTCCAAGATGACTTTTTGATAAATCAAAGGATATATCATAGGTCAAATTAAATTATATTCATCATGAAGAAAGACTTGTGGGTCAAAACACATCATGCTAGGGTGAAAATGCATCACAAAACAACCTCCAAAAGAATATTAATTAATCAGGATCAGCTGCAGATGGAACAAATAAATCATGTCGAACCAAATAGTATCAATACCATCAACATTTTCACTATTTGACTTTACACCGCTAGGGAGATACCAAAAAACACCATGTAGACCAAGATGTGAATCATGTAGGTGATCATCAAAGTTTCTACAACCTTCTCCAAAAAAATCTGATCATTTTATGCTAGTGTAATTGGAGAAACCTACAAAATAAACTAAAATGGAGTAACCTAGACAAACTCTAGCAAGTTGTCATTCAAAAAATGAACTTGCAAACCATCACAACATTTGATACTGCTAAGTAGTATGTCATGAACACCAATGAACATGTTCACAAAATTTCAAGATCAATACTTCAAATATGAAGTAATGCAGATTGTTCCAATAGGTCTTCATCAACATAGTACTCTGTTGGAGCACAGATTGAAACACTATTACTTGTAACTTTCACTATAGAAGGTATGATGACTTGATTTCTTGGATATGGAACCTTCATAATTTGACCAACATATCATCTGAACCACAAGACTGAATCTTGCACAACAAAAAGATTTGGACCATATTACAATGACTCTGCCTTAGAGCCTTCACTATGAATGCCTTAGAGAAACTTTTGCACCTTTTATTTATGTGTAGTACACCAAATTGATATGATATCATAGTAGGCATGCTAGAAACATATTGGAAAAAGTGTACCCACCTCTGCATCACACAAATATCACCATTCTTCCTTATATTGCTCTATAGACATACACCAACTAATATCAACTATGCAACAATTATTTATGAAGTATGTGCATACTTCAACAATACAATTGATGTTAATGATAGACCATATTGGGTTGAAATCAATGAAAATACTTATTTCTAACAATCTCTCACTTTTTCATTGATAGCAACACACATATGCTTCTCTCCTCCTTTGACATCAAGAGCAGAGGGCATGATATCTTCTATTTACAACATCCCAAAATTATATGAGTTCCCCCTTACTATATACTCCCCTTGAGATAGAGATGCCCCAAAATTGATGTTATAAAAATAAAAAAATACACTAAGTATCCACAAAACTATACAAATTAAAAATTGTCTTATTTACCCTTTTGCAACTTCTTTGGAAGGTATAATATTCTTGTGATTTTTCTTTAGTTGCTCGAGAGTTTTAGGTCAATCTATTTTTTCTGTGGTGATAATGTGGTTTTGACATTCATAATCTATGCAAAATTTCTTAGCCTCATTTATTTTTCTAGGATTTTTCATTTTTTGGCCCACTTCCACTACTTTGACCAATAATCCAAACAGTGATGCAAGCCACACATTAACTGCTTCTCTTAGAAAACATAATTTTTTCCTTAATTGTTCTCTTTGACTCAAAAGTAATGTAAAATATACATGAATATTTTCAATTTTTGCCTTGGTGGATTCATCCATATCTCTTGATAGATCATATTTCAACCGGTTGTGTAATCTATGACTCAATAGAGTCAATCTAACCTTTGATGTCTTTGGTGGAGCTTGACCAGTTCAAACAAAATTGATAAAGGGTTGTCACTTCATTTACACAATCCTTAAACATTTTCATATTTTCGTGCAATTTATTGTGTGCATTAGCACACTGATCAAAAGAATCAACCATTCTCTTATCTTTTATCTTTCTCTAGGCCTCTTGTTCTACCTTTTTCTCTAAGTGAGAGGAGTGATCCTTGAAATAATCCATTAAGATATTTAAATTTTGTTTCGGAGGCAAGGAGACATAAGTGTTTACCTCTAGTAAACCTTCCTAAATAATTTTCATAATATTATAAATCAATTCATTTTTATTCATATGCTCTTGTAGAATTTCCTTCCTTGTGGAAGAATACAAAGCATCACCAAGTTGTAGCTTATGGAGGGAAAATATGTTTTCCAAGTCAACTTGTCCCTCATGTGTTGGAATTTGTAAGAGTTTATTGACCACCATAGGTTGAAACTACATTTGTAGTCCTAGAAGGTCTTTGAAAGAGTTTGTAGATGAAAAAACTTGACCTCCATCCATAGAAGCATCTTGCTTCTTAGCTATTTGAACATTCTTAGGATTTTATTCTTCCTTTTGTAAAATATTGTATTTCTCCTTTTCCTCTTCTTTCCCTTCTTCTTTTTATATCTCCATATCAGCGACTTCTTGCACCTTGTGTAAACTGGAAACATCTTTTCCTTCTTTCTGTCTGAAAATTCCTTCCATTTCTTTATCAAAATTCTTTGAGGGAGGCACATTATGTTATTTGTTAGATTTAGTGCTCTTTGAAGTTAAAACACCCATTTTAATCTAATCCCCTACACCTTGTGCACTTGTATTCTCTAGAGGAGTAGTCTCCTCATTTTGTTTAACATTTTCAGCTATCTCATCATCTTTAGTCACATTATCCTCAATAGTTGATGAATCTATGTCATGAGTAGACACATAAAGTATATATCAAGTACCCAGAGGAGCTTGATCACAAATGATTTCAACATTTTCAATCCTTCCAAATTATTTTCTATCTTTTCTTCAATTTCATTCTCCATCATTTTATTTTCTTCTTTATCATTGTAGTGTAGAAAACTATGTCCCTTTACATTTTCTCACTTGTTTGGGCCCTCCTAGTTAAAATGAACTTAATAATGCCTTAATTTAGTGTTGATAAATTCACCCCTTTACATTTTCACACTTCTTTGGGCCCTCTTAATTAAATTGAGTTTAATTATGCCTTAATTAGCCCTTTTATTCATTTACAAGCCTAATAAATTATATTTTCTGAAGGACAAACCCAAAAATAATTAATGTCTAAACATAACACTTGACATTGAGAAATGTGTGTGTTTGGTATGGAGCCTGATCAGTCTCCAAGTGGGAGATTGTTTGAATGTGGCAACTAATTATACTATACTATTTTTTTGCTTCATCATCCACAAGATAAAAAACGGGCTTTTATAAACCCTAATTCTAGAAGCTTCTAAAAGGCTTGTAATAAGCAGTTGGGATGGGAGTTGAAATATGGCATTATTCACAAGATTGTAATATGTTTTTGCATTGGATAATAAAATCATTGGATGGCTACAGTTTCATGGATGTAGCCCAAATTGGGTGAACCATGTTAAATTCTTTGTGTTTTCTTATTGTTGCTATAATTTTTCTGTGTGTGTTTTATTGCTCTCTTTTATTGATCAAATTTGTAATTAACTGTTAGATATATTCCTTCTAACCCTAAAAAGTGGTATTAGAGAAAGGTTGTGTTCAATTATCCTTTGTAGGAAGGTCTCATGGTTGAGTGGGAGTCTCATGGTTGAGTGGAGTAATGGCAGACAAGGGTAAGTTGAAGGTTGAGAAGTTCAATGGCAAGAAATATCAATTATGGAAGATGAAAACAGAGGACTACCTCTATTAGAAGGATTTATGGTGGCCATTGGAAGGGAAAACCAAGAAACCCTCAGTAATGTTTGATGAGGAATGAGATATTTTGGACAAAAAGGCTCTTGGCAGTATTCATTTATGCTTGGCACAATTAATGGTGTTTAATATTACAACAACAAAGACAACTCAAGAGTTGATGCAAAACCTGGTGAAGTTATATGAAAATCCTTCCACTTCAAATAAGGTATTTCTTATGAAGTGTTTATTTAATATGAAAATGGTAGAAGGTGGGTCAGTTGTTGATCATTTAAATGAATTTAATATAGTTACTAGTCAATTAACTTTTGTAAATGTAAACTTTGATGAAGAAGTTAGGGCTCGTTTGATTCCATGCTCTTTTCCCGAAAGATGGAATAGCTTGGTAATGGTTGTTAGCAATTCTATTTTTGGTTGAAATACATTAAAATTTGATGATGTTGTTGGTGTTATTTTGAGCGAGGAGATTCATATGAAAATCTTAGGTGGAACATCTACATCAAGTAGTATTTTGAATACAAAAATTAGGGGCAGAACAAAAGAGAGAGGAAACAATTCTAGAAGTTGTGGGAAGTCACGAGGAAAATCAAAGGATAAAAGGTGCCAATCTAGAGACAAGAGGGATTGATGGTACTGTGGTTAGCCATGTCATTTAAAGAAAGATTGTTGGTCTCAGAAAAATAAAGAAGGAGACAAAAATGAAGGAAGTAAAGAGGAAAATGTGGTAAGTAATAAATCTGATGAGGATGCTTTGATTCTTTCCCTTGATAATGCTGATGATTCTTGTGTGTTAGATTCAGGGGCTTCATTTCATGCTACCTCCATATAAGTTATTTTCTTGACTATGTCCAAAGGGATTTTGGGTTGGTTTATTTGGGTGATAACGAACCTTGATAGATTGTTGGAAATGGAAGAATCAAGATTAATTTGTAGAATGGGAATCATTGGCTATTACATGAGGTAAGGCATGTTCCAAGGTTAGGTAGAAATTTAATTTTTATAGGGAAACTAGATGATGAAGGTTGTGTTGTTACATTTAGTGATAAAAATTGGAAGGTCACAAAAGGTGCCTTAGTGGTAGAAAAAGGTGTGAAAGTAGGCACCTTATATCTTTGTATAGGTCATACTATTCCTTCTACTTTAATTGTTACAGAGAAAAGTCAATGTTTAGGAATAGTTGTTGTATTTCACCAGTAGAAGATCAAACAGTGGTTGTGGGTTATGAAACAACACTATGGAACAATAGACTTGGGCACATCAGTGAAAAAGGTATGAAATTACTTCATTCAAAGAAAGTTTTACCAGGTCTAAAATGTGTTAATATGGATTTCTGTGAAAGTTGTGTGTATGGAAAACAAAAGAGAGTTTTCTCAAGGATGGGAAGCAAAGAAAAAATGAGAAATTAGAACTTATGCATACAAATGTATGGGGACCAACTCAGGTATATTCTCTAGGTATCTCTTAATATTATGTTATATTTATTGATGATGCAAATAGGAAGGTATGGATTTATTTTCTTAGACAAAAATCTGATGTATTTGAAACTTTTAAAAAATGGAGAAGCTTGGTTGAGAATGAGATAGGTAAAAGAATAAAATGTCTCAGATCTAATAATAGTGGTGAGTATTGCAGCAAAGAGTTTGAAGATTATTTTTCCTCTAATGGTATTTGTAGGAAAAAAATGGTTCCAAGGACTCCATAGGAAAATGGAGTGGTTGAACGTATGAATATGACAATAATGGAGCGTGCAAGAAGTACGAGGTTGCATGTTGGGCTTCCCTTAAACATGTGGGCACATACTGTAAACACTGTTGTTTATTTAATTAATAGAGGTCCTTCTACTCCTTTGGGTTGTGGTATTCAAGAGGAAGCATGGATAGGTAATAAGGTGAGTTATTCTTTTCTCTGAACCTTCAATTGTGAAGCATTCACACATGTAGATTCTAAAAATAGAACCAAGCTAGAAGCTAAATCAAAGAAATGCATATTTTTTAGATATGACATTGATGAATTTGGTTATAGGATATGTGATTTTGAAAATCAAAAAATTGTGAGAAGCAGGGATGTCATATTCAATGAGAAAGTGTTGTACAAAGATCAATTGCAGCAACATGAGAATAAATAAAATGATTATGCAGTGCTAGATGATACTCCAAACAACTATGTTCCAGTGGTTCCTCATGCTCCACAACAATAGCAAGAGAAAATAACATAAACTCCAGTGAATGTTAGATGATCTTCAAGGATAAGTAGACCTCCGAAAAAATATTCTCCCTCCTTGTATTCTATTTTATTAACTAATGCTGGTGAAAAATAATTTTATGATGAAGTTATGTAGGTGGATACCAAGTTTCAGTGGGAGCATGCAATGGAAGAAGAAATGGACTCCTTGTTGAAAAATCAGACTTGGGAATTATGCAAGTTGCCTGCAAGTAAAATGAATCTACCAAACAAATGGATTTATAGGTTGAAAGATGAGGATGGAGGTAAGAAAAGATTTAAATCCAACTTAGTTGTAAAAGGATTTGCACAGAAAAAGGGTATTGATTTTGATGAGATTTTTTTCTCCAATTGTTAAAATGACTTCTATACGCACTGTTTTAAGTATTGTGGCTACTGAAGATTTTTATTTGGAACAACTAGATGTTAAAACAACCTTTCTCCATGGTGATTTGGAAGAGGAAATATATGGTCCAACCACAAGGTTTTGAGGTCAAAGGTCAAGATAAATTAGTGTGTGTAGATTGAAGAAAAGTTTATATGGCTTGAAGCAAGCACCTTGTCAAGGGTGTATTAAATTTGATAGATTTATGGCTGAGCATGGCTACAGTCGGTGTAATTCAAACCATTGTGTTTATTTTAAGCAGATAGATGATGATAGATACATTATTTTATTTTTATATGTTGATAATATGCTTGCAGCGAGGTTTAACATGGTTCACATTAAGGAGTTAAAACATAAGTTAGCGAATTATTTTTCTATGAAAGATTTGGGGGAGCGAAAAAAATCCTTGGTATGAAGATTACAAGAGATAGGAAAAATATTTTTTTAATTTTTTATCTCATGTTGATTATATTGATAAGGTGTTGCAAAGATTTCATATGGAGAATGCCAAAGTTGTCTGCACACCTTTTCCTAGTCATGTTAAATTGACAAAGGATATGTGTCCAAAGACACAAGAGGAGGAAGAAAAAATGTCCAAGGTACCATATGCTTCAGCTGTAGGTAGTTTAATGTATGCCATGGTATGCACAAGACCGGATATTGCACATGTTGTTAGAATTTTAGTAGGTATATGAGTCATCCTGGAGTTGAGCATTGGAATGCAATAAAATGGATTCTTAGGTACTTGAGAGGTACATCCAATAAATGTTTATGTTTTGGGGGCTCTAATATTGATTTAAAAGGCTATGTTGACTCAGATTTGGTAGGGGATATAGATACCAGGTGGAGTACCACAGGTTATGTATTTATAGTTGGTGGGATATCAATGAGTTGGATTTCTTGGTTGCAAAAGGTTGTTGCTTTATCCACCATAGAGGCAGAGTATGGTGCTACAACAGAGGGAAAAAAGGAGATGATATGGCTACAAATTTTCATGCAAGAGTTGGGAAAACAACAAGCTTAAAATCACTTGTTTACAGACAACTAGAGTGTTATACATCTTGCAAAGAATTTTTCCTTGCACTCTAAAACCAAACACATATAACTGAGATATCACTTCATTCAATCAGTGTTAGAGGATGGACAGGTAAAGATGGAAAAGATACATACAGATACCAATCTAGTAGATATTTTTACAAAGGAAGTTACAAGGGAGAAGCTAAGCTCCTCTTCAGCTTTGATTGGTCTTCATGGTTAAAAGTATAACAAAGCAGCAGGGTCCAAGGTGCTTATTTCTAGTGAGAGTTGTAAGTGCAATGGTGTCATTGAGGATTAGTCTCCAAGTGGGAGATTGTTTGATTATTGGAATGTGGCGACTGATCATGCTATACTATACACTCTTCATGTATCCTCATAGATAAAAAAATGATAGTAAAATCCTAATTCTAGAAGCTTCTAAAAGGCTTGTAATAAGCAGTTGGGATGAGAGTTGCAGTATGGCATTATTCGTGAGATTGTAATATGTTTTTGCACTGGCTAATAAAATCATTGAATGACTATGAATTTGTGGATGTAGCCCACATTGGGTGAACCACACTAAATTCTTTGTGTTGTCTTGTTGTTGCTATAGTTTTTATGTGTATTTTATTTCTCTATTTTATTGATCAAATCTACATTTAACTGTTAGATATTTGCCTTCTAACACTAACACTATTTTTGAGGAATAGGGACTTGTGACCCATTCTCCCATGGGTGAATGGGTCCTCCCTAGACCTTTGGACTTAAATTTAAATTATGTTTTTAGTGATATTTTAACATCTCCAAATCCATAATTCAATGTCAGCTTGTGGTATTTGAATTTCAGAAAATTAAGAATACATACCTATATATACAAGGTTATTTTCTAAGTTTCACCTAGAGTTTTATGAGGAATCTTATGAATTTTTTTGGAGAAATTCAAATCAAGAGCATTCAAGAGTAGATATATCAGAGATTTATTATATCAATCAAGATCTATTCATCATGTCAAAGTCTTCTTTCATCATGCATGTTTTTGGAGCTAACATTGTGATGTAGGATTCAAGATCAAATTCAAGCATTTAAAGAATTATTTCAAGTGTCAAGATCCACATCCATTGAAGTCATTTCATGCAAGTTGCAAAATTCCTAAGATCTCCATTATCAAGATTTAATTCAAGGGTTTGTTGAGTGGTAACATAGCTTTGTTCATTCTTCATTCCCTCTTTCATGGATTATTTCGATTCAAGTTTTGATTACCAAAATGGGGTTTGTCCAAGGAAAACCACCGTTCACCCAAAAAAAACATTTCTCTCTCTTATGTGTGTGATTTCAGATTTAGGTTGAAGAAATATTGAAGACCTTTTGAAGTGCAAGATTGGAAAAGTTGTCAAAGTTGTTTTCAAATCATAAAATCTAACGTACATATCTGATTTTTGACTTTTTGAAATTGAAACCTAGAAAAATTGAAAGCTACAGATCAACATTAGAGGCTCTTGAAAGTTGTAGAAAAACCCTAACAAAATACCCATTCACCCATGGGAAAATGAACCCCATTCATCCTTTAGAAATTACCTCTTGGTGATTGGTACACACATTTATGCCCTTCTCATATCTGCATTTGGTTTTCTGGTTCTATAAATATTGAGTTTAATATTATTGTTTCAAGTGTTAGATTACATTTTGGAGTTGATTTTCTATTTTTATCTTTTCTCCCCAAAGTGTTGTTTGAATTTGACCCCCATCCTTCAGTCATAAGGAAATCAATAGATTCTCACATTGACTTGATTCATCTAAGGGTTGTTAGTCAACTCTTTGTGAGAATCTCGTTTCCTAATGAAATATTGAGAAATAGGGCCCCCCTTATTATACATCCACATTTGGATATAACCCCCTATTTTTCTTTGTTTTATTTCGGTGAACCTAACTTTTGAGCATCATAACTTTCTAAATTTGGAGTTCATTTTCAACCCTAGATATAGGTTTTGCACTCATTTGCATTGTATTGCATTTATTTGCATCTCATTTAGGGTTCTTAACTTGCATTGGTTTGCATCTCATTTAGGGTTTTAGGTTTGCATTTTAGCATCCTTTAAAATCTAGAAAATTCAAAAATCTTAGTCATTTTGCATAGTGTTTACATAACATTATATAATCAGTCATTTAAATTACAAAATTGAATCAAAATTGTATCTCAAATTAGGCCTTGTTGCTTTTCATTTATCACTTTTTTGCACTTACATTTAGACCTCATTTTATAGAACTATGAAACACTAACTTACTATTTGGAACTACAATCTAAAAACCTTAGAAATCATCTCAAAAACCTATAAATTAATTTTTTAAAACCCTGAAGTGAGACCCATTCACCCATGGGTGAATGAGTCCCTCATTAGGGCCTTTTTTGAATTTCTGAGCATTAAAAACACTGTTTCTGCAGTCTATGTTTCTATATTTAGTTTGTTGTTTCAGTTTCCAAATTTTTTGTTATATGTAAATTTTCATATTAAGCTTAATTTTTCAAATTCAGTGCATTGTTTGAATTAAAAATTGTATTTAAAAGACATCATTTTTAGGTTTTGCATAGAATAATAAAAAAATTTATTTAAAAATTGCTTCTACATACTTACATTGCACTTTACATTCTATGGATTTTGATTGCATTTCACCTATTATCTATTTTCGGTGTACCTTGGGTTTATGAAACTTGTATGAGCTTCACAACTTGGTGTCTTAGTGCCAATACTGTTGTGAGACGTAGTTCAAGACCCATGTAATCCTATGATACATCACTTGTCATGGATCTTGGGTTTTCTAACTCTTTCACTCATAGTGTTGACACTAGTCAACCCACTATGGACCGTACCCTTAACACTTCATTTCCCATGAATTCCCTACCTACAACCAATGTGAATGATGTTAATATAATGATTGCTAACGTCCCTCATGAGAACCTTAAGAGAATGGATAAAGAACTTCACAAATTGCAAGACTTTGTGAGTTTTGAATACATTACTGGTAATGCCATTCCTATCATAGATAACATGAGGAGAATGATTGAAAATGAACAAGGAATAGATATTTTTCATAGCTTAGCTCACATTATTATAAAAATGTCCCTACCATGACTAGTTGTGCTCAATCTTTGTGGTATACTAAAATTGAAGGTGGAATTCCAATTCCTCCATCCACAATCATAACCTTTATTCCGAATTACACTAATCTAACTGTTACATCAAACATACAACCTAATATCAATGTCCATACTTCCTTAGGTATTTCCATTGAGAATCCCTTTAGCTTTGTGCATTCTAATCTCATATATCCTAACCCATCTCCCCTCACAAACTTATAAGTCATGTGTCCTCTAAATACATATACACCTCCACCTTATTCACCTCCATTTCATAATACAAACAATGATCCTGTCCTTAACACACTCTTGCAAAATGTTTCATCCCTCCAACAATAAATTGCTACATTAAGTCAAAATTAAAATGGTCAACCTTCACAATACATCAAAACAAACCCCTTATCCTTGGAGATATTTACAACACAAATGCCTCAAGGTATAGAGATTCCTAGATTTGAGAAATATGGTGAGAAAGGAGATCCTGTTAGCCATGTTTCCACATATACAACCCTATGCAGTGACTTCATTTTTAAGGGTACACTCTTGGCTGAAATTTTCCCTAGATTCTTGAAAGATATTGATTTGGAATAGTTTTTCTCCTTACCAAATAATTCAATATGTTCATTCAATGAACTTATTGATGTATTCTACAACCACTTCCAAATACATATGGGTCCTAAGATGATCCTAGATGATTTAATGACATGCAAACAAAAGGATGATGAAAATGTCATTGATTTCACATGATACCTGATGCTTTACTCATAAATAAACATTAAGATTCTCGATGTTGACCTTTAAAGAATGTTTATTGCCAAATTGAAAAATAAAATCCAAGCTAAACTTGAGATGTTGAAATTTCCCTCCTTCACACAGTTGTGTACTACCCTTCATGATTACCAAAAATTGGTTAGTAGTTGTGAAGTGAAAAATCCCTCTAGCCACCCTGAAAGAATATGAATCCTGAAAGAATATGAATCCAAACATAATAAAAACTATAAACCATTCAAGAAACAAAATAAGGGCTTTTTACAACTTAATCCCCCTGAACCAACTCAACATGTTGATAACCAAGTGGCTTCTATAAATATGACAAATCCATACACATTTGGAGATAGAAATATATAATTTACCCCTCAACTTGATACCCTTCATAATATCATGTTGTAGCTCTTAAAATAGATACTAATTTCCTTACCTCCTATTAGAGCTCCTGATCTTACTAAGCCTTTACCTCCAAACTATAGACAAAATTCCTATTGCCATTTTCACCAAAAAAAAGGACATGATACATACTATTGAAAGCATCTTAAACATATTGTGCAAGGCCTCATTGATTCTAATCACATTCAAATTGGAAGTGTTAATGATCAAGGTAATAGATCTATAGCCCATCCTAATCAAAATTTACAAATCTTTACTAATCCTATGCCAAATCATAAGATTTCCTTTGTCAAACCTAGTGAAACTAAGAATGATGTGATGAATGTTTACAATAGGAAAGACATGGATAATATGACTGGACTTATTGAAGTTCAATCTCATAAGGGTCTAACCAAAATGAAGCTTGAAATTTTTCTTTCTCATAACATGACATAATCAAACATACACCTAAAGGTCCTCTTTACATAGATGGAAGAATCAACGACAATCCTACTAATGGGATATTAATTGATTCCATTTGTGTAGAGAATGTGGTAATTGAAGAATTCTTATTCATGCATGAGAGTTATCAAGATACTTATGAAAATCCGAAAGCATGGATCAAAACACATAATGGTTTTGCTTGCCATAAAATAGGTTCGATAACTCTTCCTCTAAAAGTTGGAATGAAAACATTGTCTCATTCTCCATCATCCCATTGTTGAACCAATTTTGTGTGAATTTAGGCTACCCATGGCTTCACTCCATGAATGTCACCCTTTCAGTTGTGCATAAATTCTTAAAGTTTCCATTTGGAAATGATATATTTAATGTGCATCATAGTGGCTTTAATCTATTGTCTTCCCGTGGGAATTTCTCATTGGATTTCTTTTGGTCCGAACCTATGGAACCTATTAGGCCTCATGAGGACTTATTTTTCAAATCTTATCAAAGGTTTAAGGCAAAGCACATAACAGAGTTTTCCCTTAGTAATATGCCTCAACCCATGATTGAGTCTCCTATCCTTGATGAGACTATGATTAAACCAAAATCCCTTCCAATTAACCAATATCAAAACACAACAAATCATCCACCTATTTCCTATAAGAGACCACAAGATAACCAAATAAGTCTCGTTGTGCCTCCTAAAATCAAACAAGTTTATAAAGCTAAAGAGAAAGTGGTTGAAAAACCTCCTAGGGTTCCCTCCATTCCTCCCTTAAGGAAAGAAAAGAAACCTATAGTTGATAAAGCCACTCCTACACAATCACAACTTTAAAATCAAACGAAAATAAACTAAAATGTTAGAGAGTGTAGGTGTAGATGTCATGCTATTGCTTGTTTTTTACAAGAAAAATAAGAAAATAACACCATATAAAATCACAATCCAAACATACCTGAAGTAATTCATGATGATTCTACACCTTTTCTGAAACAATAAAATCCCAAATCTCACACAACAAGAACAAGAATCTTCTATGGATATTATCATTAGAACTCCTATTGTGATGAACACAAATGATGACAATGAAATTGAAAAAATTGATGAAGAGGTGCATAAATAGTTTATTGTTTTCCTCTTCCATGAACTTAAATGATAACAATCATGATGATCCTCCTACAAAGAGTGATTCACCATGTGCTAAACTTGGTGATTGTCCTAGTTTTTCACTTGAAGTTGTCCCTTTGGCTAGTTGTTTGCCTTTCACATACGATGAACAAGATTGGGATGCAAATGACCTGACTTAGGTTGAATCCCATATGCCTTTCTAGTCTTGTCTTTATCTTCTTTTCATGTTCTTTATGTGATTGCATGTGTGTAATGTTTGATGTGTTTTCATGTTTATTTCTCTATTTGTACCTTCATTATTCTATATGTCATAAACCCTTATCTTTTCTTTTATCTTGTGTTTTCCTTTTGGGGATGATTCAAGGTGTCAAGACATTTAGGCTTCTTCCATGTTGACCCAAAATGTTTTCTTTTTTTTCGCTCTCTATGTGTCATTCTTCCCATTCCATGAGTTATTTGAGGAATGATGAAATTTCCAAGCTCTATAATATCATTGTAGCAAAGTTATATGCTGGCCCCAAATTAGTGGATCCCTTATGTGTGATTTTGGGATTTCATTTTGTGGGAAACCCCTTCCTTTTTAATTACATAGCTTCATTTAGAAGCATATGCTTGACATAGGGCTTTCCAAATAAGATCTCATGTATTATTTATTGTTTAACATTTATCATTTACTACTTTAAAGTAATTGCTCGCATCCTGGTGTTAGAATTTTTTTTAAAGTGGGGGCATACATTGGCATTATCATTTTGGAGATCTTGAACTATATCAAATGTTTCATTGTGCGTTTCTCTTACTTCCTGTGATTTTTCTTCTTCTTGGTGGTGTTATTGGGATTGATGTCCTCCAAGAGTGTGACCTTTCTTGGCATACAAATTCCTCTTAGTGGTGATGCTATTCCTTTCATTCCCTAAGTTGCAAATATTTTATCCTAGAATTTTCCTCTCTTAGAGACATTAGGCACGATGTTCCCTAAGAGGAGACCTTATATGAACTAAGCAAAACCCATTTGAACATGTCTTACCCTATTTTCATTTTGTTCATGTGTTTAGTATAACACAACTTTCTAACCTTGTGAAGCTCTAATTTTCAACCCTTTTTCATGGCCACCAAGAATAACACACTTTTCTTTCATGTGGCGCCTTGTTTGTTCATAAATGTTTAGCATAACACAATTTTCTAAGCCTTATGAAGCTCAAAGTTTGTATTTTTTGGTGCCTTATTAAAGTTATCAAAGGTATAACTTTAGTATGGTATGTGAGCCTAATAAGATTCTCTCATTTTACACCCTTGGGTGTCACCTAGTAGACAATAGATTTTACTAGCCCATGTGAGCATGCATTGTTGTTTGCATAGTGGACAATGAGTTCCACTTGTAAAAAAATTTGGACAAAAGCTAAGGCATGATCCACATTGCATTGGATAGTTGAGGCTTGATCCACCCTTTTTTCTCTTTTTTTTTCCTTTTAGTTGTTAACATTGTATGATTGAATATCTTGTCATTGTTTCATACATACATATGTTAAACATAGGCATGTGTCTCCTTGTGCCCTTTTTTCTATGATATCTTAGATCTTTGGGGGTTTGATCATCCTGCTTGATCTTTGTCATATTATCTTTCCAATGATTGTACAATTAGATCTCTCTTGATTGTCTACTTTAGTGGTAGTTTGATGAAAGGTCATCCTCTCACTAAAGTGGGGGCTAAATGTAGTGTAGAAAAATGTATCCATTTACATTTTATCATTTGTTTAGGCCCTCCTAGTTAAAATGGATTTAATAATGCCTTAATTTAGTGTTGATAAATGTACCCCTTTATATTTTCACACTTCTTTAGGCCCTCTTAATTAAATTGAGATTAATTATGCCTTAATTAGCCCTTTTATTCATTTACAAGCCTAATAAATTACATTTTTCAGAGGGGAAACATGACAATAATTAATACCTAAACATAACACTTTACATTGAGCAATATGTGTGCCAAGAATAAGGACTTGGGACCCATTCGCCCATGGGGAAATGGGTCCTCCCTAGACCTTTGGACCTAAATTTAAATTATGTTTTTGGTGGTATTTTATCATCTCCAAATCGATATTTCAATGTTGACTTGTTATATTTGAACTTCAAGAAATTAAGGATACACACCTATATACAAGGTTATTTTCTAAGCTTCACTTAGAGTTTTATGAGAAATCTTATGAGAATTTTTGGAGAAATTCAAGAGCAATCAAGAGAATTCAATAGAAAATATAGCAAAGATTTATTGTAGAAATAAAGATATATTCATCATGTTAGTCTTCATGCATCATGTGTGTTTTTGGAGCTAACATTGTAATGTATGTTTCAAGATCAAATTCAAGCATTCAAAGCATTATTTCAAGTGTCAAGATCCACATCCATTGAAGAAATTTCATGCAATTTGTAGACTTCCTATGATCTCCATTATCAAGATTTTATTCAAGGGTTTATTGAGTAGTAACATAACTTTGTTCATTATTCATTACCTCTTTCATGCATTATTTCAATTCAAGGCTTGATTACCAAAACAAGGTTTGACCAAGGAAAACCCCCATTCACCCAAAAAAAAACATTTTCTCTCTTGTGTGTACACTTGTAGATTTAGGTTGAAGAAGGATTAAAGACCTTTTGAAGTCAAAGATTGGAAAATTTATCAAAGTTGCAAAAGTTGTCAAATCATAGAATCTAACCTACAAATTTGATTTTTGATTTTTAACATTGAAACCTCGATAAATCAAAAGCTACAAATCAGCATCAGAGGTTCCCAAAAGTTTTATAAAACCTTGACAAAAGATCCATTCGCCCATGGGTGAATGAGTCCCAACCAACCATTAGAAACTGCCTCTTGGTGACTAGTACACACATTTTTTCCCTTCTCAGATCTACATTTGGTTTTTTGGTTCTATAAATATTGATTTTAATATTGTTGTTTTAAGTGTTAGATTATATTTTGGAGTCGATTTTCTATTTTTAGTTTTTCTCCTCAAAGTTTTGTTTGACCTTGACCCCTATACTTTAGTCATAAGGAAATTAGTAGATTCTCCCATTGACTTGATTCACCTAAGGGTTGTTAGTCAATTATTTGTGTGAATCTCATTTCCTAATGTAATATTGAGAATTACAGCCCACTTATTATCCATCCACATTTGGATAAACCTCCTATTTTTCTTTGTTTCAATCATCCACCATTAGAAAATTTATTCTTTGTTTCAATCATCCCCCATTATAGCATTTATTCTTTGTTTGATTCTAAATTCATGTGCTTGATATTGAGACAATTTGACCCTTTCTTCATGAGAGATAGATAGACTAGTATTTTATTGTAGACACGGAAAATATACATGCACCTGATCCTGATCCTACTAACATCGTTTCATCCTAAATCATACTCTCAACTTATCAACATCTTTCATCCCTTAATTAAATAAATCATTATTTATTTAATTAGGTCTTTCTCCTCTACCGATTAAATTAATCAATTTAATTTAATTAATCCTCTATCTCTATTCATTTAAATAATTCATTTTATTTAAATTAAATATCCAAAGTCCTCTTATTAAATTGAATAAATTAAACATTATTTGATTTAATCTAACATTATCCCCTTTAGTTAAATAAATCAAAATCATTTATTTAATTAAACCCTTAATCTCAATTTGATTTAAATCAATTCATAAATATAAGTCTAAATTGACACATCTCCTAAATTCCTCAATAAATTAATTAAACTTTGATTAATTTAATCTTAATCTATGTCACATTCTCTAGAGAATGCAACTTGCACAATAAATCAGTTACTTTGATTTATTAATTCATCTATTTTCCCTCACATGGCATAAAAAGGGAATATTCCCTCAAATTTCAATTCAAATTTAAATGGACTTAGTCCTTCCAACAAGGCATTGAAAGCCTCTTACATGTCCTTTGCCTTGAGCCAAGTGACATTAACTCCATTCTTCTATCCCTCCAACATGTCACATTCAAAATTCAAATTTGAATCTCATGGCATTTATCATGCACATTGACCAAAATGTGCTCATTCCTCAACCATTCACATCTTGACAAGTGACATTTGGCCATTAGATGTTGAATGATCCCACATTGCTTGTTTTCACTCTCTCTTCCATTTTGAAATCTATAAATGAGAGACTCTTCCTCTCATTCTAACATCCACAATTTGAGTAAACCTATTATACTCAAATCCATCTTCAAGCATAGCCTTCACATCTCTTTTTATCAAGTTCTTAGTTAGGTTATGCAAGAATTCAACCATCAAGTAGATCAAATCATCAAAGCTTACAAAGGAGTTGGGAAAGGGCCAATTTCAACATTCAATCGGCACCAACTTTCCCATGGGATTAAGATTTTGCATAGTTAATTAGGATTTAATTGCTTTTTTTGTTCATCTTTTGCTCATTTTCCTATTTTAAGTTTTGTAAATAGATTTCATGGGGAGTCCTTGTTTTACCTTGCATATGATCTAATATTGTGCTTGTTTGCTTTATTTGTGTAGGTATGAAATCGGGGTTCACATTTTGGCGCTAGAAGGAGGGCAATCTCAAGTTCTAATCACGTTTTTCTTGCAAATTTCATTTCTTTTTTCTTTTTTGCAGGTCATAGGAAAAATGCATCGCACACAGGTCTACGACGCTATATCACACTACTTTTAGAAAAAGCGTCTCAATATTGCACCGCTCATTTTCCAAACTGTGCCGCTCTGCTTTCTCGCCTGTTAGTTTTTAAAATCTTTAAATGCATCGCACACAGGTCCGTGGCACTATATCACACTGCTTTTAGAAAAGCGACTCAATATTGCATTGCTCCACTTCCAAATTGCACTACACTTGCTTCCCGCCTCAAAAATTTTGAAATTTCAAACCTTGTCGCCTCACAAACTGCGTCGCTTGACCATATTGCACCGCACCTACGGTCTGTGTTCCTGCAGAGCACCACTCCTAGTTAAATGCACAATGCTATATAGTGCCGCTTTTGTTCAAAACTATGTCGTTGTTGCTAACTGCACCACACCCGCAGATTTTTGGTTTTTTTTAACTTTTTTTTGTGATGCAAGAACTTCCCGAGGTCATAACTTTTGACTCAAATGTGGGTTTTGGCTGAAATTTTACAAGTGGTTTCTTTATGAGGTGGCTTATGGATTGCCAACCTTTTGATGGCAATTTTGACACATTTTTGGGGCTTGAAAATTTCACCTTGGCCCTCAAAATGACATTTTAGTGTTTTTTCCTAGTTTTTTTGAAAGTTGTTTTTGTTAATAACTCAAAACCCATGTTTCCAATTTCAAATGTTAGTTGGAAATTAATCCTATCTTAGTTTTAAAAATTTTTTGGTAAAAAATAGGACTCTCAAAGTCATGCATGCAAAATTACCAAAAATAGAAAAATCTAAAAAATTGTTGAAATCTCATTGTATCAAGTATTTTTAAACACTTTTTGGAGAACTTATAATCCCTTTCTAAGGATTTTTTTACTTTATGCTTTAGGAAACACTAAATTTTCTTTGGGATTTAAAATGAACAAGCAAATTTTCTTTTCCAAAAGTTTGCAAAAGGCTAAAAAGAACCTTAGGAACAATATACTAGATTTTGTTTAAAGGTTTAAAATTGAACAAGGCAACTCTCACACTTCAAGTTTGGTGCTTTAAAAAGAACCTATTTTTGTGCTTTAAATATTAAAATGAACATGTGCCTTTCTTGTTTTGTAATCTTTTTTTCAAAATAATACCATTGAAATGCGTATGCACTTCTCTCGTGCTTCATGACGATCTTAAGAATCAAAATCATTTTGGTGATATTAGGTTGTCAAAATGATTACCTCCACATTTCATTTGGGCTCTAAACAATTGAACAAACTTGTCTAGTGTGAGAAAAAGGCAATGTGAGTGTTCTCCCTTTGTTTTTCAACAAAGGTTGATCGAACTACGAATGCACCTACTCGCTATTGTATACCTTTAGAGGGTCTGCCTTGGTGGGAAACAATATTCACCCCAAGGGAATGACTCAAGCGGTAATGAGCTAAAGCCAAGCTCTTCCAAACCACTGTATAAATTTGTGTTCATGGTGAAAGCCATGGGCAATGGGAAGCGGTGCATGATAACTCTACCCCAGTATCTTTATGATACGTAAAGCCCTTGTTCTAAGGGTTGGGAGATCTCTCACAAGGAGTTTATCATTGCACCCCCTAAATTGGATGCCCTTACTACAAAATTTTTTTTAGAGGCCAAAACCTTATTTATTTTGTTGGTGCAAAAGGTCATGTCCTTTGAAGCTGCCCCACGTTATACATGTGGTTTTTTTGTAGAGATGAAAAGTATGCCATGGGAGATTCATGGGTACTGATGCTTGGTTGACCCGAGAAGTGTGTGTCATGGAGGGGAGCCAGTGTGGTCAAGCATCTAGTCATCCACACAAAATATGCGCAGCTGGATTCGTCCAGGTGGGAATCCAACAAAATATTGTCTGATCATCCTAGGGTTGTACATGTGCTTGGAAGAGAAAAATACATTGTTTGGTTCTCAAAAAAATTGAAAAACAAACATTCACAAAGATCTCCAAATTTCAAACCCCTTGGAAGAAACAAATACCTTTGACGAATTTAAGTGCTCTTTCTTTCCCTAGGGATTATATCCTTAGAGGTTTCTAAGTACTTAGGTTTTATCGTCATTTGTTTTCACCAAGTTTAAACACTAGGAAACCCTTGCCTTGATTTCCACATAATGCACTTTGTGGGATGAAAGAAAATTAGGATATTGGACATTCAATTTGAAAAACATAATCAAGAAAGTGCTTGTGTCAAAAGGGAACCAAATCTAAGCAAGATAACAAACAATTGAACCACACATGTGCTGGTTCTTTTTTGAGTCTTATGGTTTTCATGCAAACATTGGTCTTTTGGTTTGAATTACTCCTAGGGAAAAGTATGTTCTTCAATACCTTGGTTTTGTAAGTAGGTCCTCATAGGCTCATCTAGGATCGATTCAAACACTTCATCCATCCAAACATTTATCAAATCCCATCTCACCAACAACTTTTGGAACCTTGGAAACATCACTTATGCTAGAATTTTAGGAAAAATCATCATCATCGTGTTTGACTTAACACACCTAGTCAAATTATCATTCCTCTTGAGCGAATTTACCCCTAGGATAACACAACTTCCTAGGGTTTACAAGTTCAAAATCACCTCGTTTGGCTTAACACACTTAGCCAAATTATCATCTCGTGTACACATTTTCTCTAGGATAACACAACTTCCTAGAGTTTACAAGTGCATAATCATCTTTGTTTGACTTAACACACTTAGTTAAACTCTCAGTAATCAAAATCAGTTCAAATGAAATCAAGTCCTAAAGTCTAGCATTGATCCAAAGTTCCTAAAAGGTCAAACACCCATATCATTCACCCCTTTCATCCTTCATCTCATTATTGGTCCTAAACCCTTCAAAGGTCAACAAGGTCAAAACACAAGAGGAACATGGAATATAAACTCAACTCATACATCATGAGTAATCCAATTCAACCAAACTATCCAAGCCTTATGGAAAGCCAATTTATTTTCAAAACTTGCATTGGTACAATCCATACATGGGATCATTATCTCCTCCAAACATCAATGGTACAACAAATGTGAGCATGCCCAATCTAAATTTTGGAATACCTTCCTCTTTGGTAGATTTAAATCAAAGTCAAAACTTACAAATCTATCAACCAAACAACCAAGGCATGAGCCTTCCCCCTTTACCAATCATCAATCATCTGAATCCAAGCAACACCCCCTTCATAAACCTAAGCATCATATCAAATCCTCCCATTTTTCCATCGATATCGCAACAACCGATGGAAACCATTCAAGAAACCCCAAAAATCAACACCATTCACAATCCACCACCACCACCACCACCAAAACACAACACGACTTATTGATTCTCTATCATGTTGCAAGCCGTTCAACAATCTTCCTGCCAAAAGACACTCCAAGCCCAACAAGCTACACAAGTTGTGCAAGCGGCTCAAGTAGCCCAACAAGCACAGGCTCAAGATCGAGCCCAACACCAAGCTCGATAAGCACAAGCACAATTTCGGGCATTATTGCAAGCAATCCACGAACAAGTAGCACAAAAAAGAGCCCAACAACAACTAGACCAACAACAAGCTTTGTTCGCATAGCAGCAACAAGACCAACAACAAGCTTTGTTGGAACAACAACACGACCAACAATAAGCGTTGTTGGATCAGTAGCAAAAAAAGGCCTTACTCTCGCAATAGGGCTTGCAATAGACTCCCACCACAATTGTTGAAAACAATGATCAAGATCTATCCATTGATGAACACCTTGAAGATGTTTCCACCTCATTCGATGATGAAATCAACATACATCAAGAGCCATTTTTTAGTCGTGATCAAGACCCCTCCTACAAAGATCTATTTCAAGGAGTATTTATGTTATTTGATCCTATTGACATAAACCAAGATCCCTCGACCAATGACTATGTTGAAAATGTCTCTACATCACCTAATGAGTTAGAGGACATATCTCAAGAATTTACTCCAAAGCATGATCAACATCTTTCACCAAGGTCTAGCAATGATCCTTTCCAAAACATATGGACATCCTTTGACCTCATGGCATTTGAGAAAAATCCTATTCCTAATGAAGATATCCAAGATCCCTTTATAGGCAATCCATTCTTTGAAATTGACCCATGTCAAGAACTTGATCCAAAGCATGTCAAAAGTAATTCCAAAATTAGTCAAGATCAAGAATTTGTATATCCAAGATACTAAAATGAGGTAATGGAAAATCTCCTATCTATACAAGATGTCACAAATAAGGATCATATCCATATAGAACATACTCCTCCATCTACCCATGAAATGCTTTCTTTGGATGAACACATAGATGATCTTCATTCAAAACAAGAGTCTCATAATCTTGATATCATTACTGAGGAACAAGAGTCTCCTACTCTTAAAATTTGTACACATGATCAAGATATAGAAAAATCTAAAGACCTAGCAGAAATAGATCATGAAGAAGGCTTCTATAGAAGTTGTGAATCATAGACATCATATCAAGACATATCAGAAGACTTCTACGAAAGTTGCGAATTAGAAAAATTCTCTGGAGATGTAGCAGAAATAGGTCATAAGGAAAGGATTTTACAGAAATCATAAATCAGAAACAACATCCTATGAAGTAAATCATGAGGAAGAATCTTATGTGGACAATGAATCATCAACAATTCTTGAAGAAGCATTACAATCTGATGTCTCACAAGATCAAGCCAAAGATATCAATAAGGCATTCATCGCACATATGGAGGATCCCATCAGTTATAAACTTGGATCACTTACCTTTCTTAGGGAAAGCTACCTCATCAATAAATAATTTTTCACTTTTGAAGATCCACCACAGAACAGAGAAGAATTAGCACCTTGTTTCCAAGGTAAATCATATCCTATTGCAAACAAAATGTTTCTACAGATGAATTATCAAGGAAATGGATTAGGTCTGCATGAACAAGGTATCCTAGAACCAGTGCAGATTATTGGAAATCCTAAATGTAAAGGCCTTGGTTATTCAACAATCAAGGGATATAAACAAATCAATAATACCTCTATAAAACTGGGGGAAACTTCATCTCAAGCACACGTTAACATAGGGAACATGAGGAATCCTTATGATGAAACCAATGCCAATACTACAACTAGCCACGTCATGAATCTTCATCCACCCATCACCCCATCCACAAATTGGGACCAACATCAAAAGAAAGACTTGAATCGAAGCATGAATAATGTTAGCAAGGTAAAAGAAGCTAAGAAGCATGAAGGACAAATCAAATATAAGTGGATACCAAAAAATACAAAGAAATATTATCCCTATCAAACTCCATAAGTCAAAGAAATTATGGGGAAAAATAAAAAAGGGAAAAGTATCCATCCAAGATGTCCACAAAGGAAAAAGGATGCTTTCCAAGCGACATAAAAAGTATATCAAGCTTTTGGTCCTAATTCCATGCAAACTTCCATATCCACCTATCATTGCTCATCTTCCCAAGTTTGGAGAGTCAAAGGATCTAAACTATCAACTAATCCATATTTTATTTCTAAACACACTCCATCCACGCCTCCACACATGATATCCAATTATCACATTGACCATGTATTGGTAGTGACCCTTCATCATAAGGATTTAAAAGGCACTCTATTGTGATGTGCGCACAAAGACAGAGTTAACTCCGGTATCTGTAAAGCAGATCAGGAATCTCAAAAATTGCATTCAAGTGCACGTATCTTGGCAAAGAAACTTCTCTAAGAAGGACATAAATGGAACGTTATGACATAAGCATCAAAATCAGCACCACCAGGTGGTTCAACATGAGCTTAAGATCTCTCAGAAAATACAAAAAAAAATAATAATAAAAAATCAAAAAATGGATTAAAAATAGTAAAGATAAAAAATCTTCCACTAGTGAAAACCACTTCGGTTGTGCTTTAGACATGTACCATGATGAAAACCTAGCAAACATGCATCATGTGTAGAATCGAGCATTTACGTGCGTCAGTTCAGGAGAAAGCATCTTATCACATTCATAATAAAGCCAACACTGCATCCATATCATGTGTTCATTCATCCATGAACCATTTATCCAATCCAATTTAATCCATTTGCATCCATACTCCAAGGTATCTTAATCTTGATGAAATTTTGGTGCACACTTTACACTTGTTTATGGTGAACATCTTGACATGGGTCATTTTCATTGATCCTATCCTATCCAACATTATCTGAGCCTTGAAGCATTATCCGAATGACCATTACTTTGTTCGAACCCATTATCTTATCACAAGATAATCCTTGGAATCCTTTGCATGCTTACCGTATCTATCCATACACTTATTCAAGAATTCACTCACGACCATTCAAACATTGCTAGACATTGGGGGCAAATATTTACATCTCGCTTCGGCAATGAATCTTGATATATATCCTCCAACTTATGTGGTGATCTGAACATTGGTAAACGTGAAATCAAATTGGTCAAAGCATTTGTGAGCGCCAAAATATCCAAATCCCTAGCCCATGGCATATTTTGACAACAAGATGATGTTCTTTATCAAGCTTTATCTTTCATCAAACATCAATCCAAGCAATCCATATCAGTTGCATCTAGTGTGTACTTCAGCATCACATCAAAATCATCAAAGCTATTTTTTTCCAAATCAAGCTTCATCAATCTTGATCAATCAAATCCAATCAATTATCACCTTGTTTGACTTAACACACTTAGTCAAACTATCATCTTGTGCACAAGTTTACTCTAGGATAACACAACTTCTTGGAATTTACCAATGCATTATCATCTTATTTGACTTAACACACTTGGTCAAATTATCCAATCCATCATCAACTTGTTTGACTTAACACACTTAGTCAAACCATCCTCTTATATATAAGTTTACTCTAGGATAACACAACTTCCTGGAATTTACGAGTGCATTATCACTTTTGTTTGACTTAACACACTTAGTCAAACTATCAATCCATCAATCCAATTGATCAACATTAAGCTTGGTTTTCAACAAAATCTCAAAACAGAGCACCGATATCATCACATGTCCATATCCAAATCGTTAAAATCATGCGAAAAATCCAAAAAAATTCAAAAAATTCAATCAAAAATCCAAATCATTCAAAAATCCAAAAACATCTCAAAATCTAAAAAATAAAAAATAGAGTCATCTTGTCAAACTATGTCGTCTCTGAGCTTGAACGTAGGCAAGGTTGATCTTTGATCATCCCCTGTGACATTTTAGGTCAGTCCTTTAGGCGTCCATCGCAATAAAATGGCAATCCGTTTGCCCATCTATCTCTTGATTGAGTCAAATCAATTGTTGTTCGAACTATATCGTCTCAGAGCTTAAACGTAGGCAAGGCCATCCTTGATCAGCCCCCGAGACACAAAATCCAAAAAAATTGAAAAATGTGAAAATACCAAAAACATTTATAAAACATCTCAAAATACCAAAAAATAGCCTTAAAACATTTGAAAAACCCAAAATGGTGCATCCATCTCACCTCGCTTCCACCCGCGATTAGTCATCATTCCTAATAAAATAAATCATCACCTTCACCCTTTGGTGAGTTGGTCAGAAGCAAGTCTAGCAAGTTCAAAAGTGAAGACCCTAATCGTCAAAGTCTTGAAAGTCTAAGTCAGTAAGCAAGCAAGTTGGTTAACTAAGAGTATCAATAGCTTATCACCCAATCAGTCCCACCAAAACCCTGATCACTACATGTCCTAGGATGAAGCTTTCCTACGATGGACATAAGCATCAGGTACCCCACAATAGTTAGTCTTGGCTAGCGGTATGAAGAACATCAACTTGTTTGTTTACTTTATCTGGTGTTTTTGACTTATCTTATTTTGTGCTCATTCCTAGGACCTCTCGATGATGCCTAAACAAAACAGGTTTAGAGAGAAAGGATTGGGGCAATGATCATTCTTTTTTATCTGCTGTGCTTGTTGGATGTTCTTGTAAAATAACTTGGCGAATACATGCTTTGTTAGGTTCGTCCTAGCAAGGTTTCTGTATGTCAAGTGTGAACAAGAATACTCCTATCTAATTGTCGAGTCAAATTCTATCACACTAGGTACAATGCCATCCTAGTCCTTTATACCTTGATCCATCATACTTATGTGTGTTATCAAACATAAAGTAATTGGCTCTTTGAAAATCCCAACTCCTGGTAAGAAAATCATCATCATCATCAGTAATAATGTGAACTTGTGTGGATCCTCCTTCCATCCATCTTATTCTTCTTATTCTTCTATCTTTACTAACATTTCTATCTAAAATCAGTGTGTTGTATCAAAATATACATGAGGCTACCCATGGTCGATGACTATCTATACATCATCAAAATTGTCTACATAAAAGCATTATCTTTAATCCTCTGATCAATAGAACCACTCCTCTCACATTTTATCGCGATCTCAATCGGAAAATCGAACATTTTCCACTCGATATCTCGAGGGGGCAATATACCAACATAATCCTTCTATTGGGGTAGCAGTGGGGCATCTAAAAAAATTAAGAAATTTTGAACTTTGATCACAACAGTTTATTCTTTGAATCAATGCAACAAGTACATTGCTTCAAAGAGGGGTAAAATGTAGACACGTAAAATATACATGCACCTGATCCTAATCCTACTAACATCGTTTTATCTTAAATCATACTCTCAACTTATCAACACCTTTCATCCCTTAATTAAATAAATCATTATTTATTTAATTAGGTCTTTCTCCTCTACCGATTAATTAATCAATTTAATTTAATTAATCCTCTATCTCTATTCATTTATATAATTCATTTTATTTAAATTAAATATCCAAAGTCTTCTTATTAAATTGAATAAATTAAACATTATTTGATTTAATCTAACATTATACCCTTTAGTTAAATAAATCAAAATCATTTATTTAATTAAACCCTTCCTCTCAATTTGATTTAAATCAATTCATAAATTTAAGTCTAAATTGACACATCTCCTAAATTCCTTATTAAATTAATTAAACTTTGATTAATTTAATCTTAATATATGTCACATTCTCTAAAGAATGCAATGTGCACAATAAATCAATTACTTTGATTTATTAATTCATCTATTTTCCCTCACATGGCATAAAAAGGGAATATTCCCTCAAATTTTAATTCAAATTTAAATGGACTTAGTCCTTCCAACAAGGCATTGAAAGCCTCTTACATGTCCTTTGCCTTGAGCCAAGTGACATTAACTCCATTCTTCTCTCCCTCCAACATGTCACATTCAAAATTCAAATTTGAATCTCATGGCATTTATCATGCACATTGACCAAAATGTGCTCATTCCTCAACCATTCACATCTTGACAAGTGGCACTTGGCCATTAGATGTTGAATGATCCCACATTGCTTGTTTTCACTCTCTCTTCCATTTTGAAATCTATAAATGAGAGACTCTTCCTCTCATTCTAACATCCACAATTTGAGTAAACCTATTATACTCAAATCCATTTTCAAGCATAGCCTTCACATCTCTTTTTATCAAGTTCTTAGTTAGGTTATGCAAGAATTCAACCATCAAGTGGATCAAATCATCAAAACTTACAAAGGAGTTGGGAAAGGGCCAATTTCAACATTCAATTGGCACCAACTCCCCCATGGGATTAAGAGTTTGCATATTTAATTAGGATTTAATTGCTTTTTTTGTTCATCTTTTGCTCATTTTCCTATTTTAAGTTTTGTAAATGGATTTCATGGGGAGTCCTTGTTTTACCTTGCATATGATCTAATATTGTGCTTTTTTGCCTTATTTGTGCAGGTATGAAATTGGGGTTCACATTTTGGTGCTAGAAGGAGGGCAATCTTGAGTTCTAATCATGTTTTTCTTGAATTTTTTTTGCTTTTTTTTCTTTTTTGTAGGTCATAGGAAAACTGTGCCGCACACAGGTCCGCGATGCTATATCATACCTCTTTTAGAAAAGTGGCTTAATATTGCACCGCTCACTTTCCAAACTGTGCCGCTCTGCTTTCCTGCTTGTTAGTTTTTAAAATCTCTAAATGCACGCCATGCTATAGAGGCTCATGTTTAGATGTTTCCAGAGGAAACTTCATTGTTTCTTCTTCAATTTAGTTTTCCATGAATATATCTTCTTCTTCTTGTTTTGTACTATTCTTCCCCCTCTTCAATACTTAGGATTTAAATTCTTCTTCTTCATCTTCCTCATCATCATCCACATTTACTAGAGTATACTTTTGCATTGTTTCTTTCTACTTAGTTCTTGACTTCTTTCTTTCGACAATCTTGGATTTTGTGAGAACATTAGTAGTAGCTCTTTTTCTGCTAGGATGTGATTGAGCAGGTCTAGAAGTTTTAACAACAACAGGGGTAGACCTTCTTGATTTGCATGGTCCTTGTGGAATGGTGGTGGAGGCTTGTGATACATCCAAAAAACCCGTGTAAATGTCAATCACCCTCTTTAACTCTGACATAATTTTTCATACTTTCTTGTTTACCCTTTCTTCTACTTTATTTTCCACTTGTCTTTTGGTTATTTCATCACAAGTACTAAATATCTCAATTGTGGTAGTTTTAGGTTTTCTAAGAAATATTTCAGCATATGCAATTTAGTTTTCTTCTGAAAGTTCATAGGGCAACCTTGTAATCCAGGAAGTCCTTGGTTCAACCACTTCAATATAAAAATTCTCTTTAGCAACCATGAAAGTGATCACATCCTTGTACCTTTCTACTACTTGAGAGGGTATTCTATCCCTCTACATTTCACTCTAGAAGGTTTTAAAGAAACCCCAAAATGTTGTGTTGCATTGAGTGGTGTTCGAAAATATACGCATATGATCATTTATTTGATGTGCAATAGGAATATTCTTTTTCCAAACCACATTCTTGAAACTAGACATTTCTTTCATGAAATAAAACATAAGGAAAATGATCAAAGTACCATACCAAAATTTGTAGCATGACTCCTTGGTTTTGTGTAGATTCTCCAATAGTTGTTGTTGCAAGAGTTCATAGAGATCATAATCTCAAGTTCTTCCTTTACCATTTGATGCACAATATAGATGACGGTGGCTATAACTTAACCCTCTTTGTTTGCATATTAAATTTTGTATGCAAGACCCATCATGGAAAACTGGACTCCAGGGTTAATGATGTCATCTCTAGTTAGGGTTATTTTGTCAAATTTAGCTTTGATAAGCTGCATTAACTCTTAATTCTTCATAGATTTTAGTGTTTGTATTGGTTTGGTGGAGCCCAAATTAGTCACAACCCTGATAGCTTCCTTTGTGATTAGATAGGGTTGATCAAGCCAAAAGATATCTTCATGAATTTTTCTTAAATAAATTCTAACCCATTTATCTTCATAATAAAAGTTAGGAAAAACCTTCGACACATCTAATCCTTTTAGTTCCACATTCACATATTCTGGCTTTTGCTAAAAATCATCACCTAGGAGATGATTGAATATGAACTCTTCCATCTTCAAATGGTTGTAATCATTCAACTTTGAATGAATATAGATCCAAACATCATTTGAATGCAGTACATTGATAAGAATGTGGGAAAACGCTCCATCCTTGTCAATTTCCATAGATTTGTATGCGCTTCTTAAATTTTGGTCTTGGCCTTTCAACAACATCAATGGCAATTGGAGTAGCCATGATATCACTAGGGTTTTTCATGTAAACCAGAGAAATAACTATGAATTTAGCTTGTTAGGGTTTACACACATTTTTCTAAACACCTTCTTCACTTCCTCAGATTTTGCACACACTTGATATCTTTCAAATGAAATTAATTGTGATCAACTTGAGATTAAATATGTTTCATACCAACCCTAATTATTTTGCATTAAATGCCTTTCTTGGTTCTTGAAATTAGCAATTTTTTATTGTTTATGAAATCACAGAGCTACATAATATTTTAAGACACTTCCACAAGAGGTTTCTTTGCTTTGGAACCATGGACAACCAAATTCATATCACTATTTACCATTATAACGAAGAATTCAACATCTCATGCATTTCAGGGGTTTGACAAGATCTCCAATTGCAACTCCCATTGACTCAATGCTCTCTCTTTAGTTATCAGAGGACTCATCTACACCATGCTAAGGTACAAATTGATTCTTAACTTCAATTTCATCCTTATTTTTACAAACATTGTTCATCTCCTTCTTTTGCTGACTAATCACATGCTTCTTTAGAGGAGTAGAAGATTTTACACTCTTTCCTTTGCACAATTTTACAATGTGTCTTGGTTTATTGCAATTGTAGCAGATGATACTAACTTTCAAAGAAAAATTGATTCTTCTCACATATAATATATAATCAATAGACTTATGACCAAACTTGTTACATGTGTAGCAGTAACTGTAGAAGGATTGAGAGGTCATATCATTATTATTCTTTGTCATTTTACTTTTGCATTCATTAGCCTTGTGACCAATTTTTTTGCAAGCATAACATTGACCATGATGATATTGAATGTTCATAGTATTGTAACTTGAATTTCTAAAAGAGTTCTAACTTACTTCCCTTTTGCATTCAACTTCCTTATAACTAGAATTATTACATGCATAACAATTACCATTGAACCTGATAAGAGTGGTTTGTTTAGGGCTAGGTTTTTTGAAATTATTATTCTTGTTCTTGACATGAATGAATCCACCACCTTTCTTAATTTCTTGATTTATCTTTGCATCTTTGGAGGATGTATCCTTAGGGTTTTTTTATGCAAGATTTATCTTCCATTATTTCAGATTTCCATTTTGCTTTGAAGTTATCATATAGGTTTGCAGATGCACTAGATATAAGACTTTTTTCCTTTTCAAAACCAAGTCCATATTTCTCTTTGGATGGATTTTGAGATTTAATCAATTCATTAATAATTTTAGAACCTCTTCTCAATTCTAGACCTTTATCAATTTTATCTTTTACTTTTTCAATTTCTTTTCTTAGGTATACAATTTCCTCCTCAAGCTTTATGTATTCAACAGTTTTGTCATCAATCTTTATATTTAGGAAATCCATAGTCCTCTTGTCTTCTTCAACTTTTACTTTTAAATTTGAGATCACATCTTTAGCTTCTTTGGCTTTCATTTCACATCCATTGCCTCCTTTTATTTAAGCTTTCAAATTTCTAATTTCTTCTTTTGATTCTTTAGTTTTTTCTTTTAATTTATCTATTGTTTCTTTTGATTTTTCTAGAATATACACATATTTAAAATTTTACAACATTGATTCATCTAGATCTTCAAGAGTAGACTAGATTTCTCCTTCAAAATATAACTAACGATATTCTATATTGATGTCGCAACCTTCAAGTTCCATTGATTCTAGACTGGTTTTAGAATAAACATATCATTGATTTCTGCATTAGACCCCATGTTTTCAAGAGTAGGATCAACCTTAGCTGATAAGATTCTCAAGGCACTTGGATATGATACCAATTATTGAACATAATGATGTGCTAAGAGGGGGGTGAATTAGCACATATTAAAACTTAACATTTCCATTTGTAGATTAACAACACATCACAATAACTGAAAAGAACAAAAGGGAACACATGTATCATATAGAGACACTAGGATTTTTACATAGAAAACCCAATGAGGGAAAAAAATGTTGAGGATTAAATCACAATATATGTAGCTCATTGCTAACAAGAATTACAATGTTTTAAGGCTCACTACCTATGACCTTGCAAAATAAGGCATACAACCTTAGAGCAAGATACAAAGGACCTAATGAGACTCACTGTCTCAGAGCAGGATACATGAAAATTAGATTGAGAAAATTGATTATGAACTACTATGAAGAAGCATCTAACACATGCGAATTTTCCAATCACTATTTACACAAGCCCTTTCTTCAGGCACTTCATCCTTTTCATTCTACTTAATTCATATTCTCCTTTTCTTCTACATCTTCGTAAATGATTTTTCCTTCTATAAATATCCCCCACAACAACTTAACACCTCAAATAGGTTAGCTCCAAGATGATTTTTTGATAAATAAAATGGTATAGCATAAGTTGGCTTCAATTATATTTATCATGAAGAGATAAAGGCTTATAGATTCAATTAATTTTATCATATGAGGGAACTCTACCTCTAAATTTAGAGGAAAGTTATTCAAATAAGATAAATTATCCAACTATTGGTACAATTGTTACCAAAAGAAGGATTTGAAAAGTTATTATGGAACATAATATTTTGGTAACAAAATCTGTTAACCAATAGATTTTTGGTGACTCTATTAGGGAGATAAATATTATACCCAAGAATAGTTAAATTTTAAGATGCATATTATTTCTATCTTAGAAGGTCATGGGTTTTCAATGTGAAGAAGAACCTATAGTGCAACCAAGAAGAAATTGGTGGTGTGGTAAACTCCTAGATGATATTGTCTCTGAATTTCACGTTATCTCTTGGAGAAACATAAGCTCTCATTAGCAATACCACAAAGTTGAAATTGTGATTGTGGAAGAAGAATGTGTGGGAGAAAAATTATAGAAAGAGCATAAAGACAAGACCAAAGAAGAGATTATATAGTTGAGCTTGTGATTGATGGTAGAATAGAAAGATTTATATTAGCCCAATGTGAAAGAAGAAGATTACCTTGAAAAGGAGCTTCATGCATAAATTTTATTTTGAAAATGGTGTTGTAGTGTAGGTTTGGACTAATCTTATAACCAAGCATCAATTGGTTGGATGTGGAACAATATGATATCATAAAAGACTTGAGAAATTTAGCTTGGAGGTATAGAAGGATGAACAAGCAATATCATTAGGTTAATGAAGAGTTGGATTTTGTGGAAGATTTAGGCACTGCAATAAGACAAGAAGCTAGGAGATTTGGGGACAAACATAATAAGATTATGGTAGTCAAACACATACCCAAGAGGAATTATGCAGTCCACTTGGCCTCAAGTAGTGCATCATGATATTCATATTGTAAGGGTTAATCAACCAGTTGTAAATAATTAAATTCAATGCTGGAATATAGAAGATACATTAGGAGTGAACACAACAAGGGCATAATAGATCCTATTTTTGAAGAATTAAATAAATCTAACCTTTTAGATTGTCCTCCCATTAAAAAGATATTTTTGTCAAAAAGTAGACCCCCTTAACCACCTAAGGATATTGTTCAATTTCCTTTTTTCCAAGCTCTTATATTACATGGTACTCTTCTACTCGTAGTAGTTAACAACACTTGAGATATTGGCCCAAAGATCGTAGTGCCTTAGGGAGCAGCCATACGACTCCTAGCCCTTGTGAATCAACTGTATGAACTACCTAAAGGGTCTAAGAAGAATCTCCAATTTTTTTGAGATGATACCATGGAAGAATGGTTCTATCATTTTCCAAATGGTTCTATTAACTCATGGGAGTCTATGCGAACCAAATTTGAAGAGTGTTTTAAAAGTGTGGATGAAAAACATACCTTGCTAGACCAATTAACCCAATTGAAGAAAGAGATCTATGATCCCATGAATGAGTTTGTGGTGAAGTTCAATAAAATTTTCAATAAGATTGTGGCCACAAAAGACTCACTTTAGAAAACTAAAAAAAATTCTTTATAAATGCTCAAACATGAGATATTTGTTTTCATATAAGGAGAGAGTGGTAGACTTAGTTACTACCCAAATGATGGCTATTGAGTTAGAATATGACCTTATTAATGCTGGGAAATGGAAAAGGGAACTACAGTTAGGGAAAGACCAACCAATTTCATAATTAGATCTCATGATTAAAAGACTTACAAATGATGTTATTACCTTAAAAGACAAATACCAAAGGTGCACCATGTTTAGAAAACCTATCAAGATATTTCTATGAAAGGGTATCCTATGATGGGGAATAACAAGATAAACATGTTGCATCTCCCAACCCAAAGAATTACAATTGAAGGACCACCTGTTGAGGGAAAGGGTACTATGTGTAGTTTTTACCTTACCACAGATCATGATGGTTCCAAATGTTCAAAAATCAATCGATACATTAAAATGAAAACCAATAAGGAAGTCACTGAAGAAGTACCAATTGAGGAAGAAAATTCTAGTCCATATGGTGACTCTGTGGTTATTTCTTTGAGTATGAATCGGATTTAAAAAGAGGAGCTTACATTTATACAAATCTAGATGACTAATCATGTGTTGTTCTTAATTGAAGTCAACAAGCTACTCATCAAAAGAATGCATATAATACTCCAAAGTTATTATTGACCATGAATGCTTCCTTTTCCAAAGGAGAGCCCACAATAAATGACAAGCACAAAACACCAGGTAACTAAATGCTTCATAATATTTTAACCATATTTGATCACCCTTTTGATATTATCAACTTTTATAATATTTCTAAAATTTAAATCTCCCCTATCAAGTATTTGAGATTAAACCCTAAGGAGCTTGAAAAATCAGTGTAGTAGGTTAGGTATGATAAACCCAACATCAACTCAATCCTAAATAATAACCTAGTGAATGTAGAGAGTTTTTCTTCTAGTCTATCATCCAAAACAAAGGATCATACTCCTTAAGGTAGAAATGAGAAGCCTAATCTATTCTATATTTCACTATACATTGCAAGTTATAGGCTAAATAACTATATAATAGATTCCAGAGCATCTGATAATGTAATGCCTACTCAAGCCACTAAAGCTCTAGGCCTATCAATAACTAAAACCTTTAGGAAGTGATATTGGGTAAAAGCACAAAATCATATCACACTTTCAACCAACTAAATAGTTCTGAACAAAATATTTTTGCCCTAAATAGTTTTAGATGAAACCCTTTTTCCTTAGACATGTTCCAGTGAAACCCTTTTTCCTAAAACACTAATTTTTTTCCCTTTGTTGATTTAAAATCCAACTCAATTTGCATGTATGTTTTTGACTGAAAGCATTTCAATCAAAACCCTTTCACCAAAAATTGTCTATGTGGCATCCTTATTTGCAACCACCTCATCTTTTAAAATTTTTTTTTTGAAACTTTCAAATGGAACATGATATTTCTTCAATCAATTTTTTTTTCAAAAAGCTAAAATTACCCTTTTGTAGAGCTCGGAGTCAAGAATCCAAATATATATATTTTTTGATATTTTGTTTAGTTTTAATATGTTTTTTTAAAGAATGCAAGTAGGTTGTTAAAATAAAAAAGAGGTTGATTATAAATTAAAAAAAAGAACAGTAAAACATATGATTTTTTTTTTTTTAAATATATGATGCATTAGAGGAGAGAATCCTCTCCAGAAGGGTGTAATTTTTTTTGAAACTGATAAAAAAATTAGACAATAGTTGACGCTAAATGAAAACTATCAAATTCTAGTATGTTTGATTTTGACACGTTATTATGAGGAAAATATACATCAATTTTTTAAAATTTTTTCTCATACACTTGATATTGAATTTATCTATTTAGAAAAAAAAATTCAAGGGAAAAAAAAATGTTTTCTATTTTTCTTGATGTCAACTCAATGTCACTTTTTCCTAAAATTTTCAACAATTAAAAATCTAATCTTAAATTTATTAAAAAATGTTAAATTTTTTTTGTAAAAATTTAAAAAATTATAGGAGTAAACTTCATCAAAAGTTATATATTTCATTATTTTACATCATTTTGAAATTTAAAATATAAAGACCACTTTTACGTGGTTGAATTTGAATTTTTTTGTTTGTGATGGCCGATTCCTTTATAAAGTGTGACGCAGGTTTATAATTTTATGCTATTTTATGGAGTTCAAATAAGTTCCTTTGATTGGTCTAATTAAAGATGCTCAATTTTATTTAGTTGATTACCCCAAAAAAAAATAACTAAGATGACTATTTTAGTTGTCAATATCCTTGCAATTTATGGTATGCTTCTTAGTAGGAGTTTTTGTAAAGACTTGGGTGGTGAAATAGAAATGGATTGGTCTCACACCTTGATTCCCCTTGGAAAACAAAAAGCTAAGTTAGAATTTGATCTCAAAGCTAAGTATACTTTTCTTAAGTTAGATGACCCTAGGTCACAAATTTTGTATACAAAAGTAGAGTTTGGTTATTACATATTATTTTTAGAAGATAGGGAGAAAAATTCTAAGCTCCTTGGTCCTAACATTGCCTCTGAGTTATGGGTTATGGAGTTTTATGGAAGCTTCTCTACCTCTGGTTTTGGGGTATATGTTGTACTAATCTCTCGAATATGAGATAAATTCCCTTTCTCTTTTAAGTTGGAACTCCAGAACACAAATAACGCTACAAAATACAAAGCACTCTTACTAGGATTATTAGTGCCTAAGGAGAAAGGAATCAAAATATCAAAGGCTAAAGGGGATGGAGAGCTCATCCTTAAGAAGGCTATGATTTTTTTTGTTAAGAATGATAGACTAAGGACCTACAAAAACAAAGTTTGGGATAGTATCAAATTTCTTGATGCTTTAATATTTAAGTTGTTCCAAGAGAGTAGAACTCTCGAGAAAACTCTATGGTGGTATGTACATATTTGCTTCTACCACACCCAAACTTAAAATAAGAGGCATACAAAGTTGAAATTATCTACCATCCCAATGTACTAGACAATGTTGATTATTGGAAGGTATTTGAGAATGACCGTCAAATCCAAAATTTCTTGGAAAACACTGAAATGTTCACATCATCATAATTTAAAGGTAGTATTGAAAGTTGCAAAGAGTTTTCCCATAATTATTAAGAATAGATAGAACAAGAATTTGTCCAGTTGAAAGGCAACAAGATTCCTAAAGGTCTAGTATCCCTTGAAGACTTGTTTGATTGCCATGATAGAGACATTAAAAAGAAGATAAGGGAGGCAATTAATAGTGTGGCCAAGTTTGAAAAGGTCTATATTGGGACTACATATGATCCAAGAATAATCCACATAGGGATATGTTGCACTCCTATGGAAAGGAAAAAATTAATCACCCTTCTAATAAAATATAAAGATGTATTCACATGGTGGTACAATGAATTGAGAAACTTTATGAAAGGGAAAATGCAACATTATATTCATCTTAAGCCAAGGACTTCCCCTTTTAGGTAGAAAAAAACATAATTACAATCCTAAGGTGGATGATGCTATATTTCATGAGATTGATAAAATGTTGAAGGAAAGGATCATCTACCTTATCTATCATTCCACTTGAGTTGTTGATATTGTCCCTATGCATAAGAAGAATGAAGAGATAAGAATATGTGTTGATTTTAGGAACTTAAATCGAGTATCCCTAAAGGATAATTACCCTTGCTAATCATGGATCATGTGTTGTAGATAGTTTCAAGTTTAAAGATGATGTTCATGTTGGATGGTTTCTCAGGTTATAATCAAATAAGTGTAGCAAAGGAAGATGAATATAAAATAACTTTTGTCACCCGTTGGGGATAAAACTTTCAAAGATCCATGGATATTTCTTTTGGAGGCCTAAAGAAAAAAATTATTGTGATTTATCTAGATGAACTAATGGGTTTCTCCAAAAAAAGAGAACCATTTCAAAGATCTAGAAAAAATTCTACAAAGATGCAGAGAATAAAGAATATATTTGAGCCTAAAGAAGTAAATTTTGGGGGTGACAAAGGGAAAAATCCTATGACATTGTTTCAAAAGAAGGTATCAAGATAAATCCAAAAAGAGTAAGGGCTATTCAGCAGTTGAGCTTACCATGTACCAACATGGGAGTTAAATTTCTCTTTGATCTGGTCAATTTTTTGAGAAAGTTTGTACTAGATTTCTCAAAGATCACTTGACACATCTTAGAAATGACAAGGGAAAAGTAGGGTTTCAAATGCACTAGAACAAGTAAGAAATATTTTCAATCTATATAAAGAATGCTATAAAAAAACACTCTAGTATTGATTCATCCCTACTTCCAAAAGGATTTTATCATTTATTGTTATGCATCCAAGCATACTATGCCATATGTCCTTTTACAAATTGATGAATTAGGAGTCCAAGCCTCAATTTATTTAATTAGTATTCCATTTAAATGGTATGAATTGAATCTACCAAATTGAGAAACATGTTTTTTCTATGGTTAAAGCAATACAAAAATTTAGGCACTATATCTTGTATTCACACTCTATTGGTCCTATACCTGATCTTATGGTAAAAATCATGCTAAACAACAAGAAATAGGCTACAACAAAAGGGGAGCATGGATTGTGAAATTCCAAGAGTATGATTTGGACATAAATCCTACTAATTTGGTGAGAGTGAAAGGGTAATGTAATTTGATAGCCAAAAACCAACCCGACTCGGGGGAAGATGTTCCTTATGCGTTGCTGGTAAGCTTGCATGATGAATGGTTTTCAAATATTGCTTATTTCTTAACCTATAGGGAATTTCCTACTCTTCTCTCTAGTAAAGAAAAAAGGAAATTGAGGTTAAAAGTTGCTAAATATGTTATTTGGGAAGGCAACTTGTATAAGAAGGGTGTAGATGGTACTTTTCCAAGGTTTGTGGATAACAAGAAAAATAGAAAATTATTGGATTCATTCCACAGTCAAGCATGCAGTGGACATTTTTCAGTATCGATGAAAACTTTCAAGATCTTGAGATAGTGTTTCTATTGGTTGGGTATGTTCAAAGACACTTTTGAATGGGTTTCCAAATGTGATAAGTGTATCCATTTTTTCGATAGACCTTAGTTAGTGGCTCTCCCCTTGAAGTTGGCCATTGTCAATGAACCCTTCCAATAATGGGGTTTAGATTTTGTGGGCCTTATTAATCCTCATTAAAATGTAGGTCATACCCATGTCTTAACTACTATGGACTATTTTACCAAATGGGTATAAGCCATACTAGTGAAACACACTACCTCTTAAGATGTATACCACTTTATTAAAGAGAATATCATGGCTAGATTCATGGTACCTAAGAATATGTCTATTGACAATGCTCCACGTTTTTACTCTAGATAAATATCCCTTTTTTGTTACGATTATGGTATCACCTTGTCTCATTCTTCTGATTACTACCCTCAAGGAAATAACCAAGCTGAATTGAGCAACATGAACTTAGTTATTATTATTTGGAAAATGGTTGATGAAAATTAGAGAAATTGACACAAAACATTATATGATGCTTTTATGGTAAAATCATATTACCTTGAAAAGAGCCTTAGGATGTCATCTTTTGAATTGGTGTGTGGGATTGAAAGTGTTATAACCATTCCTCTCGAACTCTTAGCATTGAGATTACAAAAGAATCTCGAAGACATATAACTCCAGGATGCATTAGAAAAAAGTAATGTATTTACATAAGATCGAGGAACAAAGAGAAGAAGTGGCTAATAGAATAGTTGAGAACCAAAGGAAAGTGAAGACATTTTTTGATAGAAGGTCAAAAAGTAGAAAAATTGTGGTTGGAAGTTTTGCTCTATTATGGAACAAGGGGAGGGATCCCAACAGAAGTCATGGTAAATTAAATTCACTCTAGAAGGGTCCTTTCAAAATTAGATTGGTAATTGGAGATAATACTTTCCTTTTATCGTATCCAAATGGGACTCCATTACCCCTTGCCTACAATGGGCAAGATTCAAAGCTAGATGATTGGAAAGAAATTTGTTCCTTGCCCACCATACATAGTAGTTAGGGGTCTATTGGTTTTTTTTTTTGGTTCTATTCGTAGAGTTTCATTTGCATCAATCTCTAAGTGTTTTGACACTATTTCCCAATGGATAAGTTTTTTCTTTCTACTGTTGATCTAGAGTTCATTCAACATCCTTCTTAATCCTTGTTCCTGTTAGAGCTAGTTATTACCTTAAGTTTTGGTATCTTAGTTCCCAAAGGGATTATTCGAGCCTTATTGCTTATGTCATCGCTTTCATGTTTGTGCATAGACCATCATAAAAAAATTAGAATTTTTGTCAATTCTAGCCTTAGTTTTTAAAGATTCATCAGCCTCTAAACGGGTTAGTAAGAACCTAGTCGAAAGCCAATGAGGTTCTTGAAACCTCCAGCTCAACCAAGAACCAATTTTTTTCATGTATGTAAAGTAGTTGGTTTGCATCCCCTTTTATGTGAAAGTCTCAAAGTTAGTGTGTTGGATTTTCATGTGGTTCACACAACCTTGTCAGAAGTTGATGAGTTTTTCAAAACCAAGTATGCCTTCGACAAGTTCACCATTCGGGGTTCTCAAGATTGTAAATAAAATATGAATGTGGAAGTGGATATTGAATTGACATTCAAGCTAGTTCTAAAATCTCTTTTAGAAGCCAATGAGGTTTTCAAAATAATCTTGAGTTCCATAAGAGTTCTCTTAAATATTTCTCACTCCAAGGGATGACTTCTACAAGAGGAAAAGGGTGAAAATTTGGGAAGAGGCCCCTTGAATCTTAGGTTCTTTGCATTAAGAACCTAAGATACCCTTTTCCCACTGGAGGGTTGGGAAACCACTCTCTTTAGGTATATATACTTGTTTTATCTTTGGAGGAACAAAAGGGATTGTCTTATTGTCTCTTGGTCTCTTATAGGAAATGGGTGGAGGAACTATGTTGAATTTATTTTGGTTACTTGGAAGTGATTTTGGCTCATTCATAGGTTCACCAAAATGAAAAGGTGGGAAACTGGTGATCTTAGGTCCTTAATGTAAATAAATTAAGATTCAAGGGGCCTCTTCCCAAATTTTCATTAGAATGCAAAACAACAAGGCTAAGAGATTGAATTTCAACCTCAATTAGACCTGGGTTGGTTGATTCTTTAGGGTCTTAGGATGATTAAGAATTATTTAAAATGATTAAACTAATAAAACTAATTGAATTATATGACCTAATATGTAAAATGCAAATTCTTGAAGATAAGTAGACTATAACAACACTTTACATGAAGATCTATGAGATATCAAAGGGTATGTACCAAAAGCTCATTTAGACATGTGTAGGAGGAATAATTCACCTCTAGGTCAATGGGTCATTGTTAGGGCTTCCAATTTTTTTTTTATAGTCATCTAGTGTTAGATCTGAGATGCTTTTTCACCTACAAATCTATCAGAATGTCGAAAATAAATTTTGCAACTTAGTCTTTATGTCTTGACAACTTTGATGACAACAAAATGCAATAATGAAAAATTTCTCTTCAAGATCTCTCTAATCTTTCTTCAACTTGTAACCCACACATTCAAAGGAGGAGAAAATGTTGGGCCACTTTAGGGGCCCGTCTCTATCAAAACCAATGAATAGTGTTTCGACTTTCGCAAATGGCAATACCAATGATAAAAAACTTGAATGGAAAGGAAGGAAATGATGAATGAACAATTGTTGCAACTCACCACCTTTCAATATCTTCCTTGAAGGACTAAAGACATACACATAACTTCAAGGGAATTGGATCTTGATTGCTTGATTTGATTGAATTCATGGATGCATGAACACTTACAACACTTGTTATCCTTCACAAGGAAACATGAACACACATAAACTTTGACATGATGTTAGGATCTTGATCTTTGCTACAAATGACTGATAATGTTGCTCTTGAATTCTCTTAATAATATTTTCTCTTGAATGGATGTTAGATTGCTTGTTAGATATCAAATGATAAAATATTAGGTATTTAGGTGTTTATCCAATTTCCCAAAAAATAGATTCCAAAAGACAATATAATTTGAATTTTGAATGTTAAATTACCTCCAAAAACATATTTTAATTTAGGTTTTGGCTCATAAAGGGTACCCATTCACCCATGGGTGAATGGGTCCTGACCTATATCTCCAAGACACACATGATCCAAGGCAATTTACTTATTAAATACATTTATTTTATGCTGGTTCTCCTTTCAGAAAATGGTAAGAATAAGGCTTTGGAATGCATAATTTGGGAAATTAGAAGCCTAATTAAGTCCAATAAATTAAGGGACCCAAACATAGTGTGAGATTGTAAAGGTATACAATTTTCTACACTACAAAGGTAAATCTCTAAAGTGGTTAAGATGTTGCATTTATTTTTATAGATATGTGTGGTTCTCATAACTATGCCGGGAGCTATCATAGTTTTAGAAAATATCTGAATGTCTGATGGGAAAAAATTCAGGGAAGGCACAATACATGTCAAAAGGATAAGAAAGCTAACACACACCAACATTTAAACAACCATTAATATAATTTTAAAGCACATGAACATTAATTGCAAGCCTATTAATTGGGATTTCATTCCTAATTGGCCTCATTTTGTGAAATAATTACTCAAGGAAGGTGAGCGTGAGGACTTGTATTTACAAGCATAACTAAGAGACATTGTTGAGTGTCGATTCATCTTTTTCAAAATAGTTCATGCCATCTATGGTTTAAGATACAAAATTTATGAAATTTCTCGCTATGTGAAAGGTTTTCCAGGATAAGTTAGAGGATTTCATGAGTATTTGTACCTTTCAAAACTATTCACTCTAAATAAAAAGTTTACCAGATATAGTTAATTAGGTGTTTAGAAAATTGATTAAATTTCTCTGCAATCTCTTCTTTGATGATATGAAGTAAAAATATTTAGGTTATGACCACCTCTTTGGGTTAGAGAGAACACTCTTGGAAATTGGAGATACAAAGTTAGAGCATGTTGATTTCAAAGATTTCACAAAAAGAATGGGCACAAAGAATCAACCTCCCATTGCATAAAGGTTGATTGAGAGTTGATTATTATGGGCTATCATCTTCCTAGTTATTGTGCAATGCTTAGATTTGGTGATTGAATGCATAAATAATTATGACCCTCAAATGAGACAAGTTAAGATGTAAGATAACAGGTTGATCACCAAACTCGATAGGGCTACCTTTCAATCATTGCTAAAATTACCACAAATAATGAGTACATGGATTTAGACGTTACCAATTCATATCAACATTTTGTTGAAAAGAATAATTATTTCCTTAATAAAATAGCAAAAAAATGGTTGACAACTCCAAAGAAAGGGAAATCCCAGTTGCCCAAGAATTTGCAAAGTCCCACTTCATGAATGAATTTGGTGACACAATCATGTTATTACACAAACTAATTGGTAATGAAGATGCACACAAATATGAGTTTTGGATGTATTTATTTATTGTTATAATTTCTCATGGACACAAGTACATTGAGTGGGCCCATGTCATTAGTGATCATCTCCATAGACAAATAATGCACTTCAAAGCCAATAAACATTTTGGCATGTCATCATATTTGTTTAGTGCTATCGCAAGTATGATGGTTGGCCAAGATTGAGAATTTAGGGGGAAGTAGGCAAGGATAGCCTGATTTATGATTACTACTCTCAAATTTACCTGGAAAATAGTTACAAACACTTCAGGAGGGTAAAGGATGCAATTATAATACTAGTCGTTAGGGAATTGTAAGGTGACTTGAGCATGATAATCATCCTAGAAGCTGCCTAGTTGTTTAATGTATATGGGGGATTTTTCATCCAATTTAAGAGGTTCACATATATAAGAATTGGTAGATATGATGGTTTCCCGCATAAGTTGCCAAAGTATGTCAGTGATAGAACATGTTGATTGAGGTGTGCTGACAAATAAGGGAATTGAAAAAAAGGTGTAAGGAGACGAAGAAAGCTGGTATTCCTTTTCATATTGGGATTTCCTTTTACTGATGTAGGTCTTCATTAGATTCCCTAAATATAGAAAAGGATATGGTCAAATGTAAGCTACAATTCTTTGACCTTTGTTTCCCTTTGATATTAAATATGTTGTAAGAAATAATTTATAGGTAGGCCTGAATTTTTTCATGTGTTTGAGCTAGAACATTATTGGGTTGATTGTGATAATAAATTTTAAGTAATAAGATAGTGGATGTGTCTAACAATGAGACATGTTAGGATGTGTAACTTGAATTGGAGCATCTTAAACATCGATGATGACGAGTTTGATCTAATAGATCAAGTTTACCTTGATCACATACAAACAATGCCAATATTTCCCCTCAATTGGAACAATATAGAGATTATAAACAAAGAGGGGATAACAACAATGGTGCTAAGAAGAACCAAGGATTGGATAATCAAGAAGACTACAAAACCTACCAATCCATAAACCTCAACATAAAAAATAGATGTAGAGAAAGGAGAATCTAGTCAAGTAAATTCTTTCCTCATTCATATTAATTTTAATGCAGCAATATCTCACACAACCAAGGGAGGGGACATAGATGAACCACCTAAAGGGGAGCCACAAAAGACTTGTGGGGAAGCAGTTGGGGAGAAACCTGGAAAGAAAAGGAAACACTTGAAGCGGTAGCATAGGAGACTATGGAAGTATCATCCTTTGATTATGAAGAGGATATTTTCCCATCACCTCCTCATTCTACTCATGATCAATCTCCTCTCTTGTCCCAAGAAGAAACAAATTTTGACACCCCTTCGGCCAGTAGATCACTATATTTCACCCCTCCTATAACCCTAGTGATCTGGTTGCAACATACATTGTCCAAGAAAAGAAAGGTTATTGAATTGAATATTCTAGATGATGATATTGTTTCAAGTTTGTTGTAAAGGACTCCTTAACTTAAGAAATTGAAAACTACTTCAAGGTTAATGATTGATTCTACCTTTGCTGGTTTGTATGTTTAGATTGCTCATCCTTGTACCTAGAAGAGAACCAGTGAAGAACCAATGTAGGAATTCAATATCAAAAAAGTAAATTTGGGGTCATCTTATTGAGAAGGTGATGTAAACAATTTCTAGGTATCAATAGCAAGGCTGGTAGAAATAATTGAGAACAAAAAGTCAAAGGTGGAACTTAAACATTAGGTAAAAATTCTGACTTTTTGTTTGAAATCTATTGTCGATACTTCTATTTAGTCAGTAGGAAAAATTGATTCATCATTCGACTTAAGCTCAATTATTGAGAAGATGGTTATAAAAAAGGTTAGAAAACACAAGTGTTACAAGAAAAACTTAAAAGACTAGTCTAGGGATATTTCAAACAAGGATGTGATTTTTTTTGAAGAAGCTAAAAAGTTAATAAACAACTTAGAAGATACAAATAGGAAGATTAATGATGATATCATAGCATCAAAATCTCAAGAAGTTAACTGGTTGAAGGTGGACAAAAATTTGAAAGAAATGATAGATTTGGGAGTAGATAAATTAACAGTCAAGCAAATTATAGCTCATGCTAATGATAATAGGTATATTGTATGGAAGAAGAGCATTGAATGGAAGATTATCACTTAAGGGAAAATTTCCAAGAACAAACCAAGTTGTTAAGGGAATGCGAGCAGATTGAGACCAAAGTTCAAAATGACTTTTTGACCATTAACTTGGGAGGTTAGTTGAATTCATAAGTTACAGAGGCTCAAGCTTGCATTGATAAATTTAAGGATAAAATCAAGGAGCTTCTCAACCTATCATCCTTCTATGTTAGAAACATGGAGAAACTAAGTGCTATTAATACAATTTTGATGCAAGGATTGGGTCATTTGGAAGCCCACAAGACCAAGCCAAAGTAGATAGGGGGTAATAAATCCTTATGGAGATTAAGGACTAATAACATTGCATTATTCCTAGGCATAATGAGCTAGGCCCAGTTGTCAAAACATTTCAGATGTTTAAGTCCAAGAGTACCACTGTAACACCCCAAACTCCTCGGAAAGACAAAGACACCACAGATGTAGATGACATGTCATCCCAACCCAATTTCTAGCATTTTTTCCTTTTTTATATATGTAATTTAAGTTTTTCGAGAATGATAAAATCTCTTGGTATTTGAAGAAACAATTGAGTTAAATTTTTTTGGATATATAAGTTATGAAAATACATTTTTAGAGAGGACAAGAATAGTTGTAAGCTAGTGAGTTTTGTGATTTCAGATATTCTGAATAAAGAATCTTAGAAGTTTGTGTTGCTATAGATTTGCATTGTCATTTCCTTTGTGAATGGTAACTATTGGGATTTTGGTGTTCTACTGGTAGTAATTATCAATCTTGAATCACTAGTGATTTTGGTTCTAAAATAGTAAATTAGTTTGTGTGCTATTAGCTACTTCTAAAATGAATCTCTAGCGATATATGTTATTTTTGTTTACCTTTCTTACTTTCTAGTTAAAAGTATATTGTCTTTTTAAATTAGAAATTTATCATATGAGGGAGTTGTAACTATAAAATTCAAAGAAAATTTATTCAGAAAAGAAATAACTTATCCAACTATTGACATATTTGTTACCAAAATGAGGGTTTGCAAAGTTATTACAAAACATAATATTATGGTAACAAAATATGTTAACCAACAAACTATTTTTATCAATTATTTTGTTGATTGACATGTTTTGCTTTATATTAAATCTATGATATGTTCCATTTTATTGTAGATTCAAGTGCAAGCAAACAAATTTGCACTTGAGGTGACCCACTTATAGATGCTTCTTGACCATTGGGACAATACCTTTTGTGCAATGGCAAGACTTCTTATGTCCCCCTCTTCCTCTAGGGGTTGCTCGCTTGCTCATGGGCGTCATTGTGGACATAATATTTCTACTTGAGGTACTTGGGAGACTTGTTCACAAGCTTCTCCCCCGATTGCAAGAAGGGATCATACATAATAGGGCTAGTCATGGCCTACTCTTTGGCACTTTACCTCCTCACCTCCCATGGGAGGAACCTCTAGCTGACCTACTGGTGGTTCTTCCAACAGTTTTGATTCTAGCAAGTTCCCTTGATTAACTCTTACTCTTTCATCAATCCACACTATAGAAGAAGAAGAAAACGAGAAAGATAAAGATGTTGATGGATAGGAACCCCCTCCTAACACCTCAGACCTTGTTGAAGTATGGAGCAAATTGGGCAACCAAGATCCTCCTCCTACCCCATTTACTATTGCTTGAGCTGCCTAACGACCTTGTATTTGTTTGTTTTATGCTTTAAGATTATACCTTGCATAGACTCTAGAGATGTGTCTTTTTCTTTTTTGCCACCCACCCATAGTTTTGAATATATCTAATATTATTTTACAAATGATAATCTGAACACTTTTTCATTAAACAACAATCTAAAAATAATATTAAATTTTCCATCATATATATAACATATCTGTTAAATTTGTTCTTATTCCACATGGATGAGCTTCAATCCATATATATATAATCTCATATTCATTATGACAAAAGCCCGAGACAATGCATCTCTTTCAATTACTTTTTGTTAAGTTTGTTCTTGTTCCACATGGCGTGAGCTTCAATCCCAACATAACACATTGATTCTAAAATAATATTACAATTTGGAACCAAGGTCAACCATTCCTGCTTCCTCCATACACATACGAATCAATTAAGAATAGCACAATTACAGGATAGTTTCTGCATATGCCGGGCCACTTACGTGTTTGAATATGTTAAGTACCATGAATTAAGCCTGGATTTTATATATTTTTTTAATAAATCTGGAGATCAATTGGCTGTGCATTGAAACACTCCATCTATCAATATCAACTCCACATATTATAAAACTCCAACTTACTATCAGCTGCGTAACAGCCAACAGACATTAGAATTCTTAATTGATGTTATGCGTCAGACCCACATGAGAATGGCGACTTCAAACAGAAGTTTGAAATGTTCATTTCCGATTGAATGAACACACGTATTCATCCAATGCAGATTATGTCAACATTATGCGACTTTTAAAATGTAGTCTGCTACAAACTCAAAACCAGGCTTATCCAGAAAGCAACAAATCAAATGAAATATGTTCTTTAGATTCAGAAAGCAATAAATTATGTAATATGATGTATCAATCAAGCATGACATATAACTTTCGCTTAAAAGTCTTTTGTAACACCTAAAAAAAATTGCTAATGTTGTGTGACATTTGATGATATGGATCTAAACCTTTGGCTTAAGCAATAAATTTGTCAAATAAATTGCTATAAAAAATTGAGCTATATGAAATTTTCATGAATGATTTTAAGAGGCATGAAGTTTTGGTGCAAAACTACTAGGTCCTCCACCTACATTTGTATCATGTCCCCTTTCTAAAACAACATAGCTCAGAATATTACGCCTTGATCGAAGGATGAAGTGGGAAATCTAATTTTTCAAATTCAAATAAATTATTTATCATTATGGGAGATAAATTTATAAATATTCATAAATATCATTTTGGGAACAAGTTGGGCGTGGGTTTCTAGTGGTGCATGTTAGCGGTCAAATTTGGTGATTCTCCTCTTGGCAGTGGGAGTTACAATCTTTATGGTGGCCTATTCTTCTCGATGAGAGATACAATCTTTCAAAATTCAATATTCCCTCCCTTGGATGTGGGATTTGGATGCCCATATTGGTGTTGGTAGTGGTTTGGTATGTTATTGCTTTTGTCTTCCAAGTTGGAATTCATTCTAATATGATATTTCTCTCATAGGTTGTGTAATTCTTCAAAGGTTGGTAAATCGATGAAGGATGAATCTCCAGGGCTGATAAACTATGGGGATTGAGGCTTAAAGATAGTGGTTCCAAGGGTCTCTAGGAGCAATTTCATTGAGGGATTGCCAAGTTGCTTAAAGCTCTCCGTTTGGTGTTCTTGTTCTATTTTGTTTGAAAGATTTTGGTGTAGTTTGTTGTGCTTAGTTTAGTTTTGGGTTGCAGATTGTAATTTATGTTGTTAACAACATATTTTATTGTCATTGAAGTATTTTAATATTTAATTTGTTGTTCTTGAACTTTGGTGTGAAGTTGGGCGTGTTTGTGTGGAGTTTGTATTAGTTTCAGTGTGAGTTTTGGCTTCCAGTTTAAGAGATTTGGTGATGTATTTTGTTGCAGCTGTTCACTAATATATATGATAGTAAAAATGATGTAATTTCATGATAATATCTGAAATAAATCATTCTATTTCAGTTGATCAATATCTAGTTTTAGTTCAGTGTAATTTGGTGTTCATTTCAGTATACCCGATTTTCTCTAATTTAAGTTTGATTGAAAAAGAGATTTTTAGATTTGAAGCTAATATTTTGATTAAGGGATATTACAAATTCTTTCTTGTTTAACATTACGACCCTTTCGTAAATCAAGTGCTCTAAGGCCCATTTAATTGAGTACCCCTACTATGATTATTTTGGATAGGGGAACACTTCTTCTAGGATCTTATCCTCAATCGAACCCCTATTAAGTTAGAGGGGCATTAGAGAGAGGAAATCATTATATTATATTATATGTTACATGAAATTGTGAAATTATATGATACCTATGATTATTGAATGTATGCAATTCACTCTCATTGATGCTTATTTTGTTCTACCAATCAAATGAATGACCTTTTCCCTTTTGAAAAGGTGCTACTTTATCCAAATTTATATAAATTTATTTAATTTTGTAGTATGAGATGTAGCTTAGAGGTTGTGTGAATTGTTTTGTTCAAGAGGCTTTGAAGGTACTTTCTAGGAATTTTAGAATTCTCAATTTCCCTTGATATATAGATATATTTATAAATATTGTGAACCCCAATCCTTTATACCTGCATAAACACAACAAACAAACACATAATTAGATCAATATGCAAGTTGAGACAAGAATTCCCCCCGAAATCCATTTACAAAACTTAAAATAGGAAAATGAAGAAAAGAACATAAAAGATAAATGAAATCCTAAATTAAGCCATGCAAACTCTTGATCCCATGGGGGAGTTGGTGCCAATTGATGTGTCAAAATTAGCCCTTTCCCAACTCCTTTGTAAGATTTGATGATTTGATGAAGATTGATCCACCTTGGTTGAATTTCTGCATAACCTAGCTAAGAGCTTGATAAAAACATATGAGAATGGATATGCTTGAAGATGGATTTGAGTATAGTAATTTTACTCAAATTGTGGATGTTAGAATGAGAGGAAGAGTCTCTCATTTATAGATTTCCAAAATGGAAGTTTGAAGGAAAATAAGCAATGTGGGATCATTCAACATCCAATGGCCAAGTGCCACTTGTCAAGATGTGAATGGTTGAGGAATGGACACATTTTGGTCAATGTGCCAAAAAGGGGGAGATTTGAAATTTGAATTTAAAAGTTGGAGGGAGAGAAGAGTGGAGTTAATGTCACTTGGCTCAATGCACAAGGACATGTAAGAGGCCTTCAATGCCTTGTTGGAAGTACCCTTCCCACTCAAATTTGAATTCAAATTTGAGTGAATATTCCTTCTTTATTCCATGTGAGGGAAAATGGAGAATTAAATAAATCAAAGTAATTTCAATTTATTGTGCAAGTTACATTCTCTAGAGGATGTGACATAGATTAAGATTAAATTAATCAAAGTTTAATTAATTTAATGAAGAATTAGGAGATGTGACAATTTAGACTTAAATTTATGAATTGATTTAAATCAAATTGAGAGGAAGGGTTTAATTAAATAAATAGTTTTGATTTATTTAACTAAAGGGGATAATGTTAGATTAAATCAAATAAAGTTTAATTCATTCAATTTAGTAAGAGGACTTTAGAGATTTAATTTAAATAAAATAAATTATTTAAATGACCAAAGATAGAGGATCAATTAAATTAAATTGATTAATTTAATCAATAGGGGAGAAAGACCTAATTAAATAAATAATGATTTATCTAATCAAGAGATGAAAAGTGATGATAAGTTGAGAGTATGATTCAGGAAGAAATGGTGTTAGTAAATCAAGATCCAGTGTGTCAGATCGAATTGTATATTTTCCATGTCTACAAATATATAATTCAATATTGTTTAATACACAAGATATGGTAATGATTTACCATTTACACCCATTGAGCAAGCTCAAAAAATTTATCATTGAAATTTATACAAAAATAAAATCTTATTTACTCAACTCCAATTATTCTAAACTATTTCTAATAACCAAATTTTTTTATATAATAGAAAAAGAATTAGAGTTAAAGAGATAAAATAAATGAAACTCTCTTTTCCATATTATACTACACTTTCCCACCTTAAAATGAAATTATCTTAAAGATAACAAAACCAATTAAGATTCCTTATGTAATATGCTACTAATGCAAGATAGTTGAGATTTTTTTATTCATACATTTTATTGATGTCATGAATGTACACAAACCATAGTATATTTTATAACATTCCTCAAAATATTCCTTACATGTATTCAAAACAATCCCAAAACATATTATATCCATAGAAATTAGAATAAGCAAATAAAGCAATTAAAATAAAATTAAAATACTAATTCTAGAACTCACTCAACACTTTCTTTGAGTGTCAAATGCGGATGTGCTCAAGGTTGCAATGATATGTGGATGCTTTTTTTCATCAACATAACAATAGTATTTGATTGGCTTATTAAATTGATAGCATAATTTTGTATTAGAGATTGATTGATGAAAATGATGAATGAATTTTTTTTTATAGAATTTTGGGAGATTGAATAGATTGTCTAGATGTAATCATTGACCATGAGTTAACTCAATTGATTGTGGAGTTAATGAGGAGAGGTCGACTAGTTAAATAAATTGGATGAGGAGTTAATTGAAAGCATGGAATTGTGTGTGTGGAGCTCACTAGCGAACTAGAGCTTTAGTGAGTTGATATTCATCACCCTCATCTTTATCTACCTTCTTTATCATTTACATAGCTATTTCTTGTATTTCTTTGTCCTATTTATTTTGTTGAAATTAGTTAGCTAGGAAGTTAGTAGGTTTTATTACTTTCCACACTCTATTTCATGTTTTTTGGTCGTACAGACGCTAGCGCACTAGAGAGATTCCAACACATTGCGCTGTCGTCCTAGACCTATGCTACCATCCTCACACATAGAGCTATTTGAGGTGTAGTTTGGACTCCAAAAACTGGCTCATCTAGCATCATTTAGACTTTCAGATCTGTAGAGTGACAAAAGCACTTAAGAGTGCTCTTCATTCTTGATTCTTATCCTAAACACTTGTTAGCTTGAGGTAAGATAGGATAGCCCTCCACTCTTGGCTCTCCATGACCTAGAGCCTTGGTGTGGTTGGTCCCCCTACCTTACATTTTGGTGAACTTGACATGAACCATTTTGGTTCCGTTTAGCGGTGCTGAAGGGTCCTTTCCTTGTATCCTAGGAGCATTGTAGGTGTGAGTGTTGTGAGGCGTTTTGCCTTGCAACCCAACCTAGGACCACTAGTGGCGTAGTTGGAAGGTTCCATAAGTGTCGTAGAATGAAACCTTAATGGGTCACTATCCAATTGCGAAACCTCTGGGGGCTATGAGAAAGTTTCATTTAGTGTACACGATGGCCTCCTTTTTGCATCTTCCTATCCCTTTTGTGTAGCCCATAAGTAGTTCTCCTGGTATAAATTTCACCTCGTAGGACCTACCGATGGGTTATAATAGAGAGCCATCTCCTCTTTACATCCCTACACAAATCAACAAAAACACTGTGATAGGTGTCCTTGTTGACCTGACATGTCGGGTGAATGTGATTACTAAAGAGATTATGTTGATTATTTTATTGCACAAAGATGGGTATGACACATCTAAAAGTACCATCCGTACACATGAAATTTTCGTACCTCCCCTTAGTAGCATCACCTTGTCTATCCTTGTTGGACCTAAGTACGTAAAATTTATATTTGACATAATCTCAGGGTACGAACTCTTTAGGGTGAAACTGGGTATCCCTTGGTTAGTCGCTATGAATGCAGTTCCCTCGGTCGTACATATGTGTCTAAAATTTATCCATGAGGGTTCAATGCATGTAATCCATGACATCGACTATAAACCATTGGTTGTGCATGGTAGCTATTCCCTGGATCACTTTTTGGCATGCACTTGTTTGTTTGCTTCTACCTAGGATGAACCTCTTATAGGAGACCTATGAGAAGTACAAGAAAGGGCACCTAATGCCTAAGGTGAGATGCCCTCCATCCTCATATTTTGTCTCGCATAGAGCCTGCTTGAAAGTTGATAGTGATGCCACCTTGGCTTGGAGAAGGGAAGAAGAGAAGTGTCCTCGAGCTTCTTCTTCCTCCTTTCCCACTGTCTCACCTGACACTTCCTCTCACCCTACTATGGTGTCATCATATTTCACTCCTAAGTGATTGATAGAGAATCCTATGGTGCCCACTTGGTTAAAGCACAAGTGCTTGTTGTTTTAAATTCATGTCTTACCTATGGTGCGTAGGTCCATTTGGTATGGTAAGGGGAAGGGCCCCCTTGGGGAGTCCTCTATGTCGTGGCCTCTGCGGCCTCCTACCACTCCTACAAATAAGGTAGTGAATGGGAAGAGGCCCACTACTGAGGTGCTAGATCTGACTCCCCCCACTATTGTTCCAACCTCCTCTCAGTCTCTCCCTCCTTCTCCCATCCATGAGTCTCTCCCTTCACCAAAAACGGATGTGATGGGCACTCTGATGGCTGAGCAGGAGCCCTTTAGCCCATCTCAGGTCCCACCCTCTAGATCTTGGAGTCATAGAAATTGCCTTATATGTGACTGCAAGTGTCAGTGAAGGGATCTGGTGGCTGAGTAGGTTGTTTTGCAGAGGAAGGAAGGGGAGTCGACCACCCTTGTTTTAAGGCCTGCCATTGTATCCTCCTCTCCTATCCCCTCTACTTTAGTTCAATCACCCTTAGTGCTACTTTTAGCTCTTGTTGCAAGTGTAAACATCCCTAACCCTAAAAAGGTGTAGGTGTTTATTGCTCTTTTGGTCAAGCTACCTCTCTTGATGTCCCTCACATACATCCCTCCATTCTCTAAACCCATGGACATGCCGAACACTTCAGTGGTGTCCTTCACATTTTTATCCTCCTCCTCCATACCTTCTACCTCATTCGTGGGGAACTCACATCCTTTGAAAAAGAGGAATATGGAGGCTAGCCCCTCCAACAATGGGGGCAAAAGAGGAGTCCACCTTCCTTGGAGGGTGGTCCTGCACTAGCATGTGCTAGTGATAGAGCAAGATTTGGAATCCCTTGAGTTTGTCACTGCTCCCGAGTCACTCAGTGAGCCTAGAAATGAATCTTGGGTATCACCTCCCTCGTTCATTGAGGTAACACATGACACTTTTGTGAAGTGCATGTTTAACTCTTTGGACGAGGTCCCGACCCTATCAGTGATCTTTCCAAATTTTCTGACATTTTCTTCACAAGAACTGAGTGGAGAAGACCTCACAGGGCCTTCTTACTTGGCTCTGGTTGTGGGAGGGTCAGAGGTTTCCCCTTAACATTCCACCCTTGTATGCTCTTTCACCTTCCCTACATAATGACTAGATTGGGAGGTTAATGACCTCTTGGTTGATGAGTGATAGGGGGGTGCCTTTTCTTTATCTATAGTGTAGATTGTGTGTGTGTTTGTGTTCCCCCATGCTTGCATTATGTGTTCCTAGATGACCCTTTCCACCCTCATAGGTGCTTAGATACATGAGTGATTGTGTGTCATAAAACTTCCTCTATTTGTGGCATCATTCTTCGTCTGTTATGTGTATTGATTTTTGACAAATTGGGGATGATCCAAAGTTTTGGGGGCATTTAGGCTTCCCTTCCATGTTAAACCAATTTTTTATTTTTACTTTGTTTTCTTGTGCATTCTTCATATGGTCTAATATAGTAGGGGTTGATGACAGTTCATTAAATATACTATTATTATACTTATATATTTATGAGAAGCTATGAACCTAAAATATCAGATTGCCCCCATGTTCCTTGTTTGTGATGTTATTGTTTCTTTTTATAGTGTTGTTATCTCTCTCTTCTTTTCTTGATTCATGGTGTTGGGATGTTCATGTGTTATCCCTCATGTGTGCAACAACATCACCATGGTGACATCTCGCTATGTCTCATGGGCCACAACATCATTTTTTCATTCTTTATTTTCTCTCCTTAGGATTTCATGTGCCTCTACGTTCAACACAAACCATCCTAAGGGGGGCTATCATATCAACTTTGATTTTTGGAAAACACATTCTATTACCAATGAATATTTTCTCAAAAATCTTTGCAAACTTTTTCAAAAATCACATTCTCAACAATGACCCCTATCAGAATGTGTTTCCTTCATCATGGGTTTGAAAAGAAAGAACATGAAGAAATTTCCTCCGAGGAGGGAGTATCTTTTCCTATGGAAGAATCCTCGACCTTCCCCTTGTAAGGGGGAATTTTATTCCTTTTGAATTCCTTGATGAAGTGAACATCTTTCGAAAGGATTCCTTGATGTTGAATTAATTTGTGAAAATCAATTCTTTCAAATAGCACATCCCTTGAGTGGACCCCTCTTCTTTTGAAGGGTTCTTGAGGGACCCCTTTGAAAGCTCTTCCTTCAATTTTTTGACTGTCTGCGTGACTTTCTGCTTGTTTTCCTACGTGGTTGCTTTTTGTTTTCTAACATTTTTTATCTGTAGATTGACATGTTGCTTTCTAGGTATGCTTGTGAGGTTTCTTTCCAGTCCGAGTCTATAGAGTCCCCTTACACTAGGCTTCCTTTAGGAGAGAGTACCTAGGGGGTGCCCTCTTTGTAGGTTTGAGGGCTTGTGAAGCACTTGCATCTTGTGGGATTTTTCCACCATTGGTCTATGGGTCTTTGGTGTACTTTGTTCAACTTTGTGGTTTCACAGAGTTACAAATTCCAATTTTCAAACCTACTTAGGAGAGAGTACCTATGGATTCCTTTGGCTACCCTACGCTTTTGAGTTCACCAGATCACATTCAGATTCCTTGATGGTTTACGTATACATTTTTTAACTCTTTGATCTAATTTACCAAACACTCATCGATACTCATGCTCACTACAGTGGGGAAAAATTGTATAGGAGAAAATTTGTGCCCCTTGTGAAAATTCCCCTTTTGCATACCCTCACCTTAGAAAATCAAACCCGAAGGACAAATTCCACATCACTCACCTGCCTTCCATCCACTTGGTGTTTGTCATGTGTGTTGGTGGGGGAATATTTGTCGAGGACATGAGCGCAATGCACAAACGTCTACATGTGCACTTCCATCCCCGATAGATTCTTTCTTCTAGTGTCTATAGGGACGTTACACTCTCCATTGGGCACATAGTGTAATGCCTCTGTGTCGACTAGCCGAATCGAAAATAGCTCCTTCATTCCCATTTTGATCTTGCTCATTATTCCAGATTCTACAATCTCTTTAGTATTCTACTTGATCTTCTTCATAATTCTAGCAATTTCCACAACTCCATTGAGCTTTGTAGCAGCTTGTTACTCCATGTTTGTATGTGTTGTGCTACCATAGAAGTTGTGAGTTGCTGCGGCCATGTCAAATTTTCCAATCTTGTTGTCTTGTATTATCCCTTCATTAGCCTTGAGAGCCTTTGGGTGGAGGTGGTATTGAATCACTTTCCTTTTCTCATTGTGGTTTGATAGAGTAGCAGTGTATCTTTTGTAGTGTTTAATACTTTCCTTTCTATTTCCTTTATCACATTTTCTACTTCGTGGATTTTCTAGCTACCTGTGGAGGTGGAAACACCAAAGTGAGGGTTTGATTGAGGCAAACCTCTACACAACCCAACATTTTTCCTTCTCTTGGTTGTGTGTAGGTGAATGTGTGCATGGATCTCACTGGTGAACTAGAGATTTAGTGAGTTGATATTCATCACCCTCATCTTCATCTACCTTCTTTATCATTTATGTAGCTATTTCTTGTATTTCTTTGTCTTCTTTATTTCATTGAAATTATTTAGCTAGGAAGTTAGTAGTTTTTCTTACTTTCCACACTATATTTCACATTTTTTGTTCATACAAATGATAGTGCACTAGAGAGATGCTAGCATGTTGCGTTGTCATCCTAGATCCGCGTTGCCATCCTTAGACAAAGAGTTATCTGAGGTGTAGTTTGGAATCCAAAAACTGGCTCATCTAGCCTCATTTAGACTTTTGGATTTGTAGAGTGACAAAAGCACTTGAGAGTTCTCTTCATTCTCGATTCTTGTCCTAAATACCTATCGGCTTGAGGTAAGATAGGGCAGCCCTCCAATCTTGGCTCTCTGTGACTTGGAGCCTTGGTGTGGTTGGTCCCCCTACCTTACAATTCTAATACTTCATATGAGTATCACCATCATCTAGATCTAGAGAAATTTTGGTATCATATTGGCACCTACAAAACTTACTATGAAACCATCTCTAGCATCTACTAAATATGAAAATGTCAAACCAAAAACCAATCTTGGTTTTGTAAAACCATGTTCCAAAAATTTGACCCAAAATTGGCACCATATAATGTATACCAAATTTCAATTCCCAACTTGAGCATGGCTTTCTAGGATAAAAATAGAATATTCTCTTAGATATCATAACATTATCAAATTTCTGGAAAAGTTTGTAGAAGCTCAATGTGAAATTTTATATAGGGAAAATATTATGCTTCTATATTTTTCTGTTCAATACAAATTACATATATAGGAGTTGCATCTCGTACATTATAGTTAACCTCCTATAAAAAATCCTTAATATATTGAGTTGTTTAACTAACTTAAATAATTAAGCACTCAACAAATAATTCTCTTATGACACGCTAACAAACCTATAGGAATGATGCAATATTCCCAACAACCCGCATACGTTATATTATTCTCCAAATGGGGACATATGGAATAAAAATAGTTGATAACCACATTCAATAGTTCAACATAAATATAAGGTAGATTAGGGGCATACACATCTACTCATGACAAGCAATAGTGGAGATTGTTGCAAGTATGAAGGTGTTGTCATTGATGTCAACAAGCTTGTCTTGTCATTGATGATAGTATTGCAGTGGTTGATAAGACATTGTAGCTTTGATTATTTGCATTATGTTTTCATTAGTTAAATTAGTGATGTTAACCTCTAGTGTTTATTTGATAAGATTCTATTTATGGTTTAAATGTTGAGGATATTGAGAAAATTGATAAAATAAGGAAACAAGGTGAGAAGAGGTGTTCTATTTTTGCTTCAGATTTCTTTTGGGTTGAAGATCTTCTTGTGTGGTTTGGATATGTTGGTTAGAAATGTTTAGAGTTTATACATCCATAATTTTGGTTTCTAGATTAGTGGTCAGAGGAAGTTATGTTCACTAGTGTGTGAACTGGTTTTGGAGTATTTCTTATAGAGATGTCTAGGAGAAATGTATTTTCTCCACATTTCTCCACAGTTATTCTTCAAGTCTTATGATTTTGAAGGTATGTTGTTGGTGTTGATATCTTGCTTATGTCAAGAGGATTTGTGTCAGAAGTTGGATTTTAGAATTGCAGTGTTTGGCAGTGTAGTTTGAATGTATTAGGCATTTACATTTAGATGGTGCGAGTTGTTGTAAATGAGTTTTGTTGGATTTTAGGAGGATAGAGGAATATTATAGATCATTATGAAGCATGGTATGTGGTTTGAAAGTTGTCATTAGATTTTGAGGAAGCATGTAATTCAAAGTTTAATGGTGTTTGCATGGATAATGATCAACCTCGTGTTTACACTACATTCAAAGATATTCAAGCATTAATAAAAGTATAGCATTACATGTGAGTTAATTTGGGTCCTAGTTAAGTTTTTTATTGGTCTACTTTCATTCCTATCCATTGCAGGAATGCTTAATGTCGACCTAATTTTAATTTGTAAAGAGTAAAGTGAGTATAGCCAACTTGAAGATGTTTTTCAAATTGCGGATGTTATAAATGCAATGTGAATTGATATGAAATCAACTGTGGAATAGAGTTGAGTGTTGTGATGTAGAACTAAGTGTAGAAGTGTGAATTGCAGTGAAAGCTATAATGCAAGATTGCTGAATGCAGTGAGCTGAGGTATCTTGATCTCTTGAAGGCTGCTAGTGTTGTTGGAACTATTATGGTGGAATCTCTATTGCATTGAGATCATGTTCTCTATGTAACATTCTATCTTCTTTCTTATTTCTATTCTGGTAGTGAGCCTAAGTTGTAAGACTTTCTGGACAGTGTGTCCTATTCGAGTAGTAAGCCTCTTTGTAGTAGTTTTTCAATTACTTATATTGTGAGCTAATCCTCACTGTGGTTTTTCCCTTCTAGGTTTTTCCATGTAAATTTGGTGTTCTCTTGTGTATGGTGTTGGTTTTTTCAATTTTCGTTATTTTATTTTCATGTTTAAAAATTATAAAAGATTAAGGTTTTAATGAATGCATGTGGATCTAATTATTGTTGAGGGTTTTTATGTTTTAATTTGGTACAAATTATTCAGCCCCCCTCTCAGTTGCCTTGTTCATTCAACATATAGTGTCACTAGGCTTCTTCAGTAGGATTGACCATACAAGACTTTCATCTAAGGATAGGGATACAAACATCTACCAATGGAGCCAAGGATAGGTACTAATAAATCTATCCAAGGTCTGAACAGGGAAAAAATCTATCCATAATTATTTATAAATAGGGACACACACTTTTTCTTATAATAATTATGATTGGGGAAAAACACATCCAGTCATAATCACTCAAAAATATGATTTGGGATTAAAACATCCAATTGAAAACAACCAACAAATATGATTGGGGACAAACACATCCAATCACTATCACTCGATAAATGTGAGTGGGGAAGCACACATCCAATCACAAAATAAATTTTTGAATAAATCTTCATTTTTGTGTATGTAGGTATCATTATATATCACTACCAACTTGATCACAAATGATATTAGATGGTTATCATTGACACCTAGAAACAAATATTTTCTTTGGTCATTTTGGCACAATTAGTTTTGTCACTACAACAATTTGGAAACCCTGTCATTAGTAACTAATGAGAGTTCACTGAATATCCTCTAACATTCTTTGCTTCCATCTTTCAGCAGGTTTGAATATTACTTGTCAAATTGAGACACTGTTCCCCCTCAAGTTGGTAGTTGTTTACAAGTGATAGTATATCCAATTACAATCTAGGATTTTTATTTATTTATTATTTTTGACACTTAGATTTTGATAGACATAATTTTGATTACACATAATATCTCCATAATAACTAATAATATATTTCGAGGCACTAAAATGATACAAACAGATAATAAATTATAGTAACCACCTAGAACTATGAAACTATTAACGATTAAATTCAATCTAAAAGATACCATTAAATAATAAAAAACTTCTTTTAGATCATCCATATTATACACTGTAGCCGATTCTAATTAAGAGATGTAGTTAGCCACATTCCTAGGCATAGAAATATCTATGAAAATTCTAGTGCCACCCAATTTTGTCAATATAGTAGGAAGTGCCTCCACTAGCTCCCTCAAGGAAATATGTATCTTTAATGATTTTCTTGTCCCCATATCAACCTCATCTACATGCTTATTATTCTTTCTAGATTCAACAACCACAATTCTAGCAAAGAAAATATTACCTTTTGGTAAATTCATTATGTTAGCCTTATGGATAGCTAGTAGAATTTTTCTACCATGTGTCTTGGAATAATGAAATACATACTCAACTAACCTTGAAATTTCTTGGTAAGTGATGATCTTAAGGCTTTTAAAAAATCCTCATAACCTAATGCTCAAGGCAACTATACTCTCACCCTATGTTTTTATCATTAGTGAAAATACTTACATTATTATATTATAAATAGGAAGATTGTATGAAGGTCTCACATTAGCATATAAACCAATCTTATTTTGAAAATTAAGATTTAGTTATATATGGCCCTTTCTAATCATAGTAGCCATGAGTCCTTTTAAACCAATACCATTTTTCACATTGACTCTAAAATTTCTCAAGTCAAGAAATTAATAGTGCAAGGATATATTTTAGTGCTTGTGTGCAACATATCCATTAAAAAACATGTGATCTCCCTCTTATCCATCCTTAAAATAATGTGATACTCTATTTGGAACTACCAAGTGGATAGCATCAAAGAAAAAATTACCAAACTTTGTCTCTTATAGATGGATCGAAAATACACAAATCATGAGAAAGAAGTTTTGTGTAGTGCATGATTACATGTTTTTACCCCTCCATGACCTAAACCTTCCCAAATGATTCAAGAAAAAACCATGGTATCATTCCCATGCCCTTCTTCACCCCTACTCTAATTTCTATGTTGCCATTGTGTGATCCATCCTTTGCCTCATCATTTCTGCCATTAATCATCACCATAGTTCTAGTAGTCCTTTCTCTCATTGTATTCAATTTGTTTTTCAAAGGAATCCATTAAAAATTTGAATGACATGCATAAATATTAATTGGGATCTGATATTGTAAAGAAATTTTTTCTTTGTTTTAAATCTTTTAGCTTTTTGATTTTTAACTTTTTTAGCTTCAAAAAGAGTCCAAACTTAATGAAAAGAAGATTGTTTTGAAAAGCATGCAATGTGCCACATGGTCGTTGCATGAATTTTATATATTAATTTTCTCTTCAGATGCGAGCTAAGACACATGCCATCTTGGCGAGGTTTTTCTCAAAGCCTTTTTCTTAGTTTTGAGATTGTCTATCTCCTCAACACGTCATCTATTCATCCAAGCAATTGTTATTTTTGTGGAAGGGTCTCTTTGGGTGGAGTTATTCGAAAGGCAGTGGATGTGTTGTCTTCAAGATGGAACCTTTGAGTCATTGCCATCAATTTGTATGGTTGATCGATCAGATTTTTTCTAGCCTATGTTAGATTCAATTTTTTTTAGATTGCAATCTTTGCTAAAATATTTGTCATTAATGAAGCAGTTGGGACTTAATGAGAAAATATTACTTTGATCTAATAAAGATATAAGATCAAATATTGGGCTATTAGGTGTGGGCATCTGGTAGTTTATTTTTTTGGAACATTGGTGTTGGCGTTCTCTTCTTCCAACAATATATAGGGAACAACAACATATGAAAAAGAGTTCTTCCAAAAGTTAGTTTTGAAAGTTATTTAGCTTTCCTTAGTTTTAGAGATATTTTTCAAAAGTTGAAAGTTGATAGAAGACTGCTATTCTCTAGCATGTTATATATTTAAAACTCAAACTATCATCGGATTGGCATCCGACCTTTGTTTTTTAGTTCATTTAATATTGAAGTTTGATCTATTTAAAAGAAATCTTTGAAACTATGCATGTTATAGCCTTTATGAAGTTCTTTCTTTATGTTTTCATTCATGTTAAAAACAATGTGTCAAGCTTACTTTGATAGTTCAGGTGGCTAATTTTCATGTTGGAAGCTTCTATGTTGAATGATAGCTTCCGGAAATTAGATTATTTTTGTTGAACTTTTTCGCTTTCTTTAAGAGTTGTTATTTTTCATATTATGTCGTTGAACCACCAAAAAAATATGGACAAGAAGGGAAAGATGATTCCCCAATTATGCCCCTAGGGTTTTTCACGTAGGAGCTTGGATGGAAGAATGACTCTCTTTCACCTAATGATATGATTTTGGTGAGTTCATTGAAAGATAGGGGTTGTGTTGTGTGTGATAGGGTGTGTCTAAGTGCTGCAATGTAATAAAAAAAAAAACTATTAAATGTAAACTAAATGTAATTGTAAAATATATGCAAGTTAAAATAAATGACCTAAATGCATGAAAACCATAACAAAACTTAAAGTAGCAAAAGTGGTGCACCTGGAAACTGAAGGTTGATGAAGAGGAGCTCTAGAATCTTCTAGAGTTTTCTGAAAATGCTTACTAGGACACTTATGCCAGAATGGGCGACCTAGTCCTCTTCCTAGGAAACTTTATTGGGACAAGTTTTTGGCAAAGGGGTGTCCAAATCTGCAAAAATCTCTGGAAACCATGTTCAATGGGACTAGGTCATGACTAATGGCAACCTAGTCCACTTGTGAATCTCTAAAAATCCAAAAGTGGAAGTAGAAGCCCTTGGTCCGCACTGCGGTTCCTTACAGGTGTCTTGTTCAGATTCTATAGAAAATGAGTTGAAAGAGGTCTCCAAGCTTCAACTAGGGCTTTGTTGACTTGAATGTCTTTGATGAGTTGAAAACACCTTTTTAGTACCTTTCTCTTTGAAAAACCTACATACAAAAACCTACAAAGCACACATGCAAAGAGGAGAAAAGGGTTAGGGTTAGAGAGTATGGGTTTGCCTTAGTAAAACACCATTTTGGTAATCAAACCATAAATGATGGAGTGTAATAGGAAAGGAAAAATTATTGAATAACATGTAAATGTAAACACTCACCAAACCCTTGATGAAGAAGTTTAAAGACATGCAAGAACCAACTCCAATCGATGATGTTTGAAATGCTAAGTGTTTGAATGCTTGCTTGAGAATATTGAGTGCTTGAGTGATTATGAAGATGTAAGAGTTGGAGAGATGTGGCAGAAGAGATGAAAAATGAGGATAAAAACCCTTATTTATACATGATATGCCCTAATTCCTTGAAAATTAGACACGAGAGGCCGACCTTAGGGTTTTGGAGGAAAATTCCCGTTATAATTTTCTTTTAAGTTTGAAGTTTATGCCTAAAGGGACTAGGTTGCCCACGGTGGTGACCTAGTCCACTTGGACAAATTCAAGTGGCATTCGGGAATTAAGTGTTATTTAACGATGTTTAACGGGCTTGTCTCCTAAAACACACTTAAGTCAGGCCTAAAAGTACATTAAGGAACCAATTTAACATAAGGAAGGGTGAATTTGTTGATGAAAAGCCTAGGAAAGTGTGAAAATGTATTGCAACACTTTGGCACAAGGCTTGGAAAGAGGTAAAAATAGGATTTTTAGGTGGATTGTGTTGAAATGGTCTTAGAAAAGTGGGAAGATGTGTACACTTCACAACACCTTTGTAAAAAACCGTTAAGTTATTATCGATTTGCAAGCATTCAAGGCCTAATGTGAATGGGTTGGCCACATTACAACATCAAATCAAAGCAAAATCAAGCCAAAATCCAAGGGAAAAGGCCCAAATGAGTGAAAAATTTAAAGGCTCCACTTTTTGGTGACACATTTAGCCACCACTTTAGTGAGAGGATGAACTTGCTTCCAACTCACACTAAAGTAGATGAGTCATGCATATTGAGAGGGATCCAATGTATTCATGCTAGTAAGATGAGATAACTATAATCAAGAGGGATGATCAAGCCCCCATGATCAAGATCCCATGGAAAACCAAAAATTAGCATAAAAAATCACATAAGGAGTGATATGAAAGAGTAGAGGGAGAGAGGGAAAGTTGGATCAAGCTTCGACCATTCATCTAGCTAGTTGCAGATCAGATCTAGGTTGTTTGTCTAAAAGGAAGTGAACTCACTCTAGGGTGATAAGACTTTTGGTTGTCCGTCGGGTGAGAAGGCCCAAAAGGTGAGAAAAATACACTTAGTTGGTATGCAATCTCACACACACAAAGGTGGCTATGGGGAAAGTCATGCCACTAGTTGGGATTCCTGCTCAACCATACCAAAGTTATACCTCTTGATAACTTTGATAAGGTGCCACAAAAGACAAGGGTTCATGCTTCATGAGACAAGCAAAGTTGTGTATGCTTGGGGCTCATTAACAAGTGTAGGATGGCACTATAGGCATGCAAGTTGTGTTATGCAAGGTTGCCATGTATGCGAAAATGAAAAAATGCAATATGTAAAATGAAAAAGGGATGTTCAATGAAGTCTTATTTAGATCATGCAAGGTCTTTGACTTAGGTAAAATTGTGTCTAATGTATTTAAGAGAGGACCAATCGAAGAATAGAAAATTTGAAACTTAGGGGATGTAGTGTGTCATATCAAGCCACTAACAGGAATGTAATATGCTAGGATAGGTCACTTTCATGAATGACATTACACCCAATGTCATCTAAAAGGTGAGAAACACATCGTACGAAGTAATAAGGTTGCACTAAGAACCAAGAAAAATAAAAATGCAAAGAGAGATAGTGCTAGTGTATTCCTCCACTTTAAAGGAATTACGAAACACCATACTTTGCGCAATTAATTTAAATTAGAGGAGTGAAAAATGAAATGAAGAAAGAAGGACATGAGAGCCGACTTGGAAATCCCTATGCCAAGTGATATGTTTCCAAGTAAGGCCGTGTCATGGAAAGGATAGTATGTCACAAGTGAGCCAACTTAAGACATGTTGTCCATATCCCAAGCTTGCTCTTCTTTTTTCATGAAAGGTTAACGAATTTTCAAAAGAGGCAACAATGAGTGACATATGAGGACAAGGCTAATGAATCCCTTGATCCCACTTAGTGCAAGGAAAAGGTGAGTTGAATAGAATGAAGGTATGCATCAAGGAGAGGAATTAGGTGCCTCAACACAAGGAAGAGTACCACACTCTGAGATGGTTGAAATTAGTTGTTTGAAGAAAATGGAGAGAAGGGAGGTAACCCTATATATTTCTTGAAAGAGTATTATATGCCAGTTTGCATCATGTGTACATTGCATCCATGTGTAGGAGGGAAATGGTAGCCGATACCATTATAATCTTCCAAGTTAAATGAAGGGATTGTGTGCTTCTAAGAATGATTGGATTTTGTAAAATAACACAAATCCTTTTGAGTGTTATGTGTTGTTTCCTCATTAGGGATGGGATTTATATAGCCCCCATCACCACCATGGGGTAATGTTGTTGATGTAGAACAATGTTGAGAATATAAAACATAGGGTTGTTTTGGTTTAGGTTGTGAGGTTTCACACTCTCGTTTAATGAGAGGTGTAATACCCCAATCATTATTGGAAATTGTATCTAAAAATGAATTGTTTGTATATGACTCTTTGGACCAAGACGGTGAGATTTTGGAAATTTATTGAAAAGAGGTGTAATATTGAATGACCCCCAATGATCACAAAAGAGTTTTATTGTAGGTGAAGGATTAGTGTTGATTTGTATGAGTTTTGATCTAGGTATGAAAAGATGAGGGGAGTTGAAAATGTTGTGATTAGTTGATTCATAGCTTCGTTCATGTGCATCAACCATGTATATCTTGTTATTGTATTCAAATTTCATTGTAGGGTGAAGGGTAGATGGGACTCCTTTCATAGCATAAATCCATGGTCTCCCTAGGAGAAGATTGTATGGAAGGGGTCCTTGCATGATATGGATAGAGGTAGGCAACACCATAGGTCCAACCTCAATAGGTAATGTGATCATCCCTAGTGGTTTACTATTAACATTTTAAAAGCCATGAATATGAACACCATTAAGTTGAACGAGATTTTTGTTCATGCCAAGTTTTATGAGGAGGTCCATGCTACAAACATTAATTTTTGATCCATTGTCAATGTGAGTGTGTTTGACTAATTTTTCATTAATGATCACCTTTATCATCAAGGGATCATTCTTGTTTTGAATATCAAGTGAGGGTAATTCATGTTTAGGGAATGTGATTTCAGATTGGGTGACTTGCATGGGATGAGAGGAGGATGTGACATGATCCAATTTTATGTAAGATTGGATCTCATCCATTTGTATTTACAACATTTCTTGAGATAAACACTTGTATATAGGTGATATTTGAATGATTTGCCATACAGATAGATTAGCAGGAGTCTTTTTAAGGTCCTTAATAGTAGGGACTTTAAGTTGAGAAAGGGGTAATGATGTAGGAGTGATGTGGGATCCCCTATATGTTTGAGTCACTAAGTTACAACTTATCAGCTGCAAAACATTTTTATGATTAGATTGCATCATAGATTTCAAGAACTCTCTTAGTTTTTTGTATGATTCACTAGTGGGAGGGGACTTAGGAAGCTCACCAATTAAAGGAGATACCACTTGTGTTGTCATAACCTCGGGACATAACCTCAGGAATCTTGTCTTTATTTGTATGATTTGTTAGTGAAGGGGATTCAGATGTCACTTGATTATCTTCACCTAGGGAAGGTGTAGCATTTCAAGGATATGGGTCAATGTTCAGATGTTTTTGCACCAGGATATAATTCTCTCTAGGAGGAGAGTGTTTAGGAGAATGACAAGCCAAATGATCATGACATTCAAAGGTGGGTTCTTCTAAAGGGACAAGTAGGAGAATGATCAATGGTGGAATTGTCTTTTTTAATAAGGGGTTCCCTAGGAGAAGGGGAATAACTAAGATACTCATGACTTTCATCTATTGCACTTTCTAGCAGAAATGTTTATTCTTCACAACTAGGAGAGATACTAGGATAAGGACAAATGATATTGTCATCATCTCATATGGTTGTATTTTCTTTTTTGTTAAGAGAGGTAAGAGGAGAGAAACAACTAGAATTCTCATAATGCTCATTGATTGGTTCTTCGAACACCAAAATATCTTCTTCACCCGTAGGAGAGATATTAGGAGAAGAAATATACGATTGTTAGGAATGTCCAAGGTTGTATTCTCTATCACTAAAACACTCTCATAGGGAGAAGGTAGGGAAGGTTGATTAGCATATCTAGATATATAAGACACTAACATTGTTTGAACAAAAATAAAAAGCATTTTTGACCATGCCATGCAATGTTTCAACAATATGAACAATGTATATGCAAAAATACATAATATTTGTATGCAATGTATGCTAAGTTTTAAGAATGTAAACAATGTATATCAAAGAACAAAAAATAAATTTTATCAGACTTAAGAAATTTTTTAGGAATAGAAACATTGTATAAGTGAAAGTGAAAAGTAATTTTATCAATGTTATGAAGAATGTAAACAATGTAAGAATTTTGCAGATCTAATGATGAAGGTATATCAAGAATGACTACCCTAAATTGATGATTTTGAGTTAGAAGCATAAAACTGATGTTTCTGAAACTTTCAAGCCTTATAGTATATGATACTAGGAGGATCAAAAAGCATAGAAATGAGGTTTCTAGTGCTATGATAGATAGTGAAAAATCTGGAAATGGACTAGGTCACCCAAAATGGCGCATTAGTCCCAATTAGGGTTGTTTTTCAAAATTTCTAGAAATTTGCAACTGGTATTGATGGTTATGATGTTGCATGATCAAAATAATAAAGGTAGGTGGATATTTGGGATGAAAGAAAATTATTTGAGATGTAATAATGCAAAGTATATACACTTTCATGCATACAAGAATGTGAAACTTGAGAATGCAACTTAAACAATGCAAACTAAATCTAGGGTGAAAATGGAATCCAAATCAGAAAAGAAGGGTGTAGGAATATTGGGTTCACCAAAATGAACCACCAAAAACATATGGACAATAAGGGAAAGAGGATTTCCTGATTAGGCCCCTAGGGTTTTTCACCTAGGAGCTTGGATTGAAGAATGACTCTCTTTCACCTAATGATATGCTTTTGGTGAGTTCATTCAAAGATAGGGGTTGTGTTGTGTGTAATAGGGTGTGTCTAAGTGTTGCAATGTAATGAAACAAAATAACTATGAAATGTAAACTAAATGTAATTTTAAACTCTATGCAAAGCAAACTAAATGACCTAAATGCATGCAAACCATAACAAAACTTAAAGTAGTAGAAGTGGTGCACTTGGAAACTGAAGGTTGATGAAGAGGAGCTCTAGAATCTTCTGGAATCTACTGAAAATTATTATTGGGATAATTACACCAGAATGGGTGACCTAGTCCTCTTCCTAGGAAACTTTGTTGGGACTATTTCTGGCCAAAGGGGTCCCAAATCTGCAAAAATCTCTGGAAACTAGGTTCAGTGGGACTAGGTCACCAATAATGGTGACATAGTCCACCTCTGAATCTCTAAAAATATGAAAGTGGAAGTGGAAACCCTCAGTCTACACTTTAGTTCTTGACAATTGTTTGACAACACCTTTTTAGCACCTTTCTCTTTGACAAACTTGCAAAGCACACAT